>VZTY01001073.1:24400-91756 GCA_013400935.1 Turnix velox | reverse complement strand
GGGGGAAGAGGAAGGGGTTGAATGGAAGGAGACCATGGGGCTGAGGTTGTGGCGTGGGGCTGTGAGGGACAGCAGGTTGTCCTGAGGGAGGTAGCAGGTTGTGGGATATGGAAGGTTGTGGAGTGGGAGACTGAGGCGTTGCAGGCTGCTGGGGGAGTGGGTGGGAGGTTTTGAGGTGTGGAGGGCACAAGGGCTGTGGGACTGAGGCGTTTCAGCCTGTGGTGGCCGCTGAGGGGGAAGCTTCGTAGAAAGGAGGGAAGAAGGGCTTGTGGGGAGGTGATGGAGTGTGGGGTTGAAGTGTTGCAGGTTGTAGTGGGGGTTGTCTTGGGGATGGATGAGGAGATAGGAAGAAAGGAGTGTTTTGAGAGGAGAGTGGGGGGATTTGGATGAATGAGTGGCTGCCTTGGGAAATGGCTGGAGGTTATATGAAGTGGAAGGTGGGCAGAAGGTTTTTGAATGCATGATTTAGGAATGGGTTAATTTGGGTTAGGCTGAGAATTGGCTGCCTAGTCTGGTGAATGGGATGCTTGAATGGAGACTGGGAGCCTTTGTCAGGCATGAGTGGAGATGCAGGTTGGGTTTGGAACAGGCTGAGAGATGGGATGGTGCCATGCTGGTGGTGCCATGTTGGGCAAAAATGGGAGTTGGGAGCAATGTACTAGTTTGGTGACGGCTGTGGTGGCATTTTGTGGTTTGGGATGAGGCACTAAGGTGACAGCAAATGGTGAAGAGAATGGAAGACATTACGTGATGAGCTGGGAGCATGATTTTGGTATTGGAGACTGGAAGGCCAGAGGTGTCCGCTTTTGGGGATAGGCAGACTGGGGAAGGAATGTTAGGCTGTAAGGACATGTTCTGGCTAGGAGACTTCCTCATTTGCAGGTGTTAGACTGTGGCAGATTCAGGGGGGACAGGTAGTGTGATGTGACAAGTGGAATAATTTGTGAGTTTGGGTGGCAAACTGAGGGTGAAAAGAGTTTTGTGAGAAATTAGTTGTACTATGAATTCGTGTTAAACGTATTAGAAGGGGAGGATGTAGTGAAGAGTGAAAGAGTCAGATGGGATTGCTAGACAGGGTATGTGCAGGTTGTGTTGAACAATGGGGGGTCAGTTGTGCTTGGAGGAGAGGGAGCAGAATATGATTTGAGACTTGATAAGGTGACAAAATGAGTGGCAGAAGTAAAGAATGGTAGGGATGGATTGCGGAGGGAGATCATTACTAGGTGTTAGTAGCATAGATAAGAAAGGATAGGTGGAGAAATGATCCTGAGAGGTAACTGTGATGTATGAAGTGGTTGATCTGGGTTAGATAGAAGGATGCAATGATGAATGGTCCCTGTATCTGTCTGTTTGGAAGTGAAAGCAGTCAGAATGAAGATTAGTGTCCCACTAGGCAACTCTTGTGTCTCTGTCTGTTGTTTCAGAGCAAAAGCACTGTCAGTCTCAAAAGATGTCAGATCATTTAGGGCTCTCTGTAAGATTTGATGTTTGAACGGTGTCACTTTTTTCTACCATGCAGGTGACTTTTTTCGCCATGTCTTGAATCCTGTGCAGTTCTTGATTTTTATTTTGTGATTTACTTCCTTTCCATCTTACTAGCATTTGCAGGATGTACTGTTTGGGCTGTCTGAGTTATGCTTCCTGTATGCCTCATAATAAGTCATGTAATCCAAAGCAGTAGAAACAAACAACGTCTTGATAATTTTTAACACTTGTCCTTTCATATAAATGTGATAAAAGGTAATAGTCAAGTGACTCCTTGCAGTTAAATCAATAGCTGTAACATGATCTTGTGGGACTATTTCTTTATTTTGTAGTCATCCCCACATAATTTTGTCTTTTGGAGAGCACAAACCAAAGAACATCTGTTCTGTTTAATGTGACTAGGCTTGTTTGCAAGTCTGGCACTCCTCTGATCCCTATTTCCCTTTGTCATCTTCCATGAGCAGTCCCCCTCCCACTGTGTCTGACTTACTAGGATTTGTCCCTGGGATTTTGGCCTTATCTGTGTGCACAGTTTATGCCACTTGTAATTAGGGTAGTTTGGCTTTGCTTTTTTCCGCTGAAGGAATTAGTTAATAAAGTATATTCACACACTAGCTTTGGTTATGTGAGCTCAGCTAGCTTTTGTCTGTAGAAAATGCCTTCCTCTTTAAGGCCTTTAATAGAGCGGGATTCTTGTTGACTAGGCAGGCAGTGAAGTGAAAGGATGGGCTGATGTGTGTGAGAGCTTTGCAGTGCATTGCTGTTTATACCAGTTACAAAAATGTCTGCATTTTTAAATGTTCTCTGAAATTTCTAGATGCTTGCAAACTCAAGTTGGATAGAAAATCACTAAATTAGATGAAATCATTATATTAGATGTTTGTTGATGGAGGGGATTTTTTTTTCTATAAAGATTTTTTGTTTTGATAGTGCTGACAGGCTGAATGCAGTAGTTTACAAATGGAAAGCATCTTCAGGGGCTGGGTGTAGATCTTCCAGCAGCTTAAAAAACAGTATGTTCAGTGAGTGAACTTGAATGTGAATTGATTTGTGATTGTTAGCTAGGAAACAGCTAAAGTAGGGAGGATGGCTATCAGTGTGACAGGGTAGAAAATCTCTGCAGCTGCAAGTTCTTCATCTTACCCATCTGTCCCTCTTAAGGAAAATATTAAATATCGGAAATGCTAAAACTGTTTAAGCAGCCTTAGGCTAAGGATTTGCTAGTCACTAAGCTCATCAGTAATTTACTGCTACCAAAAAGGAGGCCTCATGCCTTCCTTTTTATCCCTGCTCATAGATAGAATGTGTTACTCTGTTTCCGTAGAGTGCTTGTAGTTCCATAGCACATTGAATGCTTTTCCAAAATATCGTGAAGGAATATGGTGAAGGAGATAAACATGCTTGACTGGTGCCTCTTGATGGCAGTTGTTGATCTGGTAATCTCCCAACCCCGGTGACAGAGTAGTAGCAGACAAGTAGCAGAGAAGCTCGTGTTCCAGGAGAGAATAGTTAACTTTGAAATTAAAAGTATTTATAACTGATTCTTGGTAGATTATTAACTTAAAGGTTTAGCTAAGGGAGTCTTGGACAAAACCTTTCCACTTTTAAGTGACTGCACTAGATCTGTGCCATTGTCAGATTTCTCTAATGGGAAATTGATCTTCTCTGTGAAATGTATCTTTTCCCTGATTGGAAAAGTTAACAAAACCCTCTTCTGATGAGAGACTTAAAAGTCAAAAATCTATTATGTTTCTTCCTTACTTGACTTCTATGACTAATACTTGATCAATGGTTCGGTTGATTCTGTCAAACTAGAGGTAACAGTCAAGAGTATACCACAGACAGTAAGTTGTGGTGTAGTTATGAAAAACGAATTTTGGTAAGGCAGGGAGTGGTTGGGCTTAGGATATGAACAAAGCAGGAGACAGGTCATTGTTACTGATCTGCATACTGGGGTGTTTTCTGAGCTTATAGTTTGATTTGCAATTATTTTTGTTTCTATGACAGGAAGGTAAAAGGGGGCAACATAGATGTACACCCTTCCGAGAAAGCCCTCATTGTCCACTATGAAGTGGAAGCAACGATCCTGGGAGAGCTGGGAGACCCCATGCTGGGAGAGCGCAAGTAATGTCAGAAAATGTAAGGTCATAACAAGTTCTGATAGCTTTGTCTGTTTTCATAGTGTCATAAATTCAATAACTGAAAATATAAACAGCCTGTTAAGTACTAATGTGTTCAAATCTTTATAATACTTAGTGCTAGATTAGTGGAGATTTTGGAAGCCAGGAAATAACATGTGCCTAGAAAGGTTAACATCTAAAACACATGTTGTAAACTGCTTTTCATCTGTGTACGTAAGGTGTTTTGTAAAGAAAAGTGGTTATTCCCATTTTATGTGATTAACTTGAGGTAAAGTGAGGTGATTGGTTCTATCTTAAATGATGATTAATGTTGGATCAACTAATACTGTTGAACCTTCTGAAAGTCTTGTGATCTAGCAGCTGACTCTCATATTTTTCTTGCCTTCCATCCCTGCTAGTGATTTTATCATGGTATCTGCATTTTATTTTTGCCTGGTATTTTTCTTTTAAGCATATTGAAACATTCCCCACTGGAAAAGCCCAGAGAATTACCATAACTTAGTGTAACAAGCTATAACTTTGGACCTTTTCTAGGTTTGTCTTCTGTCTATACTGAATTATTTTTAAAAATTTGATTTGAAGTGCATATAAATTATTGGCTTCTGTGTCTAGTGCAGTTAGGAGGAATCTGTTCTTACAACATGCTCTTGATGTTGCTGCTTGTCAACTGATGGACAGACACGCTCTGTCAACTGTTTGACAGTTATTTCCCATTTAGAGTTGTACAGACCCACTGCTTTGACATTGTCTTTGTAAGCCATGGCACAGACATTGAGAGAATTGGTATCATGTGTGCTGCAAGAAACTTATGACTAAATTAATTCATAAATCAAAGTACTGAAGGTAGGTCTCTCTTACAGCTCTAAGATTTTTCTATCTGTGTTACAGCATTCGGCTAAAGAGTCTTAATGCAAATACAGACATTGCTTCCCTGGCTCGGAAAGTGGTTGAAGAATGCAAGCTCATCCACCCTTCTAAACTTGCAGAAGTAGAACAGCTGTTGTACTATCTGCAGAATCGCAAAGATGCCTCAGCAGTGGGAAAAGGTAAATAATACAGTAGTAAAGTGGCTGGGGTGCTTTTAGTATTGAAGAAGTACTGTGTGAAGTTCTTCTAGCTGAAGTGTTGACTTGCTTGATGTATGAGTTTTTGGGAGATAATGGAAGCGAGATGATGTGTAGTTAAATCACACTTGAAAAAAATTGTGGATTGGGGGAATTATCTTTCAACAATCAAAATACACTAGATTTTGGGTGTTTTTTATTAGTTGAACTCAGTATTGATGCTTCTTAATGGCTGCAACAGAACAAAGAGAAGAGGCTGCAAGAGAAAGTGGCCTCCTTATGCCAGGAAAGGTTTAGATTGGATATTAGGAAAAATTTCTTCACCAAAAGGGTTATCAAACATTGGAACAGGGTGCCCAGGGAAGTGGTGGAGTCACCATCCCTGGATGTATGAGTAAAAGATGAGTAGACGTGGTGTGTGGGGTTATGGTTTAGTTAGTGTGACAGGTCAGCTGGACACAAAAGGACTCTGATTTAACCAGAATGTATACTATGAGAATAATATGTATGTTTTTGGTCTGTGAATATGCATAACTTAACAGCAACAATGTCTTTTTCTTTATAGAAAAGAAAGAGAAATCTAGTAAGCCAAAAGATCCACCCCCATTTGAAGGAATGGAGGTAAATATTGGTGCTAGAAGAAAAATAAAAAACCCATTTACTTCTTAAGTAAGAAGTTATGTAAGGGAGGGAAGGAGAGGAAGTGCTGAGTTCTGGAGGTTTTTTGTTTCTTGTTTTTTAAACAAAGAACTTGGTTTGGAAATGTTGCACAATGGAATAAAAATAATCTCCATAAAGGGTAAAATATTTGAATTGCATATTTCCCCCTCCAACTATAGCACGCAGCAGGACAGCAAGTGAGGTCTGGAACATCGGACCGGACTCAGTCATGTCTGAGCATCCTTTGTTTTTTGTAATTAAATCTTCTCAGATTTCCTGGTGTTCATTGGCAGTGATTGTGAATGTGTTGATTTTTTTTCCCCCTTGTGTTTTATTTTTGCCCTAAGATCTTAATCAAAGCTGTGTGTTCTTTTGTCTTGCAATTGAGTACTGTTGTGATTAATTGTCTTGAACTGACATCTCTCTTTCTCTGTGAAACCCCCACTTGCAACTGCTTTCAGATTGATGAAGTTGCCAATATCAATGACATGGATGAGTACATTGAGTTACTGTATGAGGACATTCCTGACAAGGTGCGTGGCTCTGCCCTCATCCTGCAGCTGGCTAGGAATCCTGATAATTTGGAGGAACTGCTTATCAATGGTAATTTTAAAACCCAAGGGCCGCTTCTCTTAATGTTCTGTTTGTTTGTGGTGCTTTTTTCTCAAAAGAAAAGTAGTTCACCTCTAATTTGTGATTTTCTTTGGTTTATGAGGCTTTACTTCTCAATACACAGTAAACTGGCCGAATTGGATCTCTGTGCATATGGGTATTGCTTAGACTGTTCTTAGCTGGACTCAACACAGAAATATTCCTGGCCTCAATAGGCTGTTTTCTCCCAATCCTACTTATTTTGATGCTAAATCATGTTTGGTTGGTGTTGATGCCAGAGACTAGAGAATGTAGATCTGCCTCCTGAAGATCAGGAAACCCGCTTTGAAAATGAAGTTTGCAGGCTGACATAAGTATAGGCATCCAGCTTCCCAGAGAAGTAAGAAAGGAAAAGTGGATACCTTGTCGAAGTATTTCACTAGTGCACCATATTCCTTTCATTTATGGAATTTAATAGATAGTGCAAGAGGACACGTTAACATTACTGTTACTTTGTGTCTGTATATGTATGTGCTGTGCATTTTGAGAGCTACATCAGTGTGGAATTGCATGTTCTGCAAATACATCTGCGTATGTACATATACATTCTCATTTACCATTGCCCCCTCTCTTCCTGGAGGGAAAAAGAACCTTATACTCTGTAAAGGTGTTAGACAAACAATAGGTAAGGACAGTCCAAACCAGTGCAATAGTAGGTTTGTGAATTGTTAATGTAGTACTTTTCTTTCCTTGCCCCCTTTGTATCTTTTACTCAGTCCACATTCCTTGAGTAACTATCTAATGACTTCAGTGTGTACTCAACCCATCCTGCAATGTCAGCAAACAAGATTATTCTCAGAATCTGAATGGGAGGGGAATGGAAAATCACCAAATCACCAAATGAGATGTTGAAAATATTATAATGCTTAAAATTACCACTTGCTACTTTTCTCATTCAGATCATGTAACACAGTGTACATTAGATAGGAGAAATGAGAGGTAAAAATAAATGATCTGGAGAGGAAAAGTAAGCTGGAGTAAGAAACGAGAAGGGAGATAAGCCTAATTATTAAGTAACACAAAGTTGCTACAAGGAGAAAAATAAATGGAAAGAAGTGTATGAAAAATTATAGTTGTCAAGGGAAAATTTAAAGGGCATTTGGAAGTGAGGATGGTGATGTTCTAGGTAGTGTAATAATTGTGGAGAATGCAGCTGATTGAAGCCAAGATCTTGGCCTGTTAAGCTTAATCTGAAGATCTAAGGGTTAGTGGTAGTTTTAGGATGATTTTAGTGTTTGGTTGCAGTTTGCTTGTCAGCTGCTTCTTCTTAGGGTTTATGGTTAGATGGCCATCCACAAACGGAACCTGTGAGCAGTGTTACATGTTTAATCTTCCATTAGGAGACTGGTAGATGTAGAATAAAGAATTCAAACTGTGACTCTCAAAGGACAGGAGGAATTAGATGAAATACTGATGCTTATCTAAATCTTGTTCCACTTCAGAAACTGCCCTGGGTGCATTGGCTAGAGTGCTGAGGGAAGACTGGAAACAAAGTGTGGAGCTTGCTACCAATATAATTTATATTTTCTTCTGCTTTTCTAGGTAAGTGCATAGTCCCTGTGTATAAGGAAATAAGAATTCATTGCTTAGTGAGGTTTTTCTGTTGGTTTTCTGCATTGCACTACAAAACCTCGCTGAAACAGAAAAATAACTTGTGCAGATGGAAAACAAGCGACAAAACTGTGTCACAAAAAGAACCCTCAAAGTGATGCATTGTGTAGTGGAGCTGGGAATAAACTAGGAAGGATTCTGATCTATAGCTTATAGGCTGCACTGCCAACTTCTGTTTCTCTCAGCACTTCTACAGGGAAGAAACGGTTTACAAAATTGAAGTGAGTTCTTGCTCATATTTGGTTACGCCAGTGTTTCAGCATACCCTGCTAGAAATAATATAATGAAATTTGCATTGCAACTTGATTTTTGACTTCTATTGTATTTCACATGAGTAGTGGGTCCTCTGAAGCACTTAGAATATGAAAAGCAGGTCTGATTAAAACTGTTTTCTTTTATTCATGAGAATTGGAATGTGTTTTTATTTTGTCTTGGAGCAACACACTGTTGCTTGTTCTTTTACAGTTTTGAAAAAGTGTTGATGTTTTCAGGAATTGTTTTCATTTTGAAATTATTCTCTAACAAAGAAATGTTATAACTGGGGCAGAGAATAAATACCTTTTTTATTACTTCATGTGGTGCATTGTTGGGACATTGCTACCATAGAAGTCAAAAACAGATTTGGGGTTGTGTTTATTATTTTCCTCACTAGTTTTGTGTTTTTCTTCAATGCAGTTTTTCTCAATTTCATGGAATAATTACACACTACAAAATTGGAGCTCTGTGTATGAATATCATAGATCATGAACTGAAGAGACATGAGCTTTGGCAGGAAGAGCTTGCTAAAAAGAAGAAAGCTGATATCCTTTTTTTACAGTGGAAAAGCTTGATGTTTTCTGACTCAACAGATGTTGTTGAGTTACGTGAGATGAGCATACAGCAGCATCTGTGAAAGCGGTTAGAATTTACTAGAAAGTACAAAATTTAATTACAGATATGAAAAATTTTGAGTGAGGTTGGGCTGCTGAAGAGATGAAGCTGAAGTTGCTTAAGCAACTAAGAAAATTTTATTTTTCAGTTGTATGTCTTTGAAAATTTTTGCTGTCTATTAGGATGTAATTATATGTCTAAGAGTTGAAGATAAATCATGCTGGGGATTACATGTATAGCAACCTGTTGCTGAGATGGTGTCTTTCCACTGTCTACTCTATGGATTTCTTGCTTTTTTCCTGATGATTGAATAACATATTTATAGTGTTACTCACTATAGTAATATAATACTCATCTAGACTGTGTAACTTCTATCTGAACTCCTTAACTTCTGCAATTTACTTGATGAAGATCCTGAAAACCAAACCTTGAAAAAGGACTATGAGAAAACTTACAAGAAGTATCAAGGCCTGGTTGTCAAGCAGGAACAGTTACTCAGAGGTACCACATCCAAATGGCAATTTTTTTCCTTGCTGGTGAACATGAGTAGAAGGTTCTGTTGGATGCTTTTTGTAACCAGGATGCCTTAAGCACATTGAATGTGTGGATGAATGTGGACTAGCATTGCCAAAGAGCAGAGAAATGAGTACCATACTTGTTAGTGTGCTGTCAAACAATCTGATTAAGTGCTCTGTCAGTCTTACAGGAAGAATAACAGAAGTGATCCACTTTTCTTTGCTCATGATGTTTTTGGGTGGGGTTAGGTTTCTTGTTTGGCTGTGTTGTATGTTTTTTTTTATAACTTTGGCTAACAGCCTAAATCTGAGTCAAGCTGAGCTTTCACTCTATAACAGTTTTTGTACTAAAATACTCTTAATTTTAGATTAAAATCATCTGAATGGCAAAGTTTTCCTGGGAAGGGATTTTAATGGTTCCATTGGAATTGAAAGAAAAATTAGTGATAATTTATGCTTGTGTTTTTGTTTCCAATTAGAATTGATATTAGTGTTTACTGAAGAGGCATAGAAAGTGTCCTCAGTTGATTTCCTTCAAAATGCATTGGCGAGCAAATGGAATGCTTCTAAAAGCTTTGTCTTAAGCACTTAATGTATATAGAGGCTTGTTTTGGTTTATTTCCTTTGATCTGATGATATAATTTGTACTGATGTTTCTTAGTTGCACTTTACCTGCTCCTAAATCTTGCTGAGGATACTCGCACTGAGCTGAAGATGAGAAACAAGAACATTGTACATATGTTAGTGAAAGCACTGGACCGTGATAATTTTGAGCTGCTTATCCTCGTTGTATCTTTCTTAAAGAAACTCAGCATTTTTATGGAAAACAAAAATGATATGGTAAGGCTCATAGCACTCTACTATGAAAACTTTGTGTTCAGAGGGAGATAGTATGTTTCAGTCTTAAATATATGTAGCACTTTTTTGACTAGCAAAATGAGAGGGGGAAAAAAAGCAGTACAGCATTCAACTGTAATACATGGCAAATTGTTTTTAAGAACTGCAACCTCATACAGTGAAGCTACCCCAAATTATGATTCATGAAATTCCCAGTTTTGAAGTCAGCACCCCAAAGTCTTGCCATACCCACTCTTCTGGAGATGCCATTGACACTTCCCTAAAATTAGGCTCTTTTGAGTGCACCATTTGCTACATTAGTTTACTTATTTCCTAGGTCAGCTTGGTCTTGAAAAGCACCTCAGAACTGTACCCTCATTTCTGCCAGTAGCTCCTAAGTACTGGAGGCAGTGTTATTTTTCATAAGCTTTCTGAAATTGTAGTAGGATGATTTTTTGGGACTTTAACCTCTATCTCCTTGTCTAGCTTCTCAAGTATCTCCTTGTCTAGCTTCTCAAGGGCTTTTAGTAGATACATGTATTCACTTCTGTGGCTTTATGCCCGTCTGTGAAATGAAGGTAAATTTCCTTATCCAAGATGTAGTCTGAGATTAATGATACATTTAAATTGTGAGATTAAAAGATCTGTATGAATGCAATAGAAAATTAATTGCATCTTTGTTACTGGAGCTGTCATTCCCATGCAAATGTACTAAACACTGCAGAGCAGACTTCTCCTTTATTTATATATGGCTATCTGACTTCTTAAGAAAAGTTAGAGGCCAAGTATATTTTTAGGTGAATGTAGACTGTTTATCAGGTGACTGGTCATTCATTTAGTTTACACTTGTGTCGTGCCCTGAAGGATTTTTATTAAGAAAATAAGGATTAGTTCTCCATCCCACTGATTTGCTGGCATACTTTCCCTTTGATTTAGTGGAAGGATAAATTATACAAAATTGTTTAAATTATGTTATTGCAAAATGTTTCAACAGTTTTGAAAAGATTAGTATGCTTCAGCTGAGCTGTCTGCTTGAGTACTCCTTACTGATAATAAAGATAATTTTTTTTTTCTCTAGAAGGAGAAAGTATTCTAATATTTACATCAGGCAGTAACACAAAAATGCCAGACAGAATGAACCAAGATTACTCGTGCAGTGCCTATTCTGAGTAAAACTGAATAATCCACATGCATTTGCAGCATATTCTTCCCTTTGGTGTTCAAACTGCCATATTAAATTCAAAGCAATAAAGTTGGAGTTCTTGCTATCCAATTGTTTCTGATCAAAGGTATCCAGTCAGCTGTCAGATTATTGCTCTAGGTCATGTGGGGAGAGCTGTAATTTCTTTGTATCAAATCTGTATGTATTTATAACTGGAAAGCTATTTACATACATGCAAAAGTTTGAGGAATGGAAAGTAATTTTATGTGCCTCCTTCAGGCCAAGTAAGGTTCTGGGAAGCAAAAATCGAATGCATTTAAAAGATCATGTCAAACAAAAGCAGAGAAATACTGCTTAAAAGAAGATGATGACTTTCTGAAGTCTGGCCTGTCAATGCTTAGATGTCTTTTCTGGCTGGTAAAGTGGACACGATCTTGGGAACTGATTCCACTTCTCAGTTCTGGATTCCACTCTTTAATTTGAAAGTGATACAAGTATCAAGATTACTTTCATGCTTTTATTAAATTAAGGTATAAGATGACATGCTTCTTGTGAGAACGCATGCAAAGTTCTGTCTGGGGCTTCATCTGGAATTTAAAATGAAATGTCTCAAATTCTGTTTTAATACAAATTTTCTGTCTTTTCTTGATTGTGTATCTCTTTGACTCTAATGTCGGTTGCTCCAGGGGTGCTTGTGTTTAAGTTTAAATGAGTTCCCTGCCCCTCAATATAATCTTACAAGTGATGTCTTGACCACATTTTTGCAGTATTCCAACTGTGAGGAATATTTCCAAGACATCTGAGTTCAGTTCAAAAACTTCTAGAATCAGCATTACCCAGTAACCCAATCTAGAAGACTTCAACCACAAATACATAAGCAAAGCTGCTTCAGATAAAAATGCATTGTCAGTCACTATTATGAGTACAAATTTGATATGTATTTGCATACATTTGCCTGTATATAGCATTTGCAAATATAACATACATTTGTGAGTATATAACACCCTGAGAGGGCTTTTACATTGAAGACAAAGCTAAGCTTGGAAGGATTATGGTTCTTCTTTTTTTGACTTACAGGTTGAAATGGATATTGTTGAAAAACTTGTGAAAATGGTACCCTGTGAACATGAAGATCTGCTGAACATCACTCTTCGACTGTTACTAAATCTCTCCTTTGACACAGGCCTGAGAAATAAAATGGTACAAGTTGGTCTGCTTCCCAAACTCACTGCACTTCTAGGTATGTTTTCTTTTGTTCTAACATAAACGTCTCAGCAGAGACAATAAAGCAGTTTGCATCATGACATAATGTACCTGAAAGTCTCTTCATTGCTTTACTCTTTTTCCAGAAGGCTTCCTCAATACTCCCGACTTCTTGATCTTTAAGTCTTCTTTTCAGATGCAAATTTAAATGGAAGTGTAAAATAATGTGATTCCCACCAGATTTATTTCTATTTTCTCTGAAGATGCTGAATGAATCTTCTGATCTTTAAAAAAAAACTTTGATAACTGACTGAATACCATGTGAACTAACACTTGGAAGATGCTTGTGCAATTCTGGGGGAGCACCTAGGAAAAATAGCCATCAGTGTCACAGAGCTTTGATACATGTTTGTATACATTTGCCCATATATAGCATTTGCAAATATGACATACATCGGTGAATATATAACGCCCTGAGAGGGCTTTAATGATGAAGACAAATCTGAGCTTGGAAGGATTATGGTATCTCAGAGCTTAGTTGATGGAGATAGCAACTACCTCTTTTTTTCTTAAGAAGCTTGATATACCTGCTGCATCTTGGCACCCTAGTGGTGCAGACAGAGATATCAGAAATTTCTAAGCTTTTTGAACTTCCATTGTGGGCAGTGCTGATTTTCACGTTTCAAACTTGCGGACTATCAACTTGTGTTAAGATCATGTATTTTCAGATTTTGTTGCCTCTAGGGAATAGCTATGTAGACAATAGGAAGTTTGGAAAAAGCAGGATTGTCCAGCTTGATTGTTGTAGCCAGAGTTCCAGAGGGGGAGATTTTATTGCTCCTTGTGCATTCTCTTGTTGATGCTATCTCAAGGTCCTAAATGTGTGAAACACTGATGAAAGACATTGTTAAAGCTTTATGAGCTACATACTGAAGACAGTGCAGCTGCTTTAGCCAGATGTGATTGGAATTATTGCAAGGCAACAGTGAATTGATGAGCTTTTTCTCAAAGCTCTGTGTAGTCTCTTAGGATTGTTTGTCTTCTCAATTTTGCATTCAACCTCAATTGCTGTACAGTAAACAAGCAAATACCATGAGAACTTCATCTGCTTTGGAAGCCTTAATCCTGTTGATGTAACATCTACCTGGTATATTCTGAAATGCCTTAGATCTTTTGCATGCTTGCTGATACACAACCATATTTGCACTTGGTAGCTTCCTCTGGACTGAGTTAGGTGGAAGAAATAAAATGGCATTTGGGATCCCTCCTTATAGGTTTTTTCTTCCTTAGGATAGTGTTATTTTGAAGTAAAATAAATTTTAAAATGGAAATATATTTTCTCTCATTTGAGAGAGGATCTGACCAGGTAGTCTGATTCAGTTTGGATTGTAAGCTTTTTGGAGCAGGAACTTGTCTTTCTTTGCCCAGCATCTAGTGCTTTGGTCTAAGGCTAGGGCCTTTAGTGCTTGTCACCTCAAGCAGTGGTACTGCACAGATCACTGAAGTCCCTGCTTCCAGAAATACCCAATTTATTGTTAGAGTGAAACAAGATTCATCAGTAAAATACCTGCTTTCCAGTGTCTGATTCAAATGAAAGAATATAATCTCAAATGACATTCTCTTGGACTTCTAAGTGGGCTTGTGTGGAAGGCAGTTTGTCTCAGAAGAACCAGCTGCTAAAATTGTATTCTGTTCCTGAAATGGCTGTTAGGTAATATATAGCAGGTTGTATTCAAATTTCCAGAATCTTCACCTCTGTTTTGATTCCACAGGCAGTTCCTCTTTCCTTTACTTGGAAGTGTTCCACACACCTACCCCACCTTTTAAATTTTTTTTATCTTCTCCATGGAGAAGTGTGCTGTTTGCCTTGGCTCCTCCCTGTAGAATTGTTTGGCACTTACTTTGCAGCACGAATGTTAAAAAATGGAGGTAGAAATATTGTCTATTATTACTGTTTCTTTAGCCAGCTCTGTGATTTGTGAGACTTTCCTTGAGACAATGCTTCAGATAATTCTCAAATACATCTCTATCTCATTGAAGTATGCAGCCTTAATAATGAAATAATCATGTGCCAGATACCCCTCTTATACAGCTTACTTGGATATTAAATGCACATTATTCGAGTCAGTACCCTTCAGCTTACATTTGCAGGTCACCTTAAAGTGCTAACACACCTCAGCAGCTGTTGACAAGTTACCATACAGCTTCTAATGCCAAGAGGTCAAGTTTGTTGACTCAGCCTACTGAAATTTAACATTTGTGCATGGTGTGCCTTTGAATTTTTAGCACTGTGTTTGAGTTGAGTGTAAATAACATGTAGTAAGTGGTTAAATGGAGATTTGAGATTGCAAAGAATTAAAGGATAAGATTTCTCAGGCAGCAGTTTAGGAGTGAGGACTGAGGTGACTGCAGGCTACAGTTGTGTAAGATGTGCCACTTTCTCAAGGGATACATAGTGTCCTGGGAATGGGATGACACTCAGCGTAGCTGCAGGCTGGAAGTGAAGGGGATGATAGGCTTCAAATCAACTAGCAGGAATGGACTAAGATTGACATGGGTATATTAGAGAGCCACCATCTTCTCTCTCTCCCTTTTACTCCAATGTGTTGAGGCTGCTGTTGAAAGCATAGACATGAGAAATTCTGCTTAGTCTTGATTTCCATTTTAATTTGTCTTTCCATTTTAATAGTGCCAATGCCTACTTCCACATGTAACTTTGCCAGTCAACACCACGCGCTAGTTTTCTCGGCTTCTTTTCACAAGTCTGAAGTATTGTGTGTGAGAAGACTCCTCTTCCTCCCTCCAGGCACCCAAGTTAATCAGATACAGCTGAACTTTTGTTCTGCTTTGAATCTCAAAGAACTGAGTGCAGTTGAGGAAAATTTGGCTTCAGACTTGAGATCAGAAGCTGGAGCAGAGCTGTGAAGGCCTATGAGATTTAGCCTGATGTATTCTGTTTTTTCCATACACAACCTGCTCGAAGAAGTATGAAAAGAGATTTTGTTGATTTGCGTTACTTCATTTCTTTAAGAAAACCTTGTAATTGTTGAGTCACAAGGGCTTTGTGGAGAATGTTTTTTGGACTAGTGGCTTCACTTTAATCTTTAGGTGTTGTATTTACAGAATAATTACTTTTTTTCTGAGCAAATGCTTTATGTGACAGTATATGTGAAGCATGGTTTCAATGGATTAAGGTGGGGATCAATGTGAATTCACCACCTGGTTTTAACTAGTAGTTTGCTGGAATGTGGGAAAAGGATTCAATGCCCTCTAATCATCACCTCAGAAGGAGAGACCAAAGCAGGAGGTTGTAGGTATTTCTGTGGATGTGTACTTTGCTAATACAGTGCTCTTGTTTTGCTTTGGTTCAGGTGAAGTATAGTAGAGGAGGGACTTGCTCCAAATGCAGTAGAACTTGCTGGTTAGTGTATTTGCTTGTGAGAGGTATTCTCATTGAAAAAGGGAATTGTAGAGCTGAATTTCAGGAAAACAGATTCATGTCCTTCCTTCAACCCAAAGGATGCTCTTAAACTGTTGTACAGAAGGAAGATGTTATCCTTCTACTTCTCCTGGATGTGTGTTTGATTACTAAAGTAAATGGCCCTGGTGACTAACGGAAGAAAGAATTGTCTACAAGGAAGAACAAAAAAACTTTTTGTTTGGATCAAATCCACGTTGTTTTTCAGTTAACTGGCCAAATCAAATACAAAATTTTTAGTACAGCTCTCTTAAATACATTCGCAGTTTGTGATTCACATTCTTCTAATAAGTCTGCTATTTTGTACTGTGTCTGAGTGGTTTCTTAGCCTTTGTGAAGTGAGGCAAATTCTGCATGAGAACAGCGGGTGGTTTGAACAGCAGAACCAGCTGAGTGCTGCTGTGTGTGTTATGGCAGGCTGTGAACTGCTCAGTGAGCTCCCGTTCATAAGGAGCCGCTGGCAGTATGTGGTATGGCAGACAGTACTGGGCTTCCTGTGTCCACCCATAAGTTAGGTATTCCTCTCTAAAGGGTATAAATGATAGGAATAGTGCAAAAGCTGGTACAGTTGGAACTGTGGTGCTAATCAAAGGGTAAAAGTAGTAGGTCTGTGAATTCAGAGGGTAAGTATTTCTTCTATGATAAACTTCAGTTTATCTGTGTGAGCTGCCAGGAAGTCTTTAGATGTACTGAATGTGTATTGTCTTGAAATGCTTTTTTTTTTTCTGTTTTGGCTTTATTCACTTTCTGGTGAAAATTATGCTTAAAGAATGAAAACCCATTATATTTGGTATTCGAACTGTAGCATCTCTTTGTGATTGCTCAGAATTACTTATCACTTAGTTAAAAACTAAGAGCTGGTTGAACACAGGTATTGAGCGAAAGAGTGGACAGGTCACAAAACAATGCTAATTACGAATGGGGCCCAAATGGGACATGTAGCACAGAAGGATTATGTGTGTGGCTGTGGAAGTGTTGCGTGGTGCCAAGGTATTTGATCTCAAAAAGGTTTTAGGTGATGGTGAACATCTTGAGTTATGTTTTCCAGTACAGATGATGCTTTCTGAGAGAAAATTGACTTTGTGGATTTACATTCAGCCAAGTGGATGACCATTTGTTCTACAGTGCTCTGAAATACAGTGCAATCAGTCCCAGTAGTGTAGTTTTTCCAGTCACAGTATGTTCTGAGCCTACATGTCTTGTTAATGTGAGCATCCTAATCTGATGTTCTTGATTTTTTATTTTTTTTTTTTAGTATTCCTAGACTTAGAAGCAGTAAATTTCTAAGCTGAAAAGCAGGAGCTACCTCCTCTTACATAGAAATCTATGGGCTGTGCAATAGTTTCCAAACTCCCAAGTAGATCAGGTTTTTCTTTATTTAAGCTGGAGATAGTCAGAGCAGAGGGTAACTTTTTTGATCTGATCTACTACTCCTCACTGAAGAGTATCTTTCTTAGGTTCATTGAATTTCTTAGAGTTTTACTGTCTTAATTTTTGGGAATCTGCCCAAATTAATCTGATATTTTTGCATTCCTTACAAGTAAGGTTTAATGAGCAATCAATGAATTGGCTAACAGTTGTATGTTTGGTTTCTTAACAATCAAGTGTTAATATGATATACAGCCAAGCTGGATTATATGTGGACTGCTGTTTAAAAACCTAAGAAGTACTTTGCTCTCTAATTAACGGAGTGCTGTGGGTTTTTAATGTTCTATTCCTTTTATGAAGGTTTCTTTTAAGAAGGCTTAAAGTGGATGTGTTCTCTTTATGAGTTCACTTGGCCTCTTTGTAATGAACTTATTATGGAGCTTCACACATCTGTTGAAAAATGGAGCTTCTTATAGGCTACTGCAGTGTTTCTTCTGACTTTAATAGGCCTCGTTTATCCTATAAAGAAACATACATTTTCTTACCTGATCAAGTGAGCAAACAATAGGGGTCAGATGTAGCAAAGACCCTAACAAAAAGCACATGTCCAGCCATCAGGGTGAGGTAAAGTCATACCAGGATTGCTTGAAGTTATTAATGGCAGTAAAATTTATGCTTCCTCCTGTTTTCCCAATTAAATTGAGAAACTTTTTTTTCCAAAGGTGGCTCTGCAGCAGCTGGTTCCAATACTTGTTGTGTGAATATTGCCCGGGGTGTCTCCATTCCTTTATAGTAGAGGCTGGCTAAAGCACATTAAGTAACAGTTCAACTACAGGGACTGGTCTGTTGGAAAGCAGTAATATTATTAAGGGATTTATTTTAATGGTAGGTGTTTTTTTATCATTTCTGGTGAGTATGGCCAAGGCTTTTAAAAAAACAAACCCGCAACAACAAACAAGCACTAAAAGAAGCAGAAACCAAAACTATCTCTTAATATTGAACTTCTAAATTCTAATTAGAGGTATGAATAAACCTTGCACATCTAACTGACTTAAGGAGTGTGGTGAGTGCATGACGTGTCTTAGAACCCATCACTTATTTAGACACCTTGACTAAAGATTAGGCAGCAAACCTCAGTATTACTGAAGAAAAATTGACTTTTGATGTTAAGAAACATAAAACTTGGAGTAGAGAGACATCAGTATCACTGACTGTATTTGAAGCAGAAATAGAATTCCAGTTAACTTTAAGATAAAAGTCTTTTCCATATAATATTCATATTGACATCACTCTTAAGAGTTTTGAAGCCTGGAAAAGAGAGAAGGCTCTGGGGTGTGGCAGATTAAGGCACAGACTCTGAGTGGTGATCGAAGACACCTTTTTGAGCTGCTATGCAGTTTATATAGCAGCTTGTTAACAACTTCATTGTTTTTTTTTAATATTAGATTATTGCACTATAGTGAGTATGTTGGTGACATACCTCTTTTCATTCAGTTTCTGTTCCTTTGTTCTCTGACATGCAAATGCTTTGCAGGATGGGTTATAATTTTTCATACATGAGTAGGCTCATTGTGTACAAAAAAATGTCTTTTTATTCCTTTTGGAAAAGCAATCAGATCTATGAGAAACTCATAGGTCATCAGAAAATTATCTTTCAAATAACAAAATTGTACTATTCTTGTGAATTCATTACAACTGAATTGTTTACCTTTCTTTCAAGTAAGGGTATGCTGGTGCTTGCATAGGAACAGTAATAGGGACAGTATCTCTTGGATAATATGGAACCTAATTCTTGTCATCTGGAAGACTCAAAAGCTTAACCCTTGTTTAACTCCACTTTTCAGGCTGATTAGATTTGAACTTCAGTACCTTCAAAACATGGCTAAAATCAATTTCCATTTCAAATCAATGGTTTCTCTTTCTCAAAGAGAAAGTTTGCATTGCGGATTGGGTTTTTTTCCCTCCTAAAAGCAGATGCATTTTGAAATGTAGCAGCGTCCATCTGTTCAGAGCTGAGGTTGCTCTGCCATTGAGCTGTGTGCCCACTGAGGCAGGTACATGTAAAACCTTCACCTTTTTCCTCTCCCACTGAATTCTGAACAAGAAAATTAGAAAGGTGTATTTGGGTAGAGAACTCTGAGTATTTTCTAGCATTTGAATTTCTAGTATTTTAATGAAATATAGTGCATATGTAGTGAAGATTATGCATTTCCTATAAATTCCCTTTATTTGTGTTCTGTTTTGTCTGTGTAGCTTCTAAAGGAATCACTTTGCATGGAATGTTATCCCTCCATACTCTGGAAGTGGGTGTTTCTTGTAATTTCCACCTCTTCTAATTTGAAATTTCTTGTAACAATAGCCAATTACATTTTATCCTCTTGCTTTCTTCTTTGGTCATAGCCTGGCCAAAAATATATTTATTTTCTGTAGAAATGTGAAGCAGCTTTGTCTTCAGAGGTAACCCTCTTGCCTTGTGATTTTTCTCTGATCTGAACTTGTAATTGATTTATCTTTGATTAATGCAGTACATGGGATATTATAAGGAGTCAGCTTCGAGTTTGTGTGTATGACTTCAAGCATGTTTAGTTGAAGTAGATTCAAAATCACAAAAATGGGTGAGCTTTTTCTGTAATAGGATCAAGCCTTGAAAAAGGACTAAATTTAGCAGTATATTGTCTTCCCAGTGGCTATTCTTTGTTTTTTATGAATAGAAATATTGCAGTGAGATGCTTACTGTATATTTTTCAGTCTGTCTTGCATAGAATTCCAGAAAAAGAAATTAAGTTTCGGGCTCCAGATGTGCAGCTCCATTTTTGTCTATAGATGTGACATTAAATTACCAAGATGATTATTTTATTAGTCTTTTAGCTTCATAATTCCTTCTTTGTTTCCTACAAAGGAAATAATTGTAGCCATGGTTTAGATGTGGCACATACTTAGATCTTTGGGGGAAGAAAAAAAGTAAAACAAATAACTATGGTAAAATCTGGGGTCAAAGTTAGGCTTATGGTTTGAAGCCAGTGGTGGCACAAGAGGGATTATTAGTATGTAATTAATATCATAATGTATTATTTACAGTGTTTATCTTCCTGAGTATAAGCAGATTTGAAGTTCCTTCAGGTTCTAGATAAAATAAACTGATATATCCAATATGATTTATATTTACGTATGTAAATTAAACCAGTGTGTGTCTAAACTACACATGGAATAACTTAGTCCACATGTTTCAGAGCTGATTGCAAGGAATAATGTGAAATAGAGGTAAACAGAGGTACCTTTCTATCACTTTTCTCCCGAGATCACTCTCCTTATGATATATGTAAACTCTTGATTTCAATGTTTTCTGACAGCAGTGTGAGAGGATGTATGTATGTGATACTCTGACATTCTTACCCATCTAGATTTCTTATTTGCTTATTCTGCAACTGATTTGACTTAATAGTATCAGAGTTTGAAATGAGGATTCGCTGTACCATTTTAATAGGTGTTTACCTTCCTTTGTGTTCTGGTTTTGATTAAATGTAGTTAATGTTTTGCATGTGAGTTGGAATAGGGTACACTTCGTATGTAATGTGGAGACACTGATGATTCCATTAGAAATGATGGCTACTTGAATTCCTGATCATGTTGCATTTGAATAATTTGGTCCATAATTTTCACTCCCATTTTTACTTTAGCATTTGAAAGCTGGATGCTGCTGCTGCAACTCAGTGGCATTTCAATTTTAAGGCTTTAGTATTTCTCTTTTGTTCTCATTGAGAAAATTTTTTTTTGCATTTTAAGCTCTCAAACCACCAGAATGTAAGACCCAATGTTATGATCAAGAAACCATATTTTTTGTTTAGCTTCTGCTATTAGTACCATTTAGATTTTTAAGCATAGTAAGAACAAGACATGGAATACGGGTGTGGATCCACAGAACTGGCACATGGCTTTTTATTAATGTTCAAAGGCTAAAAATCTGAAGCCATTTTGAACTCAGAACCCATCATGTATTTATTTCCCTCTCTAATTTGCTGAAAACTAGTTGTGAAAACGGCCTGAGGGGCCTGATATTTTTCCATCCCAGCTGTTCCAGCTGAACTACAGCTGCAAAAAAAATCTAAGTATTGTTTCTATAAACTGTTGAGTGTATTTTATAACACAGTAATTCCCACAAAATCAGTAACTGCAGTTAATGACCGGTTTGTTAAAGCATTAACTGCACTCAGCTGGGAATGACCAATTTCTCTGGTATGGCTCTATAAGAACTAAGGATAATTCAGCAACACTTTCAAATAATTATTTGGTTAATTAATGGTAAATTCTTGTGGAAATCCTATCAAAGTACTCGTGACCCCCACATTTAATATCCAATGAGTTCATTATGATTCATGTTTTATTGCCATAAATACCAGAAGGGTCATAATGACTAGGCCATTATTTTCCAGGGCTCCCCTTACTGCTTTAGGCTATTTGGCTATTCCACCTTAAGTCATAAAAAGCTTGATGCTCAAAACTACTGGCATTTCTATACCACAGCCTTCTGGAACCCCACCAAAACTTTGGTGTTTTTTATGAACACATTTAGCAGAGATCTGGTGGGTTTGGTTGGTGTGTTTGTGTTTTAGTTTTTTTTTACTTTCAAATAATTGATGCCTACTGTACCAAGTCCATAAGGAAGATTTTCTTGCAGTGCCTGTTTTTTTATGTATGGCCTTCAGTAGTGGTCAAAAATATCAGAAAAGGTATCACTACCATGCTTTGGAAAGCAGAGTTTGGGCAGGCTTTGAAGTTTTTACAGTCACATCTCTAAGCAGTGATTGACTTAAGTTTTCATTCATTAGCATTCTGGTGAATATAAGAGAATAAATAAAAAAGTAACCTTGGGAATGATGCATTCAAGTAATAGTCAGTAGTTACCAGTTTATATTTTTGAGTGAAGTCCTGATGCAAAAGGATGGCAGTTGACTTGATGAATTTTTCAAACAATCACTTCTTACACTTTTTATACAATATTCAACCTACAAGATGATTCTTAGTGTTTCAAGCTCTGTAGCTGTGTAATCTGTTCTCTTCCTAATCTTTGACAAACTAGTTATGTACAGTTTCCATTTGCCTTTCCAATAGGCTGTATACTTCCTAACTAAGCATGAGATTAACAATTACATTAAATCATGTCAGCTGTGCTTAGAAACAACCACCTCCTCTTGATTCTGAAATGTTTGATTCTTTGGATCATATATTGTTGTTCTGCATGTGAACTGAAAAAAGTCAGAAGGTTCTGCTTTTTCCTCCCCAGAGGGCTTCCATAGGGAAGATGGGGCAATGAAACTTGAAGAGATCCAACTGAAATTTGTTCCTCTCTGTGGGAACTAAATGAAATTAATCTTAAAATGCATACATCATTAAATAATTGAAAGCTCGTTTAGTTGCATGCTGGGTTTTTTTAGCTTCAATTTTGTAGGTTTTTTTCACCTTCAAGCTAGTAGAATTCGGGGTAGTTTCTTTTTGTTTACTCACAATTTAAAAATGCTTCCTTGGTGTGCCTTTGCAATATATGCTTATGATTTGAACTCTTCTTTGTTCCCTGTGTTGATAGCAGGATGGGAATTCAGGGAAAATGGGTCATTTAACTGAGCGTCTAGAATGAATTGAAATTCTTTCTGAAACCATAGCTGTCTTTGCCATTTGCGTGTCATGAAATCTACCTTATGGAGAGTACTTTGGGAGAATAATTTAAGTGCCATTTAAAAATGAGCTCTTTGAGAGTTTATCCAAATAAATTGACTTGAATTCTAGATACTCTTCACACTTCAGGTAGTACAAAGATATTTTTGGTACTTCTGGTAGTATAGAAACTTAAGCAATGCTTAAGTTTCAGCGCTGATACCCAGAGATTCAGGCATAAGAAGGGTTATTGTGACAGGCTGGACAGCAGCTGCAGTACTGTGTGCTTTTATTTTAATGATAGCCAGGATAGCTTTGAAATTTGGGCATTGTCCATCTCCAGCTGCTAAGGATGTCGAAGGTTATGATGTTTTTTCAAACAGGTAGAAATCCAGAAGGACTGGAGAGGTCTGCTATGTTTTTTGGTCTGGCATGGGTAAGAATATTTTGCTTTTGTATGGCAACTACCAGAGGAATTTTATGGGTGATTTTTGAAATTAATCTTTGAAAAGAGGCATGCATGTGCATTCTCAGGATAAAGGCATCATATCCTTGCTGCTTAAAGGAAATTCTGTCTCCACATGATGTATGCAGAAGAAAAATGTGGATTGCTTTTGCTCTTTGAGGTCTTGATGTTTTGCCAAAGGGTTGAACATTCTAACTTTGCTTGAATAGGAATGGGAGGTAGGATATTTCTGTTTGATTGTATTCAAGAATGGTGAATAAATTCAGAGTTGATGCCCTAGTTGCATCCTAATCTAACTATATATTCAGATGAATACTTCAGTCCATATGTAGTGAGTGTCCTGCTAGTGCAAAACTATAGGAGACCTCAAGAGAATGTTTACTTCAGATTTGAGAAGAGATTCAGTATCAAATTAATCTGTAGTATTCTTAAACATTTGTATGTTGGTTTTATGAAAATTTTCAGTTAAATACTTCACAGCTGACTCACAGTAACTGCCTTAGGGGTTTTTGAGAGAATCTTTTCCTCTTTGAGTACTAATGTGAAAATATACCATTGTGGTTTTTGAGATGCATGAAACACAAAAGGCATCCACAGGGTAATATAATTTGGAATAATGAAAGAATTGGTATGTGACTTACTTGAAAGGCACAGGATTCCTTCTACAACCAATGATAGTTCTTATTTTTCACTCTGGCATTGGTACATTTGTTTATCTTTTCACTTTCAGAGAAGCTTGTTTCAGTGGGAATATCCACAGCTAAATCAGTGTTATATTTGATATTTAATTTCCTGTCTGGAAACTGATGAAGGCTTTCTCTCAATGGCCTGTCATTATTAAGTGTTCCTTTCATAAACTATATTGCTTTCATTGCAGGGTTAAGGAAGTGTTTTAAGGTGCTGGGAAGAGGGGGAGTAGTTAGCATTGCTTTTGTTTCCTCTTTGCACAAATATGTGGATCCTTTGGATAAGCCAGACAAGAGGCTTTCATTAATGTTGCATTTCTGATTTAATTTTTTCCTGTGTTAGCTTGTGTTTTTGTACTTTCTCTCTTTCAAGCGATAAATGCTAGGCTTCTATTAATAGTTTTATTTTTTCCCCCTCCCAGCAAATGAAAACTACAAACAAATTGCAATGTGTATTCTGTATCACATAAGCATGGATGATCGCTTTAAATCGATGTTTGCATACACAGATTGTATCCCACAGGTAAGTGCTTTTTATGTGTCTAAGGTGGTTAAAATGTTTCTGTCCCTCTGCTCCGCTTTCCTCACGCATTGCAGAGCTCGCACTGACACCCTCAGGTCAAAGTGGAAACAACCAAGATGTGGCAGTGAGCCTCACTCATGGGGCAGTCTGAGGGCTCTTGCAGTCTTTCGAGTGGTACCCTGAAGAAGGAGACTTGACATATTCTCTGTCAGTGCAGCTAACACTTGAGCTGCATCAATGAATTGGTAAAAATTCAGACGACCTGATCAATTTTTGCAGATCAAGAATATTTGAAAGAGATTAAAGCTAGTGCACAGCAATTCCTTAGGGAACCTTGTGGAAAGTATTTCCTTTACAGTTTTAGAAGGCATTCTTTTCTGATCCCATTGGGTATCAAAATTTCAGCGTCTCAAGTATTACAGGATATGAACTGGAAACCAGCCAAGCAGTGTTATGTTGCTACATGACAATTCCTTTTCTAACAGCAGGCATGTACAATGGGAGACTTGAAGGCTATGGAAGGCTCTTGACTGATCTTTCAGACTTCAGTTTGTGGTGTAACTTTTTGTCTCCACTCATGGTTGTTGATCCAAATACAGACACAACATCATGGGGTTTGGGGTTTTTTGGGGGTGTTCTTTTTGTGGGGCTTTTTGTTTGTGGGTTTTTTTTTTTAGTTGTTCATTTAACAAGTACCAAACTCTCTTTTGTTGATCTCTTTTCTCAATTCTGATGAGGCTGAAGTTAAGAAAGCCTGTGTTGTATAAGCATAAATGCTTTTGGATAGCTTTTTTCAGAAATTCACCATAACTTCTTCCCTGCCAAACATGTTTTTAACATAAAATCCAGAATGGGAAGTTACCATGGAAAGCTTTCAGAATGTTTCTGGTCATTATCCCGTGACAAAAATGGTGATGTTTTCCCAAACACAGTGTGATTTTAGAGAACAGAGGAAACTAGCATATATTACAAGATGGTCATGTAAGTATCCTGCTGTCTTTTCTGCCACAAGAAACAACTTTATGTTTAAGGCATTTGTGTGTTGAAAGGGAACTGCTTTGTTCTGAGCAGTTACCGGCCAAATCAGAATTCATGCATTGTGTTTCAGGGCTTGCTTATGATGTGCTTTCAGGGAATCTTGACTCTTGGACTCCTAGCAAGGAGCTGTGGAAGCTTCCGTGATACCATACCTGAAGTTTTATTTGCAATATCTGCTCAAAATAGTGCTTACAGGGATGTATCCAAAGACTAGTGGAGCAGGAAGCAAGTCTTACTGCCTTCACTGGATTTGGGCTAAAATCACAAAATTCAAAGGCTACCTATTGGTGTCAGTGTGATTTCTCACAGATCACATCTGCTGAAAGTTCAAAAAAAGACAAGCTGGACAGCCAGCACTTAAATTTTATTAATGAATGCTCAAAATTAGGATAATTGTTATGGAAGACAGAGATAGCAGGAAACATGAGGAAGCAAGTAAGGTGGCATCAGGGGAAGAAACAATCTTTTTTTGAAAGATCTCCTTGCCATCTCCTTCTATCCTGGAAATCTGAATTCTCTTTCTACAGTATTACATGCCCTTCTGTGTGTTCATTTCCTCTCGAGGAAGGGGGTGCATCTGAACTGCCACATATTTGGTAATGACTGTTTAGCTGTTGTAGAAAGTGATTGGAAAATCCATCCCTCGTTGTCATTTGGAACAGGCAAAGGGCTTGCGCGTGCTGTCCCAGGTAAACATCCTTGTGGATTGCAGGAGTTAGTGGGTGCTATTCTAGTAACAGTTAAAAGTGAGTATTAACAGTTCATTCTTGTTTAGACCTCAGCAATGCGTGTTTTGTTTAAATAGGTGCAAATGCCGTCCAGATGCTTATAAAAGCCTTTATTGGTAATAACCTGGCCAATCAAAGGGCATGGTTCGGCAGTGATGTCATGGTGATATTTAATATTTTACCGCAGAGCAGTGTGCAAGGTTCTCTGCAGCTACCCACATGTTTTCCACCACGGTTGTCCTGTTTGGCCCCTCTTTGATCTGTAAGCTTCTTTTCAGCTTAATGCTGGTAAACGTCCTCTCTTGACAGCACCCTTTGCTCCTGTCCGCCATTATCTGCTGAAGTTCAGAAACCAGAGCATCACTTCAAACAGCAGAGTTAGGGAGTAGCCGGTCAGGAGAGATTCCTGAGGCATGCAGTTCTGGCATAATCATTCAAAGATGTTTGAGCTGGGCTTGGGGAGGGGGTTGGACGGAGGTGTATGTGAACAGAGAGCTGTGGGGGTTGGCCTCTGGTCACTGGTAAATAAGTGAAGGCAGGTGCCAGAGAGTCTAGACACAGTGATTTCAGTCCTGGTCTGTGGTATCTGATACTCAATATGGGACTTGTCTGATTGAACACTACTGCCTCTTCATCGCACATGCTGCAGTCTTTTTACTGCCTTCCTGTTAAATCAGTAAAAGATGACAATGGACATAGTAAAAGCAGAACAAATTTAATTTTAATATTTCCTATTTGGCAGCAATTACTCTTCCTTTTGAAGTGGCACAAGAAGCAATCAAATTAAATGAAGACATAATAGGAAACATGGAGCTCATATGAAACTATTATTTTAAAATTTGAACGGCTTTAATTGAAACTGGATATATTTTTTCTTTTTATGGAGAAGTAGTCCAGTAATTAACAGTGTAATCCCATCTTGTTAAACATCTAATTTCCACAGATTTAGTATTGTGTATGTAATGAGAATGTTTCCCTTCAAATTGTTTCAAGGGTTTTAAAAATCTGGTTTTAAAGGGTTTGTAACAGAAGAATTGCAGGGGGTGATTTTTGAATGCTCATGTTCTACTTGTTAAGTGGCAACTTTCTTCTCTGGTTAATTCCCTCTTATGTGACTGTCAGGCCTACGGATTTAATAAACTAGAGATTTTATAAGTTCTTAAAACAACCTAAGGAAATCTGATTCTACTTTTTCAAGAAAAGGAGGAAGAAATTGATGATCTCTCTTAAATCGGTACATGAAAATGAAAGTCCCAGACAAGATGATTAATAACTTATGTTGTAACATAGTTTCTTTTATTTCTCTTTTCTTCTGTACAGTTGGAATGACAGTCTGCTATCCAATAACAGATAAACACACAGAATTGCTGCAGTAAAATACTTTGGAGGGAAATTCTTGCACTCCCATTGTTGTTTCTCTTTTAGTGGATTTTTCACATGCTCGAGGTTTTTATACGTTGTTAACTATCTTGCCACTAGGGGGCAAGAAAACAAACACTGAAGTTGCTCTCTACCCTCTTCTGACACAAACTGAGCTGGTTTCTAGCGCTTTATGTCCCGCTTACCCTTAGGTTTAGTTTTTTCTGTTTCCAGTAGACTCAGCCTTGTCATGGTGCCACTTTACATTAAAATCTTGATATGCCTTATGAACTGAGCATGTTTTAGGAGCAAATAGAGTGTGCAGCCCCTTGATGGAGAAGCCATGGGACTTGTCTGCCATGGTTGTATGTGGAGAAAAAGAAATGGAAGTATTGGAATCGCATCTGGAATGTGATGCATTCAACATGCCATTTCACCAAGTCCCTATTGAAAAGCACGAGACATTGATGTAATAGACAATCTAATGATGGCAATCCATTGATTATTTGCCTAAAGTATCATCTGGGAATTCATTCACACTTCCTGAACAGTTGGAACTGGATTATAGGCAATTGTCTACTTACATTAACTCAGGTTGTTCTGTCCCATTACCTAAAGAATAGGTCTGCTATGGAAATGCCATTGGTATGTGGCATCATTCACTTCTAAGCTGCAAAGATAAATTGGCTGAATACACAGCAACGTGTATATTTCAAGGAGTGATCTCAATGAAAAATAGTACTGGAATGAATCTGCAACTAAGTAACCAGAGTAATAATTTTATTAAGCAAACAGACATTCATCTGACTTTCTACAGAATTAAGCTGTGGGGTTTTCCTTATCTAACAAAACTTCTAAAAAAGCAGTAAAAAATGATAGCAATAAGATGTAACGAATGCAAGTTAATTTGAGATGATGAGTGACTGCCATTTTTGTCACTTTATAAGTAGTGTTATTCTCCAATAATGGAACTATGCATCTTTGTAACCTTGCCTCTTACAATTTTTCCTGTAGAAATGCTGGATATTAACTAAACAAAAAGCTACTATAGTTGGCATACCACTGCTCTTTCAATGCACTGCAAAGATGAATAACTTAAGTGTGTTTGTGTTTATTGACAGTTAATGAAGATGCTTTTTGAATGTCCTGATGAGCGAGTTGACCTGGAACTTATTTCTTTCTGTATTAACCTTGCTGCCAACAAAAGAAATGTGCAACTTATCTGTGAAGGTAGGCATAGTGAGATTTTTTTGCATTCTAGGAGATGACAACACTAAATACATAAATACTATTTATAAATGTGTGTATGTAAGTTATATGTATTACTTTTACTTTTTATGTGCTTGTATATACAAATTATATATATTCAAGTCGTTTGTAAACAAATTAATACAAAGTAAAGTGCACCTGCTTGGATAATGATTGCAAACTAATGGCCAAATCCTCCCCAGACTCGATCTTGGTGGCAGGAGTGACACTGAATGACCACACACATTCACATCTCTCACATACATGTGGTTTTATAAATACACTGATTTTACTGTGGGAAACTTGGACTGTATGGTGAAATCAAGATAATGTCCTATCTGATGCTTAAATTTCATTTTCAGCTAATCGCTCTTTTACCTGCCAATACCATATTATTAGTAAAGTGATGTCTTTGGGGTTTTTTTCCTAAGATTTTAGTATATTTTGAGGTCTAATATTTTGGTATGTGATAGCATAACTATGTATTTATTCCATGGAGTGGAGAGAGAAGTCTCTGAGCTAGTACCAATAGCTGGGATGTATCTCCACTAAGTGCACTTGATGATGGGGTAATGATTTAGAATCATTCTTGATCTAGAATCATTCTTGCTCTGAATAAATGACCAAGCACACCTGAAGCATTTAGTTACTTATCTAACAACTTTAGTGTCCCACCAGTACATATGGTCACAGTAATTGTTTAACAGAACCTATAGAATTATACAGAGCAGGTCTTTTCGTTTCAACTTTAAACTTGGAAGAAGAATTTGCTTCTGTCCAGTTTTTTCACTTTTTCCTTTTCAAGTTTCAAAACTTAAAGCTGTTTTTTCATGTGTATATGTTGCTTTTTAATGAGCCTTTACTTTCCTTTTCATTTTGAGAATTTCTTAACGATTTGTAACTTCTCAGGAAATGGTTTGAAAATGCTAATGAAACGGGCTTTGAAATTTAAGGACCCATTGTTAATGAAGATGATCAGGAATATTTCACAACATGATGGACCAACTAAAAGCCTGTTCATTGTAAGTACTAATGCAGTCGGTGGTTCTTCCTACTGGATAAGACTAGCTATGGAGAGCTGATGCATTTTCTCTTTACAGATATTGCATTTTGAGTTTTGTTGGCTGTCATGTGCGGGTTTGTGTTTTGTTTTAAAAGCTATCTCAGTTGGTAGATCAGAGTTTAGATCCATCATTACAGAGAAAACAGATCTTAAGCTGTACCAAATAAGTCTCTGTTCTAAAACAAACTATGCTGGGATGCACATCACATCAATCAACAGTTACGCTAAATCTCTGCCTCTTGAGCTAGAAGGCAAAATAAATAGGGTTTTGTTTTATTTTGTTTTTTCACTGTGCCAAGTGTTTTGAATCAGTGGGTATTTAAAATTTTTTAATACTTAATATTCATTTAACCACATAAAGCCACCATTTCAAAAGAATGGGAAGAAACAACAGGCTCATAGTGAAGATTTTAAACATGCTGTTAAAATGAGGATTGACTGTCAAATTGTCTTAAAGCGGATTGCAATTACTAAGTAATAGCTATGATACCAAAAATATCTTGTAGTTATTTCTTAAAATCTTTAGGAAGAGGATTGCATTATTATCAGTAATGCTCTATGATGTTCACTGTCTTTTGACTTTTTTTCTAAAAGCCTTCTCAACCTATGAGTGTAGTATCTGAACCAAATGAGCTCTTGAAAATGTAATGTTTGTTGCTGTATTTACCTCAGGATTATGTTGGTGACTTAGCAGCTCAAATATCAAATGATGAGGAAGAGGAATTTGTGATTGAATGCCTGGGAACACTTGCAAATTTGACGTTACCAGATCTGGATTGGGAACTTGTGCTGAAAGAGTACAAACTGGTTCCATATCTCAAGGATAAACTAAAACCAGGTCTGTTATGAAGCTTGCTAATCTTTCAAAGTAGAGTGTTCCAAAGAATAATCAGAGTGCTCTCTCGAAACTGAATCTCTTTACTTTTGAAACTTGCTATTTGTTTGGGAAAATGTAACATTTAAGAACAGAATAATATCTACAGATAAATATGCACTGCCACAAGGTTAAGGATTTCTAATGCCTGCCTTCTGACTTAGCAGGTTCTGCAGAAGATGATCTCGTCTTAGAAGTGGTGATAATGATTGGAACAGTTTCTATGGATGACTCTTGTGCTGCTCTGCTGGCTAAATCTGGAATCATCCCTGCACTCATTGAGCTTCTAAACGGTACTTTGCCATATCTAACTTCAGGTCTTGTTTTCCAGAGAAATTTAGTAGACATAGCTGTGCTGTAACTAAATGCACTGTTCATGTTTGATTGCAAGGCAAGCATAGGTGTTTTGTGTTTGAAAGGAGGAGCAATTACATTATTCATGGAGAGATACTGACTCATGGTCTACTAGATTTGATTTTTCCCACATCTTTGCAGCTCTTGCTGCAATGTGTCTTTCTGCTTGACTGGAGCAGGGAAGAAAATTCTAGTTTTTGAGTTGTCAGGAGGTGAAATCTTGTACCTACTTGTCTAGCTGACGTGAAGGAGCTGGGCTTTCTCTGAGCATCATGAGCTTCTAGTGCCAGATCTGAAACGGTGAGTTATTCTTTGCTTTTTTTCCTTGCAGCTCAACAGGAAGATGATGAGTTTGTCTGCCAGATCATTTATGTATTTTATCAGATGGTCTTCCACCAAGCCACCAGAGATGTCATTATCAAGGAAACCCGTATCTTTTTGAATATTAGACATTTCAAATTACAGCACTTATTTTGCCATCACTGATACTAGACCTCGTGATCTCAGAGTTTTCTTTGTAAATGTGGTTTTTTTCAGCTGAAGAAAAAACTCCAGGCAGCCTACACATATAGAAAGACTGAAAAATTTGTAGTAAAGATTAAAAGTAATTATACTTTGAAAGAGGAAGCGGGATGGAATCACTGGATCAGATTACTTTATCCAATCTCAATTACTGCATGGATCTGTTTTCTAAATCATACTCAGAATTGGAGGCCATAGAAAAAACTTGCAGGTCTTACTAATTCTTGACTGTATATTCTGTCTGTCAGTGCTGATGTTGAGCTCATTCAGATGATCAGAAAACTCTGCAAAGAGGCAGTAGCTGTCTCTGTGGGCCTTAACTGCATGTTAAATTTTTTTGAAACATAAAGAACACTTGTAGGGATAGAAGGCTCAGTGATTACTTTGCTGACACTATGAAGACTTGTTTTTAATATCCTTTTCCTTTAAACAATGTAGAATATCTGAGTGTTTGGGGTGTTGTTGTCTCCTGTTTGGTCTTGGACAGGTAGCTAGCTTTAAAAGACAAAAATAAATAATAATTACATCTCTTCTTATCTCTGTAATGATAAAACCCCAATCATTTTTGCACTCTAACCAATAGTAGTGCCAATGCTATAATTGCAAATAGATTATTTTTAATATTTTTGAGAAAAATATGTTGGAAAACTTTTGTTGAAACGAGAAATCCCTAGAGGTTATGAAAGTAACATCTGCAAAAGATTGAATCATTCAGCAGAGTTTATACCTTTGAACTAATGCATTAAGTGTGTGGATTTCCCGTAACAGAGCAGGATGTATTTTCTTTGTAAGGGCTGTGTAATTTTTCTTCAGCAATTTTTTAGTATCTTAAATAATTGAGTTTCTTAAAGTGTGCTTATTTCTTTTCTGTTTTACAAATAGTGTTTGGAGGGAGGATGCCAAATTAACTTGACATGTGATGGGGAAATTCCTGGTTACAGCTCTTCGTGAAATTTGCGGTTTGAAGAAGCCAGGGCAAAACCAGCAGAATAGCTTTTATCCTTGACAGTCTTTTCCCAGAGGCTCCAGCATATCTTATAGACCTGATGCATGATAAAAATGCTGAGATTCGCAAAGTTTGTGACAACACGCTGGATATTATAGCGGTAGGTCTGATTATTTTTATTCTTTTTTATCACCTGTCTTTCAAGAACCTTATTAGATGAGATCATTCATAAATAGCTAAGTAGCAGTAACTTGCATACTGAGAATGTTTGTCATGTAATCATAGAATGGTCTGGGTTGGAAGGGACCTTAAAGATTATCTAGTTCAAATCTCCCTGCCTCCCTGCCATAGGCTCCCACTAGGCCAGGTTGCTCAGTGCTTTGTTCATCCTGGCCTTAAAGTTCTGTTTTCATGAGACAATGACAGCCTTGAGTCTAGGCTGTCTAATGAGCTTTCAGAAAGTGCATATATTCTTTGAAAATTCATACTATTTAGCTGCACACTAAAGACACTTTTAAAGTGTGCATTCTTACTTAAACAAAATAATGGCATTACATAAGTACGTCAATCTGTCTTTAATATTAGTTCTCCATACAAATAGCTCTTATGACACAGCAGCATATTTTCTGCTTTTCTACATCACCCAATCCCAATATTTGCTTCATAAAGAAAATATGGGTGGTGATTCTGAAGCTGGTTGTTTCCTGCTTGTGGAACAATCAGTGCAATGTTGAAACTTTAAATATTGTCTTCAACTCTTGGGTTTTAACAGTGAGATGTGACTTTAAGAGGAGTTAGTTTCACAGTGCCTTTCCTTCAATGAAGGACATCCTAGAAAATAATGCTTTTAGAATCAAGAATCCCCAGAAGCAGATTATACATGCTATCAGAGTTGATAAACACTAAATTATGCAGTGCTATTGCTTTCTTTTCCTGGCCTGTTCATTACATTGACTTCTATTGACAAAAAGAAATGTTAGTATTTTGTAGTGTCATAGGACTGTACAGACTGTACATTCTTTTGAATGTAGAATAGCAACATGATATTATATCTTACAGTCAAAGAACTCAATTTTTAGTTGAGAATTTCTTTTGACTAATGCTTTTCCTATTGTTTACTTAGTTTCTTCTTCAATTGAATTATGCATATCACAATTTGTTCTCTTAACAGCACAAAGGATACTGTAAAGCAGCCTGTAAACACCGAGGTGTTTGATTGTGTGACAGTTTTACACAGCTGGTGTGTTGTGAGATGTCTGAATAGTCATAGCCTCTGAGATTGGGGAAACTCCTTAACTGTACTAAATCTACAAGAAAAAAACCTTTGTTTTTCAGTCTTCTTGGTCCATATGTGCTGACAGGATTAGTTCCTCTGATGATGAAAATCAGAAACTAAATGTTGGAGATCTGAGATTTGAAAGTAATTTCTTCTCTGAGAGACAAATGCTTCTTTCATTCATCAATAACCTCTATGTAGTGTGATTGAAATAGCACTGAAGAAAATTACATGCCTTATAAGCCTTAGGGGAGATATGCTTTATGTAGTAAAGTAATTGTCACAGAAATTATGGAAATGTTACACTAGTGATGATTTGTTTAATATAGCTTGGCTGGACTCTGCCATTGATGAACTGAAACAGATGTGCTGCTTTAGCATAGTGTGTACTGGGGAGTCTCAGCTTTGCAGTGCTAGATGTGCAAGATGCCTTTTGTCACAAGGAAAGTCTGCATTGGTGATTTAGGAATGCTTCAGTCTTGTGTCATGTGCTGAGTCTTGACACCAAGCAGCTACTTTAACGTACTTGTGCACCTGAAGTGGGACATGTCTCATGGCTCAGCTGAATGCCTGGAATCAACAGCTGGTGCTGGAGTCTTGAGCAAATCAAGTTCCCTTGGCTTCAGACGCCTGGACACCTGCAACTCCAAGCTTGTGGAAAGAAATGACAGTTTACTTGAGGTGATTTTACTCCATTTCACCTCCAACAATATTATCAAGAGTGGTGGGAGTTACTAACCTCTCAGATTTATTTATTTTTTTTTTGGCTCCTAGCTCAGTCATATTTCAGTTCATTTTACTAATTTATTTAAACGATACATAATGAATCATAGCCAGATCCATGGACTGTGTAGTCTGAGCCCTCCTCCTCCTTATTTTCCCCCTGTTTTCCTATTGGGTGTTATTTATTGCTTTGAATCCTGGTCTGTTTTACCATGTTGTTTCTCTTACGATTGAGAGTGGATTGTTACGTTTCCTGCAGGAGAAAAATATCTTCTAGTTAACTTTAGCATTGTCTTTGTGATTTGGGAAGGGCCTCACACTGAAGGTGTTCTTCCAGCTCTAGTTCTTCGCCTCATGCATTTGCAATGAATGCCAAATAGCATTTTCCTCATATGGAAAGCTGTGTGAATGAATGGCTTGCATCTTTCTGTGTTAGCCAAATGCCCTGACACAAATCACCCATGTTGGGAATGCTGGAATGTCACAAAATGTGCAGCATGAATGTACTGTGAACCCTCAGTGCTCTGGGATTTGGGGCCAGCTGTGCAAGACGTTGGCCAGTGCTCTTAAAATCAAGGAAGAGCAGACTGCAGGGATTTGGTGTGGGCTTTATTTGAATAGGCAGTGTACTCTGAAAATTGATAACCTTTGACTCCAGCTTGGTGTCCTCCTTCCATGAAGAGTTCTGTAGTTACTCTAGGAAAAAAGGTTTTCCCTTCACTTATCAAGACACCCCCTTTCTGTGGTGGCTCTTGTTCCCCTGTTATCCTGTAACAATCACAAATGCAGAGAAGTGAGCAGATGAGTGGGGATGGTGTGGGGCTGCTGGCTGAACTGTTGACTTAAGTTTTCACTGATCAGTGCCTGCATTGTTAAGTTTGCAATCAGCTTGCTTTGCTGCTGGTAGCTCTTTGTGCAAAGAGCATCCAGCAGTATAGGCTGGACACACAACCATGCTGCAAGCAGAATTAGGTAGGGTAAATGTGTCCTAATTTGGTTTTATCTTCACATAAATCTGCCTTGGACAGGTTTTCTTCTTGTACTTATGCTTGCTCTTCAAAATTACAAGATCAGGAAAGTGAGTCAACTCGCTGATCTCTGCTAAACAGCTTGCCAATTACATAAAATGGAAAAAATATTCTCTCTTTAGCTACAGACAAGATAGGAACCCTGTGTACAGTGTATATTTTAGGTAGATGTCCAAATTTAGGGGGCTTGAATGTTTACTCTTTACTCTGCCTTGCTCTTAGTTTCCCATCATAGGTTTCTATTAGCTTCCCATCAGGATATATTTAATGATGAATCTGATAGCAAAGAAATTATTCTATGTTGTCCAATGTAAGTGCTACAGTGTTTTGGGTTTTTAATTTTTTGACCTGCAAATGCATTGCTTTACATTGTTACTTATCCTAAAGGTGGGTGTTGCAGACACCTGCAGAAGGTGACCCATGTAGGAGTTCCTGCTCCAGCAGGCAAATGGGACTAGATGATCTTTTGAGGTCCCTTCCAATCCCTTCCCTGACTTTCTGTGATTGTGTTTCTCTCCTTGTTTTATAGAGGCACATAGTTCAAAAAACATGCCTGACTTTCACATAACTAGACATTAGAAATCTTTCTTACTTTCTTTTTTAATAAATGGTTAATTTAACTTCTATGTAAACTGTTTTAGGGATGGTTAGGTAATGAAGAATGTAACGTCTCACCAAGTTCAGCCTTGAACATAATGAGCATTCTACTCACTGTATAGCCGGTTTAGTTTAGTATGAGAATCACATCAAATGAACCCTATTACAGACCAAATTAAAGGGCAACCACATTAAAGTGAAAAGGAAAATCTGTTTTTCATCAGCTGTGAGAGAACACAGAGCAGATCTGTGTAGCTCTATGTTATCCTATAGTGTGTTAATCAGATACAAGGTGTGACGGAAGCCAGTGACAAAGGGGACCCCTGATAGGGAACAGACACTCTCTGATAATAGGCCAGTTAACGCTTCATAATATTTCAATGGTTCAGTAGTAAACAAAGTTGGAAGTAGAACTTCAAAAAGGATGGCACATTCCTTGCAGAGCTGAACCATACATCTTCTATGACACTTCTGGATTTATGGAAACCGAATGTTAGGAGTAGTGATGTCAGGGAGCTCCAAAGAGAATAAAATCAACCTCCAGGATTCTTCCTTTTATGTTTCTGAGCATTCAGCATTTAAAAGGGGGAGTGCAGGGAGCAGGAGAATAGGCACATTCTCTCCACCACCTTCTCATTCCCTCATCCACTGCTTTTCTAGTAGCCTGAAATTTAAAGGACTGGAGGGCATAAAGCTATGTTTGTATCTCAATAATGTTTAATATTCTGGTTTCATTTTTACAGGAATTTTTTTAGTGAAGGTGTGTTTTATGTGATTAAAAAGCAGAACTCGACTGAAACAAAAAACCCAATCAAATCCATCCACACAAAATAATAATAAAAAGAAGTTGTAAATAGCTCAAAATATAATTACTGTAAGTCTTCCCATGTTTTAGGGAATTGTTTTCCTCTAAACTTCTTTCATTTGGTTTCTTTGTGCCTTTTGGCTCTAATCCTTCATTTACAGCTTTTCTTCCATTCTGATGTTATTCCATTAATCATTTACCCAGTGGTGTTTCTTCACTTTTCTGTGGAAAATCTAGAGGCGTATTTCTAAACTAGCAGTACTTAAATTAACTTTTTTGTGCTGAGGTTATATAAATTGTTGTAGATTATCATGATGCATCCTCTTCTAGGATTGCTGCCAGAATTAAAGTTTGACAAAACTCATCATTATTCTGATTCTGCTGTGGTTGCTTCTTTGACCTTGGTGCTTTTTCGTCATATAACCCAAAGTACAAATGTAACAAAGCAGCCCAGCTGCTTGGATGAATAACTTAGGATTTTGCAGATTAGCCCAATTTTATAGCTGTTAATTATCTCAGTTGCTAATCATATCTTCCAGAATTAGGTTAATGATTGAACTTGCATTGATGTTTGACTGAAGTTTTAAACCTCTTATAGTAGGGTGGGAAATGTAGAATCAATAGGGAATATTCTGTTATGTTGTCATTTCCAAAATAAAAATATGAGGTAGTGTCTGAGAAATGTTAGGTGATTGTTTTTTTTGGTGGTTTGTTTTTTTTTTAAGAAGGATGTAAAAAGTTCATCTGTGACAGGCATTCAGCATGTTTGGACAGTGGTGTGGAATGGAACAGTGATGTTAGGCAAATAGGATTCATTTGGGGTTGTAACTTTGGGAATATTGAAACTTTCAAAGTGTATTTATGGTAAATGTTAATGAGGTAATTTGTCCTCTGACCTTTCTGCTTTTGAGAACTTTTAAAGGTAAGCAAGGTAATGAGAAAGGGATTCTGCTTTCCCACCAATTAGTTGCATATGCAGTTTGTTAAATTTGTTTATTTTTCTCCATTTCTTTGCGATTGTGATTTTTGGGAATAATTTTCTTAAGCCTGCAGCATGATTTCTGGCAGTTAGAAGGTGTTTCTCTAAACCTGGCAAGTAATTCACAACTTATGGAGACTGTCATAACAGACCACAGTTCAGCCTTGACAGATGCAGCCAAGGAGAATTTTGCTAGATGCTGGTCAGGTGTCATCACTGGAAGTCATGATTTTTAGCTTTTTTATGGATCATTTTATAAATCTCAGTGATGAGCTTACAGTTTCCAGGGAAACTGTTCTAGTCCACTTTTTGCCTTTCTTTTTTAATCAAGAGTGGAAGTGGAGGGGGAAAAGATCAAGTGGCAGGAACAACTTATGATGCTCTTTTCCTAAACAGGCAAGATGTGTGTTTGTTGGTTTTTAGTGGTTTGGGTATTTTGTGTTTTATTTCTCCCTCCATAAAGCTGTTATATTACTGCAAGGCCAACAAACCTGGGATGTGGTTCAAAGCTACTAGGTGTTGAGAATATCTACAGATCCCGCAGGCAATGTTTGCTCTGTGTATTGTGCACTACACCAGGATTTGAACAGGATCACTTGTGCAGCAGGATGGTGTGGAGAGGAATCAGAAAGATCTATTAATTAATATTGGTCTTGAGTGGAACTGGAAGAATTTAGAATAATGCACAAACTGAACAGAGCCACTGCTCTGCAGGTAATTGCATGGCTGTCCCATCGAAAGGCACTTTACTTTCTGCTTTAAGCCAAAAGAAAAAAACCTTGCCATTTCTCAGACTAAAACAGAGTTTAAAAATTTCTCTGCCATAGAATCACAGGGATTTGTGGTTGCACAATCCTATATTATGACCCATGAAATTTCAGAATCTCTAGATACCCATTAGCAGTCTCAGATAAGCCTTTGCCCAAATGATGGGACCAGCTGGTTTTTGTTACCTGTGATACGACTGATGAGACTAATGAGAAGGGTGTGTTACCTGTGTTGGGTAAATAGCACTGAAGACAAGGTAGATTAAATATTAGGTCAATTTAAAAGCTTAAGTTCAGTCTGTAGGAGTTTCAGAAGTTTAACCTGAGGGGTTTTTTTTGCTTTTTTTTTTTTTTAAACAGGAATATGATGAGGAATGGGCTAAAAAAATCCAGAGTGAGAAATTCCGGTGGCACAACTCTCAATGGCTGGAGATGGTGGAGAGTCGGCAGATGGATGACAGTGAGCAGTATCTGTATGGTGATGATCCTATAGAGCCCTACATCCATGAAGGGGACATTCTGGAAAGACCTGACCTCTACTACAATGCAGGTAAGACATTCAGAACTGATTGTTACTGTGTGTGAAATGGACACTGATCGTGGGCTGTGAAGAGAATCTACTGACTCATTCCAATGGAACAGTTACTAGCCAGGGCCAGGCCTGTTCCTGTCAGGATGCAAATGATGGATTAAGTACTGTATATCTGTGAATTTACAAAGTGTTACAGGGCTTCAGAAATAGGTCTAGACCTATCTCACAAAGGTAATGGACCATGGAGACCAATTAGAATAAAGGTGTGTCAGCTTCTTTCTTTGCCACTACTTCTTGTGTCTGTAGGTTGTTTGCTTTGCAAACACAAGCCTTTTCTCATCCCTGTTAAATTCATAGCTATGGGATTTGATGGTGAATTTCATGTTTATTCTCTAATGAATTTTTTATTGTTGATCTCGACAGAGGACTTCAGCTGAGCCACATAAGACTTGTAGGCTCCTTAGCAGAGGAAATCATTCCATGACTTTCAGCTAACCTGTTGATATGATTTTTCTGTCATACATCTAGAGAAGTGTGTGAACCTCCTCTGTAAATACTGGGTTTTTAGTTCCTTGTATGAAAGTTATGTTATTTGACAATTTGAAGAAGTTGGCTAAAAAAAAAACCCCAAAATCCTAGACTTAGTCCTAAAAAAGGTCATGTTCTTATTTGTGATGAATTATAGCATTTTCTAAAAAATTTTCATAATTTTGTTTAATTCTCTCAGTAGTGAATAATGGCACAGTCTGGAGGGATCTCAAGTGAATCTGCTGTCTCTCTTCTCCTGTAAAGATTTTGTAGTTACTAAGAAAATACTGGATTAAGACACTGATGTATCTAGGCTATTATCGCCAGCTGTTTCTAAGGAAGGTTTAAAAAACTTTGCAGGAGACAATCATGAAGTGTTTTGCCCACAACAGAAATAACTCCTCATAACTAGGATTTTGCTTGTGCTCTCAGACTTGTGGTTCTATATCCCTTTCAGATTCCTGGATGGCTGTGTGTGCACTGATTTATATTTTTTTAATTGCTGGATTTTAGTCTGTGGCTTTTTATTATTTTCCACGGAAGCGTCCAGTCCTTTGCTATGAAGTATGAGTCACAAAACTCTCTGACTCTGGATAAATATGCATGAATAGTAATAAGAAAAACAATGACTGAAATCCATAACCTTTACTGTAGTAGCTGAGAGAAAATAATTGTGCAATATCTCAGTAGCACTTCAAAAATTATTCTCAAAGGATAATAGAACTTAAGGATCTTTGTCTTTTGCTTTTTATTATGTGTGTCAGCTGTAGCAACTTGTGTTTTTGGTGGAATAGAATCTTTGAAAGGTTTGAGTTGGAAGGGTCCTTGAAGATTATGTAGTTCCAACCACTGTGGGCAAGGGACACTTCTCACTAGCCCAGGTTGCTTAAAGCCCCATCCAGGCTGGCCCTGAACACTTCCAGGGATGGGGCCTCCATGATTTCCCTGGGCAACCTGTTCCAGTGCCTCACCACCCTCTCAGTGTAAATCTCTTCTCACTCTCTAGTCTTGTGAAAAATCCCTGGCCAGCTTTCTTGTAGGCACCCTTCAGATACTTCCCTTCTCCAGACAGAACAGCCTACATTGGTCCCCTTGGAATCCTCTAGTTTTCTCTTGCTCTTCCAGCCCTGCAAGGTTGGCAGGGTGACCCATGTTTTCTGTGGTATCCAGGGGCTTTTATTACATCAAGTCTCCTTCAGGTTTCCTAAGTTAAAGATGTGCCAAAATGGTGATCAATGTGTCCTCTTTGCAGCTCTTAATAATAAATCTTTGCTTATTTCATAAGGGCTGTTTCTTTGTCCTGTAGTGTGAGCTAGAGATGGGGAGGCACCAGGAACACTAACTCCTGGCTTTTGGTCATTACTGTTATGAAACTAATGTTATTTGAACAAATATTTTTTGTGTTGGAATTGATACTTGAGCAGGAAGGAGAGGTAGATTTCCAATGGTATTTTCTGTTGATCTTTGAGAAGTCCTTCTGTTTTTAAAGGTATAGATGTAGGTAATTATATTCAAAATACAGATTCATTTCTTGGATTTCTTCTGACAAGTTCCAGTTATGGTTTGCTTCTGGAGTCTCTGAGATTTGTACTGTTGAGGTGTGGCCAGATAGGGCATAATATTCCTTTGAAAAGGCTATGGGTTATTGTACTGGAGTAGGCATATGAGTTTCTGAAGAATGAAGCATTACTCAGTCAAAAAAATAACAAAAAACCAAAACTTTGTGCAGTCAGACATGAAATGCTCATGCTTCAATGTGATAATTTTAGAAATGGCCTGCAATGACCTGACCCTCAGTTATAAGTCCACCCTCAGCCGTAATGGTTCAGTTACAGATGAACTCGAGAGGAGTTCCTTCTTGCAATAACAGACCAACAACTCTCTTGCAGACTAACTTAAACCTACATGAAAACCTTGATAGAATCTCTGAAATCACCTGCATGAGCTTGGTCTCCCTCTTGCTCTGAAAGTATGTTGAAATGTGCATAAGAGCAGATGTCCTTTGATTGGGTAATCACATTATCTGCAGCTGATGCTATCCATGTGCTTTCACTTTCCTATAAATTCATGTGAGCCATAACTCTGAGTGTTATGGTTTGAATGTTAACACTCATGATTGAAGACACTTTAAGTAGTGGTAGCTCTAGCCTCAGAGTTAAAATATAGTGCTTGCTTTATTAACAGAAGATAGATGTTGTTTTTAAGTCTCTCTGCTTTAAAATGCATAGTCACTTAAATTGATTTGGATTGATCTGAAGTACTCCAGGTTTAAAAGTGCTGATGTTTCCCCCTCCAGCCCATTTCTGTGAAAAATACAGGCTAGCTGGGTGAGGTAGAAAAACTTGTTGTGATTGTTAACAACAGCAACTTGTGCTTGCCTTCCTCTTTCTTGGTCATTTTCCATCCCTATGATGTCATGAAGTGCTTGTGTCTTGCAGAACATGCTGAAAGACAGTAATATCGATCTGTGCCAGATTACTTGCTTGTCAAGCACTACTCTTTCACATACTGTATGCACATGTCTGCAATTAGAATCTGGCCGTGTACAGATACCTTATGCTGCTGAAATGCAGTCTGATCATGGCTAGCATTTTTCATTTACAATCTGTTGCCTTGTATTCAGTCACTTTCCCATGAGGTATTATCTTCTAAATGAATCTCTGTAGCACCTCATCAAATGTCTGTTCGAAATCTAGCTGTGTCAATTCTCTTCCTTTTATCATTTGTCACTGTATTATCTTCAAAAAACATCAGGTAAATTCATAAAGCACAGGGAGATGGGTTTGAATGCCTGAGTCGTCATCTCAAAGCCCTTGTGTCTGTAAGTAACTTTTCATCGCTTCCTGCGCAGGCAGTTTTAGTAGTTTTGAAACCACAGAGGTTAAGCTAAGTGGCCTATGACTCCCTGGATCTTATCTCTCTTTATTTAAAGTAGAATGGCAGTTGTAACTTCCTAGTCATTAGGAATCTCTCTTCTGTTAAACTATTAAAGTATCACTGTGCATATACCTGTTTCTGTCCTGTTTTTATTGGGATGCACTGCAAGTTTGGAATTGTTTTCATACACAGTAATGGAGATAAACTGAAGTGGGATCTGTTGTAATGAAATGGCTTGTTTTATCTGATTAGAGCCTAATTCTAATTACCGAGCAAGAAACATGACCTTAACATTAACAAGAAATGTGTTTGGTGGATGGAACAGGGAAAAGTTAAGGTGAAGTTTCACTTAGTTGGGGTCAGTTCAAAGATGCTTTGGATTTACAGTGTCACAGAGGGAAAATGTTTGCCCAATTTTCTTCTTTTTTCAAAACAGAGCAGAGACTGTGAAGCCTATAAAGAGTACTACTGGTTCTACAAATGTCCATATTTCATATGCCAGTATTTTAATATATAGGTTACAGTCTTCTTTTGCTTCCTATGTTCTTGAAAGACTATCATGTGAAAAAGCCACCCTTTTAGGAAATAATTAGAAGAAATGAAAATATGAAGGAGATGAAAGAAATAGGTTTGATGTTACTGTCCTGTTTTTCTTAAATAGTTTTAAGAGAAACAGGTGAAAGATAGAATTTGAACAATCAAAACCTTTGCTGCTTTTCTACTTTTATGCTGTTGGCCCAGATTATCTCATTACTTTTTTTCTGGGCTCATTTTCATGATGGACAAGATGGATCTTGATGTAATCTTCACAGGCCTCAGGAAGAAGGTGTAAGAGAATGTTTCTAAGGTACAGCATTTTTACAGGGCATCAGGCTGAGCAACTTGGATTCCTAGTAAGATGGATTTAATAATTGAAGTGGCTGTTTTTCACTGTTATTGTTGCTTGATATTTTTGTCAGAAACACTGTAAGTTGCTAATTCCTAAGGCAAACCAGCAGAGGTTGTGTTGCTTGCTTATACTGAAAACACACTTCATACATTCAGTGTATCTTTCTTGTTTCTACAGATGGCCTCATTGCCCCTGATGGAGCGGTGAGTCCGGATTTCTTCAGTGATTACCATCTTCAGAATGGAGACATTGTTGGGCAGCACCCCTTTTCCAGCAGGTAAATGGCTGATGATAAAGAATGCCTGTAATCCAGCAATGGCAATTAGATTTTCCTTATAGAGCTTCATTTGTGGTGTTCTACAATTTTTACCCTGTTAGTGGTGGGGATAGTTTACATAGAAAAAGCAGTTCTGAATGACATGTTTCTTTTAACATGTTGTCATCTGTGTTGTAGCACGCAACAGCTTTTCAAAAGGTTTTGAACAGGTAAGTAGAACTAGAACACACAACTACATTATTACTTAAAAAACCAATTTGGATGTTGTTGGGAAATATTTAAAGAAGGGCTTGAGATGCTGATTAACTAAAGGACTTTTGTTTCCAATATTCTGCAATTGTTATAGCTGTCAAAACTATATCTGTGGGTTTGTTCTTTATTGTTGGGGAGATCTTTTCCCTTAAACCTAAGTCTTCCTAAGAAATTCTCAGTTAAATTACTGAAATGTTGGCTTGCCTGTTGGGAGTAATTTCTCTGAATTCCCCTTATGGTCAGTGACCTTTCCTTCTGTGAATGTTAGCAAGCTGTTCCAGGCTGAATTTCTGAGCAGACTTCTCCCTCGGGCTCAAAATAGAGAAGAGTCATTTCAAAGAACAAAATTTTTACAGATCCTGAGGTGTTTGTGAAGTGCCTTGTAGAGAGCATGAATTCTGTATACTCATTAGCAGGAAATATTTCAAACACTTTCCAGTCAGGGTAGAGAATTCACTTTAACAGGATGTTCTCTGGACTTGCTCAGCCCTCTGCTTGAAGTTGTTTCTTTCCAAAGAAAAAGTGGTATTTTTACCACATGCAACAGTCACCATTTGCAAAATGCAAGTAATTCACAGCATATGCAGCTGAAGCAAAAAAGGTTTTTCTCCCTTCCTTTGGCTTCTCGTAATTGTTACAGGGCAGCTGATAATGACAAGTGTGTGTTTGTTTGTTCTACCTGTGAGTCACCAGGTTGTGGTCAATGTTGAGCAAGGATGGAATGGTGGCAATGTTTTTAAGAAAAAAATGTAACTTATGTTCAGATTAGGAAAAAAATGCAGGACTTGAGATGGGTCCTCTTAGAGCCTGGAAATGTTTATACTCTTATACTCAGTAAGGATCAAGTTCAGATTATCATGTAACATTTTCTCTTTGGAGTCTATGTTTGGGAATGGGATCCTGATAATTTCCAAATGGCCAACACTCATTTAGGAGCATTTAGGTGATAGAGAAACTGAGGGATTATGAGTTATACAGTACTCTTGGAGTCTTGCTATGGAATTTACCATTTTCAGCTTGAAAATAGATGCACAACCCAGGAAGTGGCAAAATTCTTTATTAACCAAAACTTCAAATTTCAGTCCCTTAACAGCAATCAATGTTAGTAAGCTGCTTTTTAATTTGATTGTATTGCAGCCGAAATGAGTAGAAAAATACATCTGGTGTATAAATAGTTAAATTAAATATTTGTAGAATTTTCTCATAAAGTCTCAAGGCATTTTTGGAGGCTCAACTCCAAAAAAAAAAAAAAAAAAAAAAAAAGAAAAACCAAACAAAGCCCACAAAAAAAGCCTCACAAAACCACAAGGGAAAAACTGCAGTTTGGCTAACGATAAACTTGGTAATTGCCCATTGATGATAGTCTCTAAATATTCAGGTTTCTCATCAGAATTCTTTTTTTTCTAGGGAGACTTTTTTTCAATATGATTGCCCCATGGAGTTATCTGCAGTCCAGACATACAGTCTAATTGGAAACAGTGTGGAGTGCTGCAAATGTTCTGTCCTATTTGTAAGAGAGCAGGATGGAATTGTTTGATAGAATAGATATTGGCAGTCAAATGGCGAATCCCAGTTTTCAGATGTGTGTCATTATCGTTTTGAACTTCTTGGCGCCAGAAGCCAGGATTTCCTGATGCTCAGAGCTAATGTAAAATGCATTAGTGCTCCAAGGCATGAGCTGTAGAATTGCCAGTCCCCTGAGTTTGGAGTGTCAGACCCTCCCTTTTCCCAAATTTGAGTTGGTGTTGGAAGGTAAAAACATACGTGCTAGAGAGCCTAATTAAAAATAATAGCAGTAAGTCAAGGCTCTTTTTATGTGTTATGTAGTGTACATTTCATCCATACCAAAACATGATTTTTATGCTTACAGTTTAAAGCTAACAAGAACCTTATGTCAAGGATTTATTTTTAACCAGTTCCAGCTTTTAATAAATCAACATTTTTGTTATAAAAATGGTTCACTTTCCTATTATTAATATTTGAATATGTTTTGAGAAACTTTTTTTAAAGAAATCCAAGTTATGATTTGCATAGACAACCAGTAAATCAATTAAAAGTAACTTTTATTGTGAGCTCAATGAGGGATGGCAGAATAATGAATAGGTGTGTATTTTTGCCTCTTCATTTAGTATCCTTTTTTGTTCTTGTACATTGATTTATTGTGTCTGACTCTTCAGGATTTGACCATTTATACTAGGCTTTTTAGTTCTGTATTAGAAGTTGTTTACTAAGCAATGGGGTGAATCCTGAAGGAGTTTCTTCAGTCATTTAAGACCACCTTATGAAAATTGAGGTGGGTGACAAACATGAGATGATGCCTTGCTACTCAGCTTTGAGTAATCCTTTCATGTTTCCTACAAAGAAGATATATTACATGTTACCTCTTTGATTTCTCTGAAGCCATTCCCTGTTCTTCATGTCATTGAGAAGCTGAGCTATTATTTAGCTGGTGTTGGTGGCTTCAGAATGTTCCAGTGACAAATCTAATTCTTTGGAGCTAAAAAAATAGATCTATGAGGCCCTGAGCCGCTTCATCTAATGAAAGGTGCCCCTGCTCACTGCAGGAAGGAAGGATGGATTAGATGGCCTTCGAAGGTCCCTTCCATCTCAACACATTCTGTGACTCTATGAGGAGAGGCTCTCAAGGGCCACAACCAAAGTGAAGTTGCCTTGAAGACTTCAACTGTAAGCAGTAATTAATAATACCTGTACAAGGGAGCTCAGCCCACACCAACTACTGTGTATCACGTTGATACACAAGTTACTCTGCAGTAAGGATAGACTGGAAACCATGTGCTTCCTTGCAGGATGCTAGTTCTGGCAGAGGCCTGGGGCAGCCTCTGCTGTTAAAGTTCCACCATGTCACTTTGAGGATAATTCAGGGGAAACTGAAGCATCAGCCATATCCAAATGTGCAATCAGTGAGGTGGTTGACTTAACTGTAATGCAGCAGGGGTATCACAACCATCTCCTGTGGAGTTCCCACCCCAGGAGATAACAGACCTACATACCTAGATCTGCTGCAGTCTTAAGCAGGTAGAGAAGCTGAGTAAAACAGGAGTTAAAAAAAAGTTATTTATAGGTACTTTCACTGACTGAATTAGTACATAGTGTTTTAGCCCCCTAAATTTAAGATTATAACACAAAGTAATAGAATTAGCAGAAAGAACATCTATAGATGGCAAACTATGTGGACTGTCTGAGAGGCTGCATTTTTCAAAGCTGCCACTTTCCCAGGCTTTGTCACAGGCTTTCTTGGACTCTCCTTTGAAGCCTAGAGTAATGTCAGGAGTTAAGAATTGTACCTTGAATGATCAGTTCCTGTATCAGGAAGTACAGAACGACTTTGAAGGGAACTGTAGAAGTATCTTGCCCTAAATTAATTTAATAGATTTGTTTGCTGTTCTAGAACATCTCCCAAAGCAGGCAGGGAAAATTCTTATTTCTGGGACTTGTCAGCACTGAAGAGAAGCAACACGTAAGTGAAGACCTGGAAAGCTGGCACTTCTATAATACTGTCACCCTCACTTTAGGGCCACAAGGTATTCTTACAAACAGAAATGCTTTATTTCTGGTAATCTAGCTTGTGCATTTTGCAGCTTTGGTTTGCAGCTCTTATATTGGAGCTATATTCTTAGTGGAGTTGTGTTGTTGTGTGGAAATAGAATTATTTCAGAATATAAAGTAAACAGAGGTGGTGATAAAACACATAAACAGCATCTCTCTTCCAAAGATTTGGAGCAGATTGCAAATGGATTGTGAGGTATGTTTTCTATTCAGCAGAATATACTCGGCTGTTGTTTTGACAGCTTGCATCCAGGTTTTTTTCATTGAATAGGAAAAGGCTTTTCTGATTAGTTTACCAGCTTGGAATCATCTTACTGTCTTTCAGAAGCAGATGAGCATTAGGCATAGATTTGAAAATTTCATCTGTTACTAAAATCTGTATTCAAGCCTCTGCTTCTGATAAAACTTAATGTAGAGTGAAAGTTTTATGATTGTAGCAAACAGGAAAAAAAAAGGAGCTTTGGCTAATGTGATGACAGCTCAGTGTCTGAACCATAAGGGATAAAGACCAGCTGAAAGACATCTTCAAGAATCTGTGGTCATTTATCAAATTTTAATCACCTTTCTGATACTAATTCCTTTAAGACACAAACATAACAGTGATGGCTAAAAAAAAAAAAAAAAAAGAAAACCAGCTTTTGCTTTTAAAATCTGCACCAGTATCCAGTTGTAGCTGGCAAAGGTTAAAAGTGGTCTTTCCCCTGAAAAGTGAAGATCTTCATTAGAGTTTCCAAATCCTCTCTATAGCTTTAGGAAGATTAATAGTTAGGAATGCTGATGTAGCAAAAATTTGGATTATTTTCTTCCCAAGGAAGTTTTCTCCAGCACAGAATCCTTTAACCTCTTTATAAAATAAGCAAGGTGTTGTGTGGGTGTGCTGTTCCCAGCACATGTACTCACATCTTCTCTCAGCTGAGATCTAACTGTGGCTTCTTCTTGGGAAGCAGTGAGGTTTGGCATGTCAAACAAAACCAATTTTTTAATGAGGTGACTGTCTCTACTTAGTGGTAATTTTCTTCCTCTTGACTGGATTTACAATTTAAAATTGTGACTGCCATTCTTCTTTCTGTGGTAGGTCATTACTTCGAGTGAAGTTTATGGAGTAAGGACATTGCAGTGTTCTCTGCACTGATTTCTATTAGGCTGAGTCTTTTGATGGCACCCATAGGCATGTGTGTAACCAAGCTCTCTTGTGTCTTGAAGCTGTGATGACGTGAGCTTCAGTAGCTTAACACATGGGTGCAGGTCCTGGTGGGAAGATTGTTAGCATGATATGGACATAGACCTGTTGGAACAGGTCTAGGGAAGGGCCACAGATGATCAGAGGGCTGCAGCACCTGAAGGTAGGCTCAGAGAGTTTGGGGTTCTTCAGCCCATAAAAGAGAAGGCTGTGGGGAGACTTTAGGGCAAGCTACCAGTACCTCAGAGCACCTAGAAGAAAGACTCTCTGCAAAGGTGTGTAATGATGTGATGAGGATGCGTGCTTTTAAACTCAAGAGAGATTTAGATTAGGCATTTGGAGTAAGTTATTTGCCGTGGGGGTTGTGAGACACTGGAACACGTTGCCCAGTGAGGTGGTGAAGGCCCCATCCCTGGAGATACTGAAGGCCAGGTTGGATGAGGCTTTAATAAAGCAACCTGCCCTAGAGGCAGATGTCCCTGCCCAGGGCAGGGGGTTGGAACTTAAGATGGTCTGTAAGGTTCTTTCCACATCTTAACTATTTTGTGATTCTATGATTTTGCTTATCTCTAGCTAATTTTTCCATGTGTACTGTCTGCATGTGCCAGAAGTCCACAATGCATGGCAGGCATAGCCATACCCACAGGCTTTCTAGCTTGGGTACCTTCCTGAAAATTAGACATGAAACTTTGTGGGGAAAAGACTTAGTCTATAGCCTTTTCTTCCTCTCATTTGCCACACTGTGATACGAACTCCCAGTCATGTGTCACAGCTGAATGCCCCTTGACAGAACAGACACAGAAAGAGCATCAGGTGCTGGCACATAGGCACTTTGTGACTGTTAATTGAAGTGTTTTTAAATGGTTGTACCTGTATCTTATATCCTGTGTTGATAATGTGCATGGTTTATACAGAAGGTTGAACTTTCCCTACTCAGCCTTTCAGCAGCAGAGCGCCATCTTTAAGGCTCTTTGAAGGTGAAAAACAAATGCATTAGTGTGCAGTAGAAGAAAGCTGCCTCAGGCAATCCTTTACAGCCATCAGTGGCTGAAGAAACTTCATTCCACAGTTCTTGGAAAGATAGATTAGACAAAAATGTGGAGTCTGTGCTACAAGGGAATTCCAGGTATCCACATCTCACTTTCAAGCATTTTAACATAGTGTCATTTTCTAGTTCCATTTGTTACATTTTCTTTTCCGTATTTCAACTTTATTTAAAAAGATAAAAAACAACTCCAAGAAAACCTTTTTGCCCTTGCTGTACTGAGTACAGCAGTGTTGTACTCAGCTTCTGCCCTTTGGACACTTACTTAATTCGCATTTCCCAAGAGAATTGAATTAGGTTTTATTAGTAAATTGGGCCTATAACTTCGTAGGCAGCTTTTATTAGTTTATCACACATCAGTATTAGCAAATTGTAAATCCCACTGAAACGAATTTGAAAAGGCCTTAAAGAGAAGCCCAGAACCAAGTTTCAGGAGACAGGTAAGGGGGATTTTTGTTGGTGGGTTTTGGTTATTTTGGTGGGTTGCGTTATTTTGGGGGGGGGTTTTTGTTGTTTTTTTGTAATCATACAAAAATGTTGTTAGTCCTAGTAAAACTGTCTCTTTTTTTTTTTTTTTTTAATCCTGCTCTGTCCTAACTGCCTACATGTTTAGTTTTAAAGAATTTCTGCTAAAGATGATTTGGAGGATGTCCCAATTTGCTTGGAATTAACTTCTTGCATCTAAAAGATAGTAATAAGAAGAAGGATGGGCTGTTTTTTGGAGGGTTTTGGTGACTATCTGGGACAAGCTTCTTGAAAGCTTTTACTCCTGAATCATGACCTTTATCAAACCTGGCTGTATAGTTGTTAGCCTTCAGCACTTGAATGTGGGAGTAATACTTGCAGAACTGGAATGCTTCATCACTAAGAGCTTTTGAATGTGAGCTTGAATTTCTTCATGTCTCATTTATAAGAACTGTTTATGGAAATTAAATACTGCAACCTAACCATTGTATAATCTAGTTGAGATGTCACTAATACATATTAGACCAAATTATGCTGTTCCAACATGGGTGGTTATTGTGGCTTTGTTGAAGACCAAGTGTCTGATTTTTCAAGAGGAAAACAATTTTTCTCTGTGACCTATATCTGTCAATGAGATTTTTCCAGGGTTTGGAGGCCTGTGCTTGCTGCACCGCTAAAGGACTAAGGCCCAGCACTGCCTGGAATTTGGGAGTATCTATGTGAGGACAATATTCTTCAAATGCAGCATTCTTTGTAGAGTAACTTTTTAATGTGTTTGGAAGCTTATTTCTTACTATTCAGTTCTTAGATTGTATCAGGAAAAGCTTCCAAGAAGCTTTCCCAGTCTCCTTCAAAAAGCAGCAGATGGCCATGGTGGGACAGAGAGCTGGTGGCCAAGACAAGCAGGGAAGCAATGACAAAGAGAACTTACTGGAGGTGGAGTGCAGACCCTGGAGCAGAGCAGGGCTCTCCTGACCACTCTCCCAGTGCCCAGACCACACCATCTCTCCAAGGTGTGTGGTCCCTCATCACCAAGGATCATATTGCACTTGTTTCATTTGCTGTAGGAGCTGTTTAATTGCTCTGAACAACTACACCACTATGCAAAGAGATGAAATGGCTTGCTTGGGAATATTTTAAAGCTGCCTTTTTTTCCAGCAAGCTGCAGATGCCATTTGAGAAGAGGTTTAGCTTTAAGGTTTAATGCACTTCAGCTCTCTTGGAGTATGAGTATGGGATACTTGGGCCTCTTTCACTTCTTTTACATTATTTTTTTTTATTATTTTATTTCACTGTATTCCACCTGCAGTTGGCCTTGTTTAACTGGAATGGTTTAGATGGTTGTTAGAATTTTAAAATACCAAAATTCTGTAGCAGTTAGCTCAAGTCATTTGGAATGTCTTAGCAAAAAAATCCCCTAAACTTGGGTCTGTCTCTTCTGAAATGTAACGTTAATTAATTCCCACGTTCTGTCTGCTGCTCTTAGTCCCTCCAGATGTGCTACTAGGAATAGGCTGGCTCCCCAGTTACAAGCCATCTGGGCTCTGTAAACTGATTTGCACTTATATTAAACAATAAGTGAACAGAATGCGGAAGAGTTATTAAAGTAAATGTACATTGCTTATAAATCTCAAAGTAAAATATTAAAATGCAGTAAATGAGAATGGAATGTGCAAATGAAGACCTGCTTGTTTTTAATGAGTTTAGCTGTGACCTTCTCCATTTTAACCAAAAGAAAAGAATTTTATTTTTCTCTTTAAAAAACTAAAAAAAAAAAAAAAAAAAAACAACTATAAAACTGCTTACAGAAGTATCTGAGACAAAAACAAGGAAATATAATGTTCTAAACTTGACTGGTCCAAACCACTCAAGCTGCTGTGACAGCTCATAAAACTGAGAGTAGTTTTTAACTGGACTCTGTTTTACATTGCCAGAGTGAATTTTCCTTGCAGGAAGTAGCCAGAAGGTTTATTTAGTTTCCAGACTGCTGCTTTGATCTTTCCATTCTGTCACTTCTCAGGTTACATAGCCCTTTCTCACTGCAGTAAATCTGCAACAGTTAATGAGAATAAAATTTCCTCCTTCTCACTGATCGTATGCTGTTAAATGCCAAGCCACAGCCAGCAGCGTATTTGCAGAATTCAGCTGTGCTGTACAAAAACAGCACAATCGGTTTAATCTTGTTGGTTTTGTAATTCATTTTATTGAGCTTTCCTTTTTCATGTGACCTATTTTATCAAGACAAGTGGTTGCGAGGCCAGACCTGGAAGAAAGATTTAAAACTGTAATAAAGTGCAGGGTGTTTTGCATGCTCTGTATAAGTGTGCTTACCCCAATTCAGACCTACAACGGGTAGCTTTAAAAAGTCCTATATATCAGTGGGGTATTTGTTATGGTTATTATCTGACTTGAGCATGTGCTGTGAACAAGGCTCTAGTATAAAAATTAATGTAACATATCAAATACATTTATTTCCCAAATAGTTAAAATGGATTTGATTCCAAAATTTTACTCTCCCAATCTGTATTTATCAGCTTCAGTGCTGAAACGTGACTGATCTCCTTTCCCTCTGGAAAAATAGATGTTTTTTAACTCTAAGATTTTAAAAAGTAATGAATTTATTTACCTTATGAGTTTTGAGCTTTCTAGTTGGTTTTGTTTTGTTTTTTTTAAAAGGTTCTCTGCCCAACCTTTGGCCTGGAAACATTTTATTTTTAGCTCATTTAATTAAAGTTGAGGGATTTTTCACATAGTGATGCTACTGCAAGGCATAGATCCCCAAGAAAATATTCCACATTTGCATGTGGTTTGTACCTTAAGTGTTAGCCTTAAGAAAGTGAGCAGCAAAAGACATTGAAATTTATTTCTTCTTAGTTTACACTAAAACCAGCACTGATTTGGGAGAGGTTTTTAGAGGGCCACGCTAAGGCTCTGTGCTGATATTTAAAAGTGGTTGCAATGTGGACAATTGGTGGTAAACAAAGTTTATTCATCAGCAGTAATTCTCCGAGTGCATTTCCTATGTGTTCTAGTGAGTGCTGCAAATCCCCCAGCAATGTGAACTCTCAGAAAAGCTTTCATTGGCAGCCTCTGGAAGTCAGAGCAGAGCAGATTTTTCTGACTCTCCTGTCAGCATCTGGATTATCATCTACATTGAGTTGCCTGGTTCTTGGTGCTGAGCCCTGGAGACAGCACAGCTGCCAGCCAGTAAGCTGTTGGCATGGCTTTTCTGGGCATATATGCACAAAGGGGAACTTTTTATTCCCTATTTTTACCAAAGCAGAGTGCTGAGTGTCAGAGTTTGGGCTTGAGGAGCTTGTCTAAATATTTAAAATAATTCTCCAGTCAGGAGCACTTCAATGCAGAGCACTGAAATCTTGCATTTTCCACTTCAGCTGTTTAAGCACATTTCCACGGTGCCCCTGCTCTGTAACCTAGGGCAGGAAAGAAGAAATACTTCCCTTCTGGAAATGGGAAGGTTAGTCATAAGCCTGTGGAAGATGGTTTTGTTTTGCTGAGCTGATCTAGGTAGTGACAACAGCCACCTCTGCACAGTTGAGAAACCTCAGTCTTCAGGATCTCATTCTGCCCAGGCTGTTGGCTGAAGCTTCTGTCCCCAGGATAACACTGTCATTGCTGGAGGTGGTGGAAGAGATGTTTGAAGCCTTTCTGAGCCAGGCATGCTCCCGAGTTCAGACTAAGGCAATGTTCTGTTTTATGGAGCTGACATAAGTACTTGGGTTTGTGGAAGGAGATGAGGAAGGGAAGGACATAATCTCTGCTTTTTTTTCATTGCCTGCTCCTCAGGGTTTTGTTTTTTTTTTTCAGCTCTTAATTAATTTTCAAGAAGTGGATATTATCTAATCAGTGGCTTTGGCCAATGATTGAGCCAACAGTACAAGAGATGTTTCTGTTGGGCTTATAATGGAAAGTCAGAATTCACAGTTTCTGTTCCAGCTCTGACTGTGCACTTGACCTTTTACCAAACCCTGTACAGAACAGCTGAAAAACCCCTCATCCATGCGATGGAGCTGGGAAGTTATCTTGATCCCTTTCAAAAAAACAAGATGGCTTCATGACATAACTTGAGTTCTTCAGTTGCCATTTTGCCCCTGGCTCATCCTGGATTTGTCGCTTTTCCAGTAGATCAGAAATAGTCTCTTTTTTCAGTTTGAGGATTGTTACAGAATAAGCAGTTAGACTGTCTGCATCAGCCCTGTTTGAGTCTTCTCATTGCTGTGGTTCCTTACTTGTCTTGAAAGTCCAGGGTGTTTTTTAATTTTAATACCCCAATGGGCACCTGAGGTCATGGAGAAAAGGAGGAGCTTGCCTGGGATGACACAGCAGGTAACAGAGCAAGGAACCGAGCTTGAGTCCCAGGCTGCTTTCAAAGAACTGGGATGGCAAACTCCTCAGCTTTCAAGAGAGGCCCTTGTGGAATTTGGCTAAGAAAGGTCATTTGGTTTTAGTTCAGTGCTCTCTTACTATTCACTTGGGAAACATTTTCATTTTTTCTTGAATACTGCCTCCCCACCAGTGACTTTTGGCCTGCTGAGTGCTGGGTGCATAGCTGGAGCCTGACACACAAGATGCAGTGTTCATTTCTCCACAATTGTCAGCTTTGCATTTGTTTATAATTAAATGGCAGAAACAGCAGTATTGTGGTGAGATACAACTGGGCACCAAGTCCAGAAGCAACTGGAAACTTTAAGTCATTAAGTGCACTGAAGAAAGCTGAATCACATGGAAGGGGAGACATGATCATATCCATAAAAGCCAGATCATGATGCACAAGGAAGCTAAAGTATTATTCCACAGCTTCATTCTGACATTCTCTAGCTTGTGAAGAGATACATTATTCCTATTTAAAGAACATTAATATTCAGTGTTAATGGAGAGATGGCCTTGGTATTTGATGCAGTCTGTACAGTCTCGGTCTGTGCCACAGAACTGCCCTCCCACTTGAGCTCCAGGGACAGAAAGCATGAGAAAAAAGTTTCATAGAAAGGGGAGAAAAAGTTGGGAGCATGAGAGGCAGAATTTAAGAGACTTGTGGTTTATAGTTTAACGTCATTACCAGTAATGGGAGAATCTACAGTTACAGGACATTATATAAAGAAACATTGTTTTCTCTAAGGCTCCTCAGTTGTATGCTGTTTCTCCATAGCCCATGGTTTGTGCTTTTACTCTGAAAGACAGAAAATTTATAGTCAGTGAAGTAAAACCAGAGGTAGCTGGCCAGTAGAAGTAAAAAGGATCATCTTCTTAGTGGCTGGGGACCTAGCAAGAGAAAAAGCAACCAGCCTTGTGCCACTTTCAGGCACCCTCCACTCTTTCATGACTGAACAAATCAAACAATAAAAGCTCGGAGGAGGTGAAAACCTCAGACTTTGCTGCTGGCAAGCTGCTGTGTCTCTTGCTGGCAAGTAGAAACAATAAACTGCATCTCAGCTGTCCAGGTTATAATACTGTGCTTATATCAAGAGTAGAGACTTGAGTGTCACTTCCATGGCTGAGAGAAAATTGCAGCCTTTGGTGTTCATCTGCATTCATCGTCTTGTCTGTGGCCTGCAGGAATTTGATACAACCTTACAGATCACAGGGGTTTATGGCATTAAAGTTTACCAAGCAATAGGGGATGGTAACTGTGCTGTACAGCAGCAGTGATGCTGTCACACACCTGTAGATTCACAAGAAGAAACCTTTAGGACTGCATTAAATCCTGACTGTCAGCCTGGGGTGATGTGAGGGATGGTTTGAGAGAGAAGATGGTGTTTTTAAGAACCAGTAATACAAGGTACATGAAGTGAGAAGGTAGAGAGGGATTGCTATGAACTGACTGTGGTTTAACCCCAGCTGCCAGCCTCACCCAGGTGCTCACAGGAAAGCTGGGCTCCATTACACATAATGGTGACTTGGAAAGACTCCAGATAGTCCCCCACTTTCTCCTTCCCCCAGCTTTACGTGCTGAGCATGACATCCCCTGCTATGGAATAGCCCTTTGGTCAGTCAGGGTCAGCTGTCCCAGCTGTGTCCCCTCCCAATCTCTTGTGCTTGTGGGCAGGGCAGTGTGAGGAGCAGAGGAGGTCTCAGGATCTTATCAGCAAGCCAAACCAGCACTGCACAATCCAAAGTATTTCTCATCTCAAATCCGAAAGAGCACTCCAACAGCTGCCAGTGAAAAAGCCAACTCCATAACAGCTGATGCCACAGTGGCACTGTGCTGTTTGCAGGCCTCTGAAGGTTACTCAGAAAACTCCTGGTTTAAAACCCATTCTATGATGTTCAGGAGCAGTTCTGCAAAGCTGCAGCTGTGATCACCTATCTAGTGAACCAGCTATATGTCCATTTTTTAAATAAAATAGATTTTATTGTTCATAAAATAATGACTTGTATCCCCAGTGAGGAGCTGCGAGCCTCTGAGCCAAGAGCCACTATAAAGCTTGTTGATGCAGAGTAAGGAGGGAGTTTAGAACAGGTTTTCAATGAAAAGTAGCTCAAATGGTGGCTGTGGTGGCAGCACTGTGTGCATTTAGCTTGGATTTTATTTTCAGGGGGCAGTGATTTCATGTGCTTTAAGTCTGGGTTACCAGCCTGAAACTGATGGGTTGCAAAGGATGAAATTTTGGCCCTAATGTCTGAGCTCTTGGAGTGTTACTTCACCCTCTAAGGTAAAGACTTTTCCTTTGCTGCCTTTGCAGTCTGGTACAGTTCAGTCTGGTACAACTCTGCTTCATGCCTCTTGTGACTCCACAGGCCTGTTTCCCAAGCAGTGTTCCTTGCTGGGATTGCTCTGAGGACTGGGAAATTTCTAGTTGAGCTCCAAGAGGTCAGCTTTGAGAAAGAATTTTCCCAGTGATGAGGGACTTGCCTTTCTGAGGCCCTGCTCATGCTGGAGGAACTAGTACCCATTTTAGAGCAACTAATCAGCACTAGTAATGGTGTGAATGCTGGTGTGGACAGGCTCAGGTGTCTATCACAGCCTTGCTCCCTGGTCAGCCTGCACTTGGGTGCTAATTATCCTGCTCATGAGCCCTCACAAGGAGCAAAGATATTGAAGGGGAACCCCCCAGCAGGTTGCTGGTGGAACTCTTCCTCTCTGAGGCTGCCAAGCCTTCCAGACATACCACAAAGCCTGTCTGCTCTCTGAGGCTCAGGGCACAGGAGGGAATGACAGAAAGTGTTTTGTGGGATATAGTGGGACTGGGGCTGGTGTTCCCTGCTGTGAAGGGGGACACAACTGCTCTTTACATTTGAAATCATGTCAGGGCATCTAGGATCCTAGATGTGAATTTGGATGTTGTGAATCAGAGTGAACATCGGTAAGCAGAGCTGTTAGGAAGTCTCTCCTCACTCGTGCACATCAGGACGTTTTCCTCTCCGGCATGTGTTCTTCACTTCCCCAGCAGTACAAGCACACTGGAAAGTTCAGCTGTCATTTGGGGGAAGGTCATAGATCACACCAGCAGCCTGAGTAATCCAAGAGGTTTTAAGTATCATAGCATTTAGTTTAAAGTGAAATTTGCTCTGACAGGGGCTGGCAGACCAATAGGAAAAAGAAATATTTGTGCTTGGAGAAGTGCATGTGTAGAGACCGCGAGTATAACTGATGGCTGGAAGTGATTTCAGTCTAAAAAAAACAAATCATTAAGAGAGTGCATAGGGGTAAAATACACAGTTCATATTTTAAAGGGTCTCAAAATGAAGCAGTAACTGAGGTTAGCAGTACATAGTAATTAGCTGTGCTGTTCACTGCTTAACTCCATCAGCCCCAGGCCTGGTGGTGAGCTTTGTACAGACAGCAGTTGTGCTCTGAGGACATGGTGAGTGAGTGCCCATCTCTGTGTGTGCAGGTACACGGTTCTCTGGACAAAACTGCCTCAACTTGGAGATGAAGGCAGTGGCTAAAGTCATTTATGTGAGGAGTTGGTTTTGGTGGTGTGTGATCTGTACCCAATGTGCAGGCTGTGTGGAACTGTGTGTGCTGCTGCTGGGTTCTGACTCCAACAGGGCTAAGAGGATGAAAAAATAACACTTTGGGGATGAGGATTGTGGCCTCAGTGGCATGGTGACTGATGTGTCCCTGACTTTTTGAGAGGATAGGCTGATGCTTGCTGTGCTGAGTGCCAAGTTTCCCTGTAGAAACTCTGTAAATCTGACCAACAACACATCTTCCCTAGCAGCAAGTTTGGAAGTTGATTGCTGATATGAATCTAAGAACACAGGGCACAAATCACAATCACACACCAGTCATTACCCAACAAGTGGTTACAGCCAACAAGATGCCATCTTTTCCTGGCACTGCCCTTATAGATCCTCTTGGCTAGAGGGGTGAGGATTCATCAGACCTTGGTGTTACACCTCAGTTTCCACTCTGGTAGGTTCTACTTGTGGAGTCATTGCCTTTGGCCTGCCAAGACTCTGGTCTCCAGAGGCATGTTTGCTGCTTTACTGTCCTACCTTCAGGGCTCCAAAGCTTTTCCTTCAGTTACAAGGACGAGTTTTTTCCTGGGGGCTGCCAGCACCAACAATCCAATAGGCAAAGCTGGTATGTTTCAAAAGCACTAACATGTCAAGTTTCTTTCTGAGGAATGGACAAGCCTTCATTTACTTAAGAGAAATATTTAGATAGGAGAGAGTGGTGATTTGATCAAGGTGTTTTAATGTGATTTTTTTCTGTTCCTTTCTTTCTATTTTTTTTTAACTGTCCAAAGCAGTTATCAGCTGATCCATCTCTTCCAGTTTTTACAGGACACTAACATATGTCTAAACCATTTGGAAATAACCAATACTCCTCGAAGTTTAAACTCTGGGGATCTTTACTTAATTACTTACACATTTATTAAAAAAAAAAATTATTTGCCGAGAATGTGATTGAAACCATATTTTCCCTGCTCTCGTTATCAATTTAAATACATTCAAAAGTTCTTTGAGTAAGGATTCCTAAACTGGAAGTAACCATGAAAGCTCTGCCTGCAGTGATGGAGACCCACTGCCACCTGGTGGCTCCCTGGCGTTATTATCCCTCACCCCCAAAACCCCGAAATTATTTCAGTTCGGTAACACAGACCAGAGTGATTAAAAATCTTGTAACTGCACAGCATGAAGGGAGGCCATCTGCACGTTTAATAGGAATGTCCTGCTTCTGGACTTGGCTGAGAGTGCTCGATTTCTTGTATCCTTGTCTGCTATCCTAAGCCTGAGGATGGCTACTGTGGTCAGCCCTGTGAGCCAAGGCATGGCCCCCATGAGCTTGACTTGCCATTGATGGCATCTCAGCACTCTGGCTCACCCACCAAACTTATCCACAGCCAAAGTTTGCAGTACTTAGCAGAAATGCAGAGAGCCCCTCTTCTAACCTACAGTAACAAACCAAACTTATCCACAGCCAGCATTACTATAAGTCACAGAAAAAGAATTGAAAAGATGAACTCAGAAAAGTATTTTTTAAAAAATATATTTTCATTATAAACACTTCATCGATGGTTTAAGGATCTTTGGAAGCAAACAATGGGATTCCTGAGTTTAAAGGATTCTCCTCTTCAGTGTTACATGGGTGTCACTGCTGGCACCAGGGAACTTGTAGCAGCACAACAAAACTGGGCTCTGCACTCCCAGAGCCCACTGTGCCTTTTTTACCTGTTATTGACTCCTCGTGCTAACAGCACTGAGAGATCTCTTTTTAAAAATCAACATTATTACACAGCAGTTACTCAACTTGTTGGTTTACAGAACTGCCAAGGACATTGGTCAGCTTCACATCACATCCTTGTTAGCTTGTTCAGAAGAGTTGTGGGCCTTGTATTCAGAAGGCTGTACCTAGCAGCAGCAGCCCTCATGAGGCTTATGTGGCTCCATCCCTCTGCATACTGTGAACCAGCAGAAGGTGGGGGCAGGGTTTGTTGTTTCTAGAGTTGAGAGTTAGATACAGACAAAGTAACGGGTTACTTTTCATCTCTTCTTTATGGTGTCTTTTAAGGCTTCAGGTCTGCTAACAAGAAAGCTGCTGTATACCAGGTACAAAGGAGGGATGTGGTGAAAGTGCCAGCTCATTTCATGATGGGCTTGAAAAAGAGTAACAGAAGTTTGGAGGAGATGAGAGAAGGAATGGGTGTCCAGAGGAAGGTGTGGAACCAGAGGCACATGTTCCATAGCTTTGCTCTACTGCAGGGTCCATCGTTGCTGCTCTCTACCAGGCTGACGGAACTGGTCCACCTTGAAGGGCAGACTGGTGGTTCTGTGTAGAAGTTGTGAGATGGGGCATCACCAGTTCACACACAGACAGGCAGGGAGGAAACAGCAAAGCACTTCTCAGGGTGCTGTCTTAAGGGACATTCAGATGAAAGAAGTACTGTCTCTGCAGTTTGGCTTGTTGGCTCTCCCTCTCAGAGGACTAGCCTCAGACCTTCCACCTTCACATGCTTATTGGGATATCTCAGGAGAGAACTAGTTTCCTGAGAAACCAGGCACTGAAGATCCTTTGCTAGGACCTCACAGTGGCACAATCTGAGGCAAAGATCTTTGCGGGGACAGTGATGGACGTGGTCTCCCACCACTTCAGCACAACCCTTCCAGGCCAAGCGATTCAGCGGTGCCAACTTTTTGCTGAGCCAGGGCCTGGGGCCCACCCATTGTACATCTTCTGGATGGGTCATTCTTTCCCAGCCTTGACTGTTACATAACCCGTGTTCCATATGTCTAATTGGCATTAATGAGGCTCAGCTTTTCCCCACTCCAAAAGCACTTTGGCTCTTTGTGTTTTGACAGCCTTTGGAGGGGAAGTTCAACTCCTTTCAATGCATCTTTAGACAGACAATAAATCAGAGTCCTTTTCCATTTGTCCTTCTACTGAAGTGGAAGTTAAAAAGTGACACAGCTGTGAGTAGGCAGTAATCCAGCACCTTGGGCAATGTTCATTTTCCCTCTCCCTCCTGCGTGAGCATTATTGTTGAGCATGAAATATGTGCCACTTTTCCCTACACAGTTCTTCTGCTTTAGTATCTAATTCATTGTTGTGGGACTTTTTAGGTGTTAAAGAAGCCGTTCTTTATGAAAAATGAGTTATTCTCTCTCATTAGTATACAGCCTTTCAATACATGATGAATTCTTTCTGCTGTTTGGCCATCGATTTTCTGACCCACCAGAAACTGTCCTTGGCTGAACTATGTTGCCGTGCCAGATATTCTCACTTTCCCCTTTCTAGCTCAAGTTTCTCCTGGTGCTTCAGAGAGGTACCAAAGGAAGGGAGTGGGGTTACTCTGATGAGCTGTGGAGGGCAGGGTAAGCAGTGGGCTTTGCAAGAAGCGTGCTTCAAGCCTTGCCTGAAAGACTTGTTAACTTTAATGTGCAGAGAGAGAAACTGAGTCACAGAGCTAATGTGCTTGGCCAACAGATCCATAAAAGAAGATATCTCTCTCCTCTGGGATTACTGTTTCACCCAGAAGCCTTTTCTTGCTAGGAGTTGTGTTGACTTCTCTGCCATATTGCTTTTCCCACCAGGAGGGGGGAATCCTAATCTGCCGATTAGAAGGGCAAGATGACTTGCAAAATTGCCTCATAAAATTATCTGCATGGCAGGAAGACTTGGAGACAACAGCACAAACGCACCTTCTCCACCATCTCAACCCAACGGTTTCTCTCTGCTTTTTTTGTAGCATGGGAGTTGATGGATTTGGTCAATCACCAGGGGTTCCCGGCCGCCCTGCGACTGCCTATGGATACCGCCCCGATGAACCTTACTACTACAGCTACGGAGCACGATGAGCCAGCCCGCTCTGCTCTAGGCTGTGCTGCCACCTGCCCCGAGGAGCCGGCGTGGCCACAGCCAGCAGGAAATCTACCCCTCAGTAATGCATGATTGTAGCCCTACGGGTCCATCACTCTGTGTCCTGTGGTGTCTGTAGCTCCAGATAAAGCTAAGCCTTTCTGGCTCCAGTGTTGTAGTGACACTCTTTACTCTTTGGTTGCTCTTTGTTAGCCTTTTTTGTACAGTATTTGCTCTGTGACTTGAAAGCAAGGATTGGAAAGCTACTGGACTGGAAAGCATCACGTTATGTATATCAAGCTACTAATTTAATTTCTATTAAATATAAAAACCTGTGTGGTCAGCAGTGGTGAATGTGTTTCTAACCAACATTTCATTTGTTTTACAAGGCATTTCAGAAGAATGTTTCATATGAAGTGTGTTCAACATGAGCTGTTCCCCCCTAGGAACACTGTTAAGCCCCAGCAACTCCTGGCACTGCTGTGACACGTAGTTACCAAAGTCCAGTCCTATGTTTGAAGATTTTAATAATGGAAAGATGGCACAGATTCACTCCCCTGGAGCATCAAACTTTTAAAATCTAATTTAAATGCATGAAAACACTTAAAATTAGAGACTTTGGTACAACAGAATACCTTTACCGTGGCATTTAAACAGAATTCCATGGGCTGAGAGGAGACAGCCACATCCTGAGGACTAGCAAGAGGAAAAAACCACCAGAGTTGAGGCTGAAGCTGTAGTTAAGCTGTAGCTAAGCTGTATGCCCCTACCCAGCACAGACAGAAGAAAGTGTATGGAAATACCCTCTTTGCCAAGACATCAAGACAGTGGTTAAAATTTTCACTTTTTAAAGAAAAGGGGTTTTTTTTTAATGGTTATTGTCATGCAATGAACTGTTTCTCAACCTCTTTTCTCCCTTGTTTCTGTCTTAAACTGGAGATAGATTAGCATTGGAGACAATAGCACTAAACCAGTAGCCAATAATTGGGTAAGACTGGTGTGTGTGTGTGCTAGAAGGTGACCTTCAAAGGTGTAGCCTTGTTTAGGAAGTTGACAGACTGTTAGACTTCAAAATATTTTTGAAATTGAGATTGTTTTTAAAGCTCACTTTATCTTTCAAACTTTCCTATATGCCATTACTCGCTGTGTTTCATTCTGCATGACTGGAAGTGATTCTAAAATTAGCCATTCAGCCTCCTCTCTCTGCCAGCTTCATGTTCATGGCTTCACTTACTGGAGGTAGGTAGAAAAACAGCATTGCCAAGATAACTAAGTTTTTAAAAAATAATTTTATATACAATCCTTAATTCTTACACAGTTGCTTAGAAGATCTAAGATCTTACTAGAAACTCTGCAGAAAACTTGAATTAAACTAATGGGTTACCTTTCTAGACTTTTTTCCATTGGTCTGAGCTCACACTTTATCTGCCCAGCAGTTGTGCCACATTTAATCAAAGGCTTTCAGATATTTTTATAGTTATAGCTGTGAATGAAATTACCCAAACTACATATTAAGACACAGGCTTTTCTTTTCAGACCAGCACTCGCTCGTCAGGCTTTTCCCGAAAATCAGTGTGAAGTTATTTAAAGCAGTTGCCCTTCTCATGGAATGTGTTTTGGGGAATTACAAAAAAAAAAGGAAGTGGGTCCTTGGAGTATGTGCAAACTATCAATGAAACTGAAGGAGCCTTTAATTGGAAGCTTCAGGTTAACGAGGAACTAGAGCTGAGCTTCAGCAAGCGGGTGGGTGTCTGTGATTGTAATACAGTTGTGGCCATGCTGAGAATAAAAGGCAGTGGAAAAATCTCTGGCTGCATTTTTAGTATTCAGTGTTAGGAGTTTATGAGAAAAGAATAAAAGATCAAGTATTTGGAGTTTTGCCTGGCAGCAGCTAAGAGGAGAACATCATTTATCTGCAAACAGAGCTTGGTAAAAATTACTCAGCACTTAGTAGCCTGAGGACAGAGCCTGCTAGCCAAGATGAAAACCAGCTGTGCCACTGTACTCTGGAAGGCGGGAGAGAGGCTGATTTTCCCCTTAATTACAGTTCCTGAGCCAGAAAAGGGAAAAAAGATATGAACATGTAGACTTTTCAATCTAGATCACATTTCCTGTGGGTGTCAGAGGAGACTGGAGAGTCTGACCTGTAGGGTAACTTTTTAATTATCTGTATTTATGGATTTGGTCCCTGAGTACTGTATCCTGTGTAAAATGGGGTGAGGAGGGATCTGCATTCTTTTAGCAACTTCTACAACTTTTGTCCCTTCCTCCTTTTCCTGATTTCTCCCCCTGGCTTTGTATAGCTCCTCTTCTCATTCCCAACAGCAGCAATCCTGAACCATCCCAGGAGTAACTGCTTTCCCAGTCTGCTGCTAACTAATTACTAAGTTTGGTTAGGCAGGTGTTTTAGATATAATTAGGCTGTAAAGTTAATAGCACAATGAAATAAGCATAGGCTGAGAAATCCATCCATCTGTTAGCTATTATTTGGGCTTTCTGCAGCTGTACAGTATATCTCAGTGAGCGATCTGTTTAATGCAGGGGCCTAAGATCTTGTTTTAAGTTATTATTTGTACCACACTAGTACTTAGGAGCTTACCAGGGTAACTGAGGCTGAAGAAAAGCAAAAGGAAACAAAGATCCTTGGCTTGGTGAGCTTATGAAGGACCTGATTCAAATCTCCTAAATACCAGTATGTGCATGGAGCGTCTGAGAACAGTTTAACATGTGCATTTAATTCTGAAATAAGACTGTCTTGATTCTGTTTAATCTAATCCACTTTGGATTTTGTGAAAGAGGAACAAGATGTATCTTCTGGAATAAGCAGGACAAGCTCTGTTTAGAAGAGATTTCAAGCCCCTGTGGCAGGTTCTTTAATGGAATTCTTGTAAGACACTCAGCTGTTTGTCCACTCCTCACAGCAGAAGCTGAGAATAGCTGCAGCCTTCATTCCTTCCATGCCCATCTTCAAGAAGCACAGAACACAGTGAAGCTGGGATAGGGCCACTTATACTGCAGCTGTCAGCCCTCAAACTTCGTGTGATCTGCTGATTTTTTTTCTAGATGAGATTAAGGAGAGAGCTCTGAGGTGCAGGAGCTGCCAGCTTGCACAGGCAGTGGAGGACTGTGCTGTGCTGCACCCAGGGCACGGGCAGAAGATTATGTTTGTACCAGTCTAGAAACCCACTGAGTGAAAACATGGCCTTTCCTGGAGTTGTCTCTGCTCCCTAAAATGAAAAAAACACACTTGTGTTTCTTAAAAAAATCGAGTATTTGTCAGCAAAATGTTGCTGTAACGTGGTTGCAGCAGGAGGACCAGCAGGAAAAGGCACAGGCTTCTGTTCAGATAGGTGCTGTGAGCGCCACCACAGCCCTATTTCTTCCATCTGCTTTTCCAAAGGCTCTGAAGAGGAAGAGTTGGGGAACATTTCCACACTGCAGACAGTGACTGCAGCACAGCCTGCTGGACAATGCTCCCTCTGCTCCCTAAAATGAATATGGCCTCTATTCCACAAATATGCCTTTTGTTGCATCCTCCTCTACACTTACTGTCTGTCTCCACTGTGTCAGTCTTTTCTTGCTCTTTGGGGCCAGGGTCTTTTGGCATGACTGTTCCATTTGGGACAAAGACTCTGGATCTTTTCTATCTTTGTTAAGAGAGAGATTGCATATCAACTTCATTTTAATTTGTTCCTGTATGCCCTGTTACCCCGTATGCAGCATACTTCACCATACACATTCTGTGTGATCCAGCCTACTTTCCTGTACTATCCCCCTCCTGTCATTTTTCTGCTTTATTTAAAAAAACCCAGATCATCCAACCTCTAATATATCACTCTACCAGAGGAGCAGACTCCTCTTAGCACTGTGCTCCTTGTTAACCCAAATATACCAGCTTGTGGACCTCTTGATATAAAATTCTGTAAGAAGGCCTTTGAGACAGATCATGAAGCACTACTGAATACAATTTCTGTGTGGATCTGAGGAGATTCACTTTTCTGTTCAGATCCTTGTGGCTTTGTTGTGTTGAAGGGACTCCAGCATAAATGAGCCACCGGGCAGCAGAGCTGTGTCTCTGGGGGCATCTGCACTGCCCACACTGTGATTATGAATTGAAAGGCTAAAAAGTGTGTGTATGGGGGGAATTGTATTGGTAAAGAATGCACTCTGCAAAGTTCATGCTGGATTTGACAGCACAAAATTTAATGCAGACAAACCTGGTGTTTAGTTACTGAAGAAAGCCAAGGAGTTAGCACAGTTTAGACCACCTTTGTTAAACAGGCTGCCATTGACATTAAACCTTTGTCTAGATGAGGCCACAGCCCCACGGTGTGCTGCTGCGCCCTTGCTTTAAGTGTCAGGTTCAAAATGATTGAGCAAACCACATCCTAATGCCCCGGCCCTGCGTGAAACTGCACTAACACCGACAGTACGAAAATAGCGTGTGAAAGGCCCGGACCTCCCACTACACTGTCGTAATTCCTTTCAACGTTTATTCTGCTCTCCAAAATACTCACGTGAAATCTCTCCCCGGAGTCACTTTACTCTGCAGCACAGAGAGCAATTAGTTTTAATGGCATTAAATAGATCTCCTTATGATGCAGGGGTTACACCAGCGAAGAGATGTGTCAGACAGACCACCTGCCTCGACGATGCCGTTTTCACTCTTGATTTGGGCTGGGCGTTGCTCTGTCCCCACGGCAGCAACGTGGGGGCTGTGAGGGGAAACTGCGGAAGGAAATCAGCCCCCTGAATGCAGCCAGGGGACTGCAGGCTGCTGTGTGCTCAAAGGAAGGAGACACCTATTCCCTAAGTGCCCGGGAACCATTAACCACACGCAGCACAGCTCGCAGCCACATAACCAAAGGCGGTTGAGGTGCGAGGCCCGCCCTGAGGCGCCCAGCAGCAGGAACGCCGCTGGCGGTGGAGACAGCCCGGCTGCTGGAGTGGGCTGCGGTTCAGTGGTTGCTCCCATTCTCCAGGGAGCGAGGAGAAGCACTAGAGGCCTCGGGCAGGGAGCGGAGTGGGCCCGCGGTTGCGGGAAAGGACAAGAACGGCCTGAGACGAGACTCGCCCGCAACCAAAATGGCCGCCCCGCCTTCACTCAAGATGGCCGCTGTCCCCCCCGGGCGGATCCTCCCGCCGGCAGGGGGCGCTGAAGCAGAGCGGCGGCGGCGCTGAGCCCCCCCCCTAAGCCCGCTCCCTGCGCCCGCTCTGCCGGAAGCGCCAGTCCGCGGCGGCGCTGGGAGGGAGGGAGCGACCGGCGGGGCCGAGGAGCGGCACCCCCGCAATCGGGGCGGCGGG
>VZTY01001073.1:0-24295 GCA_013400935.1 Turnix velox | reverse complement strand
AGGGAGACACCGTGGGGGATGTTCAGGACTCCCCTCCGCCACCCACCCCAGGGCGCTGGCGGCCCCGAGGAGCCGGTGTCGGTGCCCCGGCGGTACCGTCCTGCCGCTGGCCGGGACAGAGACACTCCGCCCCCAGCTGGGCCGCCTGGGGCTGGAGCCGGTGCCTCAGGGCCTCGCTCAGGGCAGGTGCTCCCAAAATGGTGGCGGTGTCCTCCCTCCCTGCCGGGCTCGGTAACTCGCGGGGACAGCGTGCGGTGAGGGCAAAAAGCTGGCTTTTCCAGAGGAAAAAAACAAATACCTGGAGTTGTTTGGAGTGCACAGAGCCCGGCGGCTGCTGTCATGCAGAAGGGCTTTTTGGTTTTGGTGGGGACCCCCCTGTTACAACATGTACTCTTCCCCTCCTGCCAGGTGTGCAGGGTTGGCCTGTCCCTTGGAAGGTGCAGCAAAATCCCGGTTCCTTTCCCACGGATGGCGGCTGCCCCTTGATCGCTCACTCGCCCCCTTCTCTTGCACAAGGTGCCCGCTGGACTTTTCCAGTTGCCGGCCGCAGCCTTTGGTTCATCACGTCCCGCAGCAGCTTCCAGGAGGCTCTGCTGGCACTGGAGGTGGCAGCCAGAGAGCTGCGAATGGCCTCTTAGCTGTGTAGTGCCAGGGTTTGCTGTGCTCACTTCAGGTAGATGCCTCATATACACAGTGGCATCGCTTCATGAAGAAGCTAAATTGAAATTCCAACTCAAACAGAGCTGAAGGTAGCAATCACAAATGACCAGTTCCTCTCTTTCCCTGCTCCATCACAATATGTTACATTTAATGTTCCTGTTTACAGTGTATTGAAAATAAGATTTTTCAGGGTTGCAATGTGAGTAATGCTCTGGACCAACAAAGCAGAGGTGGTCCCTGCACAGTGCAGCGTGACTGTCAGTTTATTTATCATGGGAAGAATTTCTCCATGAGTCTTAGCCTCACCTGGCCTTACACCTTTGCAATGCTTTTGCAGAGAATGCAGATAAATGCTCAGCCATAAAGCAATTCTCCAGTTGCAAAAAATGCCTGGAATCAGGTAGTGTTTCCCCACACTCTTCTTGAAAGCTGAGGTTTTCTCTCTCCTTCTCTTGGTACTAAAGCTTGTTTGCTAACTTCTATGTGCAGACCAGCATTCAGAATCTCACCAGGAGCCCATGATCACAAGCCTGATTACAGAGCATATGCTCAATCTGTTGCCTAAGAGAGCCTCTGCAATCACCGTGTTTGTTGTACCAGTTCTGTGTACAAGGGAGCAGCACAGAAATCTGTGTCAGCCTCTTTCTGACAGAGGCTGTGGGAGGAAGGAAGGGCTGGCAGGTTGGTGGTGCATTTGACAGCTGGAGAGAAGGGAATGAGGGGGAAAGCTGCTGTTGGAGGAGATTATGTGGCTGGAGCTTCTCAGGTCCTCTGTGGTTTGAAGAATCGAGCAATGGCTGCTTTTAAGAAGGTTGGGGGCTCATTGCATCCTAAAGTGGTGTCAGTCACAGTTCTGCTGGCAGGGCTCAGTCCGAATTCAACACTTGGAATAGGTGACTGCATGACTGGGGGTACTGTTGAGTCCTGGCTTTGATGGATTCTCAGTTTGCTAGCCAGGTTTAGGACTAGTTGTGTCTGTTTATCTGCGGTAGAACTGATGAGGTCTGGTGCTGATGCAGGCATAGCTGCTGGTGTAGTTCTAGGTCCACAGCTAGAGACCCTCTAGCCTTGGACCTTTCCCTGGACACCACTGTCTCTTACAATGGATGGGGATTTTATTGTTGTCTTTGAACTGAAGGAGTGGTTACTGTCAGGAGGTAGTTCTTCATAGCTGTCTCATGCTTTTCAGAAAATGCTCTGAAGACGATTTGGACAGGGTCTGCCAGAACTGAATCTGCTTGGAAAAAAAATCTTCCTTCAGCCAAAGCCTGTTTGTCAGCAAGAGGGAACCTGCAGAGCGGCCGAGCTCAGTGAGTGATGGGCTCGGAGAACAGCGCTTTAAAGAGCTATGCACTAGAGGAGCCGCCATTCACGCTGCCAACCGGACTCACCGTCTATCCCGCCGTGCTACAAGATGGCAAACTTGCTTCTGTCTTTGTGTACAAGCGAGAGAACGAAGACAAGGTTAATAAAGCTGCCAAGGTACCACAGTGAGCATATCTGGGACAGACTTGGGAGGGCTGTTCCTCTATTTTGTCTTGAAGGGATGGGAATCAGTTAATGAGGGTCAAACCCTTGAGAAGTAAGGGCAGGAGAAAAGGTCAGAGTTGCCCCTGGCTGCAAATAACTGCTGTGCAGGGGGAAGAAGAGCATCAGCAGCTGTGAGGCTCATCATGTGCTGTACCGTGGGAGCTGTGGTGTTTGGGTGGACATTCCTTTGCAGAGTGTGGGTCTCGTCCTGCAGGCTTAACTTAAAGAATCTTTCTTAGAAACAAAGAATGTGTTGACAGAGACCTTCAAAGTTCATCCCCCTGCAGTGAGCAGGTACATCCTGCACTACAGATCAGGCTTCTCAGAGCCTCAGCAACTCTGGCCTTGAATGTCTCCAGGCATAGGGCCTCCATCACCTTTCTGGGCAGCCTGTGTCAGTGTCTCACTGCCCTTATGGGGAAGACCTTTCCAATGTCTAACCTAAACCTGCCCTGCTCAGTTCAAAACCATTGTTGCTCGTCCTATTGCTCCATATCCTGGCAAACAGTTATTCCAGCTTTCATGTAGCCCCATCAGGTACTGGGAGGCCACTGTGAGGTCTCTTGGAGCCTTCTCTTCTTCAGGGTTCCCTTCTTCGGTGGATTCCAGCCAAAATACTATGTTTATTCTGTGTAAGGCTTTATGTAGCTGTATTACAAAGGGTTCTGCAAGGAACGAGTGTGCTGAATGTGGGATGAGGAGCAGGGCTGGGCTATTGAAATTCCATCAGAAAACATGGCTAGAAGTGCAAAGCTAAACTCTGAAGCCAAAAGAGGGACCTTGGATGAGATGTAACAGATGTCTTTTTGTTTCTGGAAGCACCTGAAAACCTTGCGCCACCCTTGCCTTCTGCGCTTCCTGTCTTGCACTGTGGAAGCAAATGGGATCCACCTGGTTACTGAACGTGTGAGGCCTTTGGAGATGGTCCTGGAGACACTCTCTTCAGCAGAAATCTGTGCAGGGATCTATGATGTGTTACTGGCACTCATCTTCCTCCATGACAGGGTAGGTACCACCAGCAACAGTCATCAGGGAGCCAGATGAAAGATGATTGGAAAGCACTGTACATGGATGACTGTCTCATTCCCAGTTTGTCACAGAAAGACAGACCCATGCACTAGTTCTTCTAGGCTGAAATTGATAAAGGAAGAGGAAGGGTAATTGAAAATGCTCTAGATTTTGGAAGGAAAGGAGCAGTTCCCAAATAATGAATTGACATTTGCTTGCATGAATTAATTGCTTGGCTTTGGCATTTATTTACAGCTGTTGCCATGTGTCAGAGATCAGTGTTTGTCCAGGACTCCAGTTAAGTCCCAGCTAAGAGTGTAGCTTCTGGGCTTTGTGTTCATTATTGGAGCTGTTCTGTGGATTTGCAGTTGCATTGCAGGAGCTGGGACAAGTTGAACCTTGTCTGGTCTAAAACCCTAGCCCTTCTGCTAAATACCTGCTCATCACCTTCTGGATCCTGAAAGACCTGTACAATTGTACAATTCTCAGCTCCTCATAGCATCTAATTAGCATTTATTATGATTGTACATCTTCATCTATCCCCAAGTCTGTCATCCTCATCTTCTTTATGTTTTAGGGAAACCTGACACATAACAACGTCTGTTTATCATCTGTGTTTGTAAGTGAGGATGGACACTGGAAGCTGGGAGGGATGGAAACAGTCTGTAACTTCAGTGAAGCCACCCCAGAGGTAAGAGCTGAGCACAGCCCAGCCTCTGATGGCCTGGCAAAGGCTCCTGGCCTGCTGAACCTGTACATTTACTAGTAAGTGTCTTGGCTCACTCCAGCACCACCCTGAATCGTTGCTCTAAGGACACTGTAACTCTAAATTACATCTACACAAATACAAATTTGATTCCCCCTTAGCCAAAACGCAGCTACTTTTATAACAGAGGTTGGCTAGAGGGGTAAGAGAGTGAGAAATCTTTGCTACTCTGGACTGTTAAACTGAATAGAAAGCTTTAGTGTGAAGCAGGAAGAGCCAGGTTGAAATTAATCAATCAGAAAAACTATTTAAATTGCTCTCTAGCTCCTCCTTCTTCTGGCATCTTCATTGTTTAGCAGAGAAATTCCAGGTTTGATTTCTGTTGTGTGCTCTGCAGTCGTTGCAGCAGTCTCTGTTTTGTAGATGTATATTGCCTTTTCTTCCAGAGGAACTTGTCAGCTTTCAGGGAGGATCAGGCAGACACACAACTGGTGCACAACTATGCAAAGAGCATGGCAATAAGCCCTGACAGCTAAAGCTCCTGAAATTCTTTCCCTGCCCAGAAGGATCATGCTGGACAATAGGACTGAGGATTAAAGGGATGTGTTGGCTGTGATGTCCTGAAGTTGCTTTCTGTCAGCTCAGTGTTTCACACCTGCTCTGTCTGTGCAGGGCAAAGCATGGCCTGCCTTGGATGGCAGCTGAAAGGGATGGGGGCAAAACTATTGGCAAATGCTGGGCCCTGGCTCATACTGAGAGTCTGCTCCTGCTGCCTGGTACAGAGAAGTGACTGTCTCTCCTCTTCTTCATTCCAGTTCCTCTCTCAAGTCAAGACAGTACGAGACCAGTTATGCATCCCTTGTGAGGAGATGGTAAGTGCTTGCTGGAGGAACTTCTTGCTGGCAACAAATAAAAATATGTGATGTTTGGGAAGGAGTTTTCATTCAGATGTTTTATTTCCTCATGCTGAAATGGGAGGAAGTGGCTGTTGGAGAATACCTGAGGTTTACCCACTTCCTTTTCCCCCCGCTTCTCTCTCATCCCTCGTTTGGATTCAGTGTTTGTCACAGGGTAGTGAAAATCAGAATAAGGGGTGATGGGACAGCAGATTGTCATGATATTTTTTACAAATACTTTGTGTTGCACCTTTAATGCTTCTAAATCACTAAAACTTTGCAAAAATTAGAGTGCTGAGATTGCTCTCCCCTACAACAGCTGCCTTTTTGTTCACTCGTTAGTCACCTCCTATCTATCTGAGTTGCTTATCTTAAAGGAGCTCTCACTTTCTCTCTAATTAACACCTGTTTCCATAGAAATGCCCAGAGTTGTTGACTTGCAGTTGCTGTGTGCATTCATGGGGGAATTGTTTCATCATGTTGCTCTGTGGGTTATAAATTTCCCTGTGGAGTTTTTTTTAGCATAATATTCTGCTTGGCGAGTACTTAGCAGAGCTTTGGAGCTATAAAAAGAATCTGAGAGCTTCTATGGTGGGGGAGGAATAGAGGTGGGTGGAAACTATCAGGTAGTGCATAAACTCCTGCTTTGCTGATCTTTTGATGGTTTTTGGCTTTTCTTCAGTCTGCAGATTTCAAAATTCTGCCCAGCAGCTATGGGCACGCCAGGGATGCCTACGCCTTTGGAACAATGGCTGAAAACCTCCTGACAGTCTTAGATGACCAGGGTGAGGAAGGACACTTTCATTTTGCTGTTGACTGGCCTCTGTAGCTTATTCCTTGCCTATATTGACTGAGCCATTTGTCTTTTCCTGGAGCTGACAGATGTTCTACAGGTTCCATGACCATTGTTCTTCTTGTTGGCTAGGTTAAAATACAGGCTCCAGTTTCTCCTCTGTCTCCTTCTTCCTACATTTGAACATGGTCACATGTGGCTGGAAGTGACCAGCCTGTGAAACACAAGCATTCCCAAATCTGCTCTGCAGCAGTCAGAGCTTCACTTAGTCCCTGAGCCAGTAGCTGGGCAGGTGGGTGCAGAGCAAGAGCTACTGCCCTTTAGCAAAGAGGGAGCAGGAAGCTTTTTGAAGGACAGTAGCACTTCTTGGTGCCCCAGTAGCCAAGAGGCTTATGGAGAGAAATAGAAATGCTGTTCTCTCCTCTCAGAGATCTATGAGCAATTCTGCTATCAAACAGAGCTTCTGAAACTTAGGTTTTTTGAGAGGGTGGAGGACTCCAAAATGTGGCTTGTTCAGTTTTGAGAGAGAAATCTAACCGTTGGTGCTCTGGCTTTCAGTTTCAGCAGACATTCTCTCCAGCTTTCAGCAGACCTTGCACAGTACACTGCTCAATCCAGATCCAAAATGTCGCCCCCCACTGTCCAGCTTATTGTCTCATGAGTTTTTCAGGTAAGGAAAGGAATATCCTGCTTTTCTTGGTATGTCTTGATCCTGATGTCTGTTGCAAATGTTATTTTTGTGAAGATATGTTACTTATCAGATGGGAAATGTAGATTTAACCCCTACCTCTCATAGCGATCTTGGACTAAGAGAATCCTTAAATTAAGGACTTTTACCCATTATCAGCCTTCCAAATGAAGTGTTGAGCTAGTGGTGGTGACAGATGTATCGTGGTCATACACAATTGATTGGATCTCCCCAAGCTCATGGGAAGTGGTGGTAAATTCTCTAGAAAATAAAATCATGTAGCAAAGTAGGCTCTGAGATAATCCAGAAAAAGCTGTATCTGCTGTCACCTGAGGGCTTCTCTGTGTGGCACTTCCTTCTGCTTGTGCCCCAGGAAGGTGGTCAGAGGTGGCTGGTGTCATTGCCTAGGTCTCATTATGATCTGCTGGCTAAGTGCAGCCCTGTGCAGGGGACAGTGTTGGGTGACTGGTCAGACCCCCATGCCAGCCTTCTCCATCCACCCCCATTTGTCTTGTGTCCCTTTGTCTAGTTCTATCTGCTAAATGAAGGATGGAGATTTGCAGCTTTAGTTGTGGGTGGTTCCAGCATCAATGAGGATGAAGCTTGACAGCCTATGTTTTTGTGCTTAGGAATGATTTTCTGGAAGTTGTGAACTTTCTGAAGACCTTAACACTGAAGTCCGAGGAGGAAAAGACTGAATTTTTCAAGTAAGTGAAGAGAGTGTGGTCTATAAGCTTCTTAGTTCAGAAATACTTGTACCAGATGGGACTGGGGAGGAACCTGGGAAGGGTTGTGGCTGGAGAAGTAGTTTCTCGGTGCCAGATTTTGATTGCTTTGGCTACTCCAGTCAAAGTAATGATGACACCAAACAGAAAACTATTCACTCCCTCCTTTCCCAGTTGTGAATCGTTTGATGACTGCGAGAAGCAATGCTTGATGGGTTCTGCATCATTCTGATAGTCACCAGCCACCGTGCACACCTGTAGGGAGAGTAGTGGCTTTACCTGCTGCAGACCAATTGCTGTCACTGGAGAAGCAGTCAGAAACCAGACTGTAGTGACTTGCAGTCACTTGTTGTCACTTCAGCCTTGCTAGCAGCTGAAGTGACTCCATCAGCATCAGGAACAGAAGTTTTCCTGGAAGCACGGAGATATGTAAAGGAAAGAACTTTCCTATTGTCATTGTTCTTATGGAGTTAATGTACTTTGTGGGGAATCACACTGCTGTTACTATTAGAAGTTAAATTGCTCAGCTTCTCTTCCATCCACTTCAGTAGCACTGTCCTGTCTCTTACCATGCTATGGCTAAGCAGGAGTTGCTTGAAAAGCCCAATTATGTGCTTTAGTGTTGTGGGGAGCTGTCACTGGAGCTGTTGTATGGCTCTGTTGCTTTGCACAAAGGCCCTCTGCTTACCCACTAAAAAAAATCAGAGAGCTTTGTTTAATGTGCTGGTAGTAAAAAAGCTTCCTCTTGCCTTATTCTAAGATGCAGCTTCATTTTAGATGTTACTTTTCAATTAAAAAAAAAAGGAAATGTAGCATCTCTTGAGGAAGAATGTTCTTTGCGTTTATGCAGATCTTCTGAACTGCCAGTGAGTTTCAGTAAGACAGGTTGGACAAATGAATCCTGTGTTGCCAGCCCAGTCTGAGTGAAGCTGTCATCTCAACTGCTGTAGTGCAGCATCTGCAGGAAATTCTATTGTTACAGCTCCCAAGAAGTGTTCTGTAAGGGAAGCTTCTGTGTAGTTACAGCATTATCTGCGCCTGAAATAGGGAGAAGCTGAATCATTATTTTGCCACATTAAAGAGCTTGTGTGTTCTTACAGAGCCATCTTCTTCCTGCTTTACACTTGTGTGTTCACCATCAGTGACAACACTGCTTTGATTCCACTAGCTTGAGACTAAGTGGAGGAAATAAGAGAAGGGCCATCTTAGCAGGAGCATTTAGAATGTTTCCCACTATCTCTGTAAGAACCAGGTTTACTGATGGAAGGAATTAATATTTTGCTTAAAGGTGTTGCCCCTTTATCAGGCAAAGCATGTGCAGTATTGCTCTTGGTCTTTTCCAAGACTAGGAAAAAGCAGTAACTGCTACTGATATTCTGAAAATGAAAATCCTACAAACAGCTGCAGAGAATCAAGCTCTGTGACCTAAATAAACCCAGCCTTAGCCTTGTTGGCTACTTCTAGAATGTATTTGATGGAAGTGGTTTCAAAATGGGATTACCTTTTTGCAAGGGAAATTTGCCTTGTGTGGTGGTACAACAGCCTTTTCTTTGTCAGCAGGAAAACTCTTGTGAGGCACCAGGCTGTGCAGGTGAGACAATAATTTGTTTTCAGCAGTTTTAATGTTTTTCTTCATGGGAGATACCAGCAATTTGAAGTTGGCACTTGTTCTCTAGGAGATAAAGCAGATATGAAAAGAGTGGAAAGACATATTAAGAGAAGCAGTTGTAAATGCTCAGAAGGCTGCCTTGATATTAATTGCTCTCTCCTGAAACACAGATTCCTGCTGGACAGGGTGACTGGCTTGTCAGAGGAGCTGATAGCGTCACGGCTGGTGCCTCTTCTACTCAATCAGCTTGTATTTGCAGAACCTGTAGCTGTCAAGAGTTTCCTTCCTCATCTGCTGGGTCCAAAGAAAGGTGACCTTTAAATACTTTTTATCTTCAGAATTACTACTGCCAAGTCTGGAATGAATTCACAGTGGCTGTTTCATTGAGTGAAGGCAATAGTGGTGTTTATTTAACCAGAACAAATACTGTGAAATACCATTTGAGCTTCCCTGTTCACAGTACTTTTCACTGCTGTACCAGTGCTGGGAAGAGAATTAGGAATTGCCTGGGTTCTTTGCCATGTTTTATGTGTCACCCCACCTCCTCCCCAGGCTTTCTCCATGGTTCACAGCAATATCCCTGGCTTGACCATGGTCCCTGTTGTTTGTCACCTCACTCATGGTTTTTCTTAAACAGCTACTGGTGTTTCAGCCATGCTGTGACTGTTTGATCTTCTGTGTTCAGAGCCACTGCCCTAGAGCAATGGACACTGGCACTGCTGCCTCTGTTCTTTCCCCTCTCTGACATGCCAAGCAAGCTTTGTTGGCACCTGACAAGGAGTCAGACCTGTCAGGGAGGCAGCACTGTAGATCTGCTGGGAAACTGAGAAACTGGGATGGTTTCTCCTCAGTGACTAGCTTCTAGGTAAACTTCCTCTTGTTACTGAAGAAGGCTTTTCCCATCTTCACCTCTATTCCCTAGAGCAAAGTGGAGAAAGCCAGACCAGCTGCCTCCTGTCGCCAGCCTTGTTCCAGAAGCACGTCATCCCTGTGCTGCTGAAGCTATTTGAGGTTCATGAGGAACATGTTCGAATGGTATTACTGTCTCACATTCATGCCTATGCGGAACTGTTCTCTCAGGAGGAGTTGAAAAACATCATATTGCCACAGGTCAGCAACAACATAACAATACGAGGTTTATTCTACTGGTTGTACTGGTTCTGAGTTTGCAGTTAGGACCTGGTAGTACTGGCTGCATAGTTTCCAACTTCATTTCAGTGCTAGCCCTAACCTTTACATCCCATCCTGATGGGGAGGGGAGTCCTAGCTGTGTTTAACCCCATGCACTCTGTGATGCAGAGTACAATCTGCTGATGGCTGTGTTGGCCTTGACTGGCTGCTCCCAAGAAAAATCCTTGTGTTTCTGTTTCACACCACAGCTATCAGAACCAGAGGCGTCCAATGCAAGTGGTCTAACCTCAGGCTGCCTTGGAGTTAGGGCCCTGTGCTCACTAGGCACTAGGATCAGTCACCCTCTTTGGCTTGTAAAGTGAGGCTGGGTTCATACCACAGAATAATGTCCATTATATCCTGAGAGCTCTGGAAGCTTGCAGAAGTGAAATGTGCTCCCCTTTAAAGGGGAAAGGAGTGAAAAACCAGATTTCTCTGTTCTTGGTAACATTATGTTTGTTCTTTGTGTAGGTACTGCTGGGCCTTCGAGACACGAGTGACTCCATCGTTGCAATAACCTTGCACAGCTTGGCAGTTCTTGTCTCCCTGCTTGGGCCTGAAGTAGTTGTAGGTGGAGAAAGAACAAAGATTTTCAAAAGCTCAGCCCCAAGCTTCATGAAAACAGCTGATCTCTCCCCAGAAGGTAAGTGACAGAGAGCTCTTGGGATTCTTGCCCATTCTGACCAAGCAACATCCAGAATTTCTTGGATGGTTAATCTTCTGCTGCTGACAGGTTAATTGAGAAAAGTTAATTTCCCATTAAACTTATAATTCCAGATTAGGTGCTGACTGCTTACAGATGCAGAATTGATTTCGTTATAGAAAAGCATTTTAAATGGAGGAAATTTAGTGATTTAAAAAAAAAAATCATTTTAAGTAAAGGAGATTAAGAATGTGTGTGTTTGTCTTTGGAGAAAAAACTCTACTGCCCTTATAGAGCACTTATTTGTTTATTCAGCTAATTTTTTAATATTCCCTCTGTCCTTCACAGTTTTAAAAACAATAAATCTCATCCTCCTCCTCCAATTTCTGTTCCTAGATTGGAAAAAGAATACAAACTTCCCTATTTTCTCAGCTCTCTGGAGGCTTTTCATCTAATCCAAATGAAGAAAGTAATTCCTGAACCTGCTAAATAACTAGGAACCAAGTGTACTAAGGGAAAGCTTTTCTGGATATTCAAACTAAAAATGCTTATGAGAGGGGAAGAATCAGCATTTGTTCTGCTTTAGACATGTAGATACCAAATGAAATGTACAATAGAGATTAATCCAAGTATAAATGTTTGCTTCCTGATTACATGTGCACTGGCAGTACAGTACTTTATTAAAATTTGTGGATGGCTCCTTGCATTGTTTTGCTTTACATTACTTTAGTAGGCTATAGTGAATAAAGCCTTTTGGATTGCAGGCTAAACCCAAGTTAATTTTTCAAAATATATTTAAAATTATACCTGATCAAATGCTTGACAAAGGGCATGAAGAAATAAATTCAAGTGATGACCAAGCAAAAAAAAAACAGCACTAGAGGGTGAATATGCGAGGGTTAATGAGCTGTTTACTTAAGCTCCTGAAGAGTGGTACCTTTTATCAAGGGAATATTGGGAATGAGGTGATTTTTTGGTGTTAGCAGTCCTTGTGGCCATGTTTCTCTGTGTGGGCACAAGAGATCTGTGGGGAAGCAGATGTAGCACTGGCTCAGGTATTTCTTTTGGGCTGGTGGCAGCAGGGTCTCACACAGCAGAGCCTGGTGAATCACCACAGCTCCCAAAAATGAACTGGAACCAGGTCATTGCCAAGCTTTTATTGCTGACTCAAACAAACATGCCTCATGCAGCTACAAAGCATGAGCTTTGCTGCCTGCCACCTCACCTCAGGTGAGGTATGAGGGAGGCCATGACACAGCCTTTGGAGTAGAGACTCTTGTCCCTGTGAGGTGCTTCTCTCATGCCCAGGCATATATAAGAGGGTTAGTGCAGTCACAGGAATTTGCTAATGCTTTGAGTCGTTGTGATCATTGGTGCTGTGCTTTTACATGAGAAGCAGTTATCAGGGGATTTGTGATGCCATACATAAAGTACAGAAGCTGGGATTTCCGATCTGGCCAGGTGGCAAACAGCACTTTTTCTAAATGTCTGTTCTGATCTCTGATGTGTTCCTTGTGAAAGAATGTATCAGTAAAAGCTGACAGTTTAGTTGCCTAAATTTTGTGCTGATGAGAACTGCAGAGTACTGTGCTACCTACAGCTGAAGAGGGGCAGCCACTGCATTCCTGCACCAGTCTTCATCCAGTACTGCTTGTCAGCATTGTAAGAATATTTCAATGTTGGGAGCAGCTTCAGCTAGGACTGACAGCACACTCTGTGGACTTGGTGTCCTTTCTCTTCTTTTATTGATGCAGACTCTCCCAGCCATTGCATGAGCAATCACAGAAATCAAACCTCTCGGCCCTTGAAGAACAATTCTGGTGCATTTCCCATCTCTGGACATGTACCCACCATCAAGAAGTTTTCCATGCAGCATGACAATCCACTGGCTTTAAGGACAGGTATAACATAGTCTTAGTTCTTTCTTTTTTGTAATGAGATGTTATACAAATTAATTGCTTGAAAAGATTTCTTCCATGTGCTGATCTGAAAGATTTAGTAAACCAAAGAAGGTAACAGTGAAGAAATCAAAGTGTAACCCTTGACTTTGAAGGGAATAGGTTATCTGGGAATCTGAGATACAGATTACTGACTGGCCTTGAATTTCTGTTTCCTCATGGCAGGTTCTCTGCTTTGCTTTTTCATCCTTCCTCAAGCTCAGCAGATATACTAGATCCTATTGGACATCTCACACTCTAGCCTCAGAAGCCCAAGGTCTTTATTTAGTCATCTATTGTTTTTTTGCAGCCGGCTTTTATTGCCCCAGGGCTCTGATACAAATACATCTCCATCAGCAAGCAGGACCATGGCCATGCTTTCTGATATCAGATGAGTTTAACACTGAAGTCTCTTTCTCATCAATGTTACTGGCTTGTTTCCATACCAGGTGCTACCTGTGGTGTCAAGTTTTAGTCACCTGTCTATCTCTACACTTGCTCTCTTAAAATGATTGTGTAACACCTTTGTCTTCTACAGGTCAGCAAGACACTCGGTGCCCCCTGAATGGAATTCCTGGAAGCATTAACACACTAGGGAGCAGCAGGAGTTCTTTGACTACCTCTGAAAAGCCAGCAGAGGAGTGGCCAGACTGGAGTGAGCCAGAGGAGACAGACACTGAGAAAACTGTGAACATTCAAATTCGGCCCTGCCAGCCACAGGGCAGTGTTGGACCTTATTTTGCTGAACAGGATGTAGATGAAAAGCCTTGGGATGACTTTGACTCCAGCAGCCCTAGTCCTGAACTGTCTTCAGGAAACTGCCAGACTCTGGCACAAACTGTTGCAACTGAAACACCAGGGCTTTTGCCAGGTACTCAGCAACTGAGCAAAGAATTCCAAAGCCTCAGACTGAGCCCTCCCCCAAAGTCCTGCCCCAGAAACAGCTGGAGCAATGACAAGTGGGACCACCAGGAACAACCAGGAGGAACTGTACTGCCAAAAACAGTCTTTCAGGAAAGGTTGAAGTCTTCAGAGTCTGGCTTAGGGGAAGAATTCACAATCAAAGTGAAGAGGAAACCTGTGCAGGACCCTGAGCTGGACTGGTTTGCTGACATGATCCCAGACATTAAACCTTCTTCGGCTCTCTTGGTTTTACCTGACACAAGGACAGAAGCAGTTGTTCCAAGTCACTCTGGTGTCATATCCAGCAGAGAAGGTGCCTCCCAGAATGTGTTGTTTTCATCCAAGTTTGCAGCAGCTGATGTTATGGAGGTAAGAGACTGTGTGGGCAGTGGGATGAAAATCACTGCATGTGTGATAGGTCCTAAAACAGGTTCATAGCACAGCAGGCTGCTGCTGGCTCCTCACTCAGAGGAGTTGTAAAATTGCCTTTTTGAAGTAAGCAGGTAAATCCCTCTAGCCTCATCAGAAGGCTGCTTCTTATGCTCCCCACACTGCCATCTGAACCTCTAACTCCATTAGGGAATAGGTGTTGATTTCAAGTTGTTTTGCTAATTCATCTGCAAGAGAGTACCCGCAGGGGTAGCAGGTGCTAAGGGGAGTGGAACCCTGGATGGAAACTGAAGTTGTTTATGACATTTGAAAATGGCACACTTGATTTTTAAGAAGCAGTGTTGTAATATCAACACCTCTTTGAGGAGTCAGTCACTGCAGTGCTGCAGTCAGTGGTGTAGAGTAGAAGACCTATGCAGTGGATAGATGAGATCAAAGTCCTGGTGTTAGGCTACAGCCTAACAGCTGCAGGGGGAAAGAAATCACCCAGTTTATAGCATCCAAATCTTTATGCAAAGTGGGTTTGATAGCAACAACTGTTGTTAAATTTTAGGGAAAAAAAGAGTCTCTGTTAATTTGCTGTTGTGTTTAAGATTCCTTTTGCAATTTAAAGTTCTTTATGACAGAAAGCTGCAAATACTGGCAACTCATTTTCAATTTATGAGAGGCTTCTGGCATTCTGCATGAATGTCTTGCTCTGCCCTTGAAAACTCCATAGGCTCCTGCCTGGCTCCAGTGGCTGTGCTGAGTACTGAGTACACGTGCCTTACTGTGATAATTTTATGTGATTCTAGGCTGAAGCGGCAGGCTGGGGTGAAGAAGAGGAGTTGAACTGGGAAGATGATGCTAACTGGTAATGAAACAGCATGAGACAAAGGCAATCTGCTTCCCCAATACAACAGATAAGTACCTCAGTACTGCTTTTGCCAGAAGGCAGGTGCTTGTAGCAGCAGCCAGCAAGATCTGGGGCCTGATCTCTTGCCATGGATGCTCCCTTCCAATCTGTGCCAAAACCTGCAGGAGCGAGGCCTGCACTCAAGCAATATGCCCAGCCATAGTGCGTGTTGCTGCTGCTGGAAAAAGGAACAGCACGAGGGGGGTGTTGGTGCTAACGTGCTGTTAGAGGCCAAGAGGGGTGTAAGTGACTGTTACGGAACTCATCTCTGCTCTGAAAAACTGATGACAATAAATGAAAGTCACACTGAGGTCCTTGGTTAATGTGCCATTTTCCCCCCCTGCCCCCTCATGGAAAAGTAAAGACCTCAAAAAAGCCATTTCTAACATTTCAGTTAAGGGATGATTTTATGATGAATGTTCAGTTTACTTTTTAGATAGTTTCATCAGTGGATGGCACAAAAGGTGCCAAGAACTATGTAGTGAAGGACAACTGAACATGAACTGCTTAAGCATTGCATTGTTTCTGCTTTTAACTGTGGCTTATAAAGATTATTTTTAAAATACGACCCTAGCATGGAGTGGAACCAACAGCAGTGGTACATTCAGAGAACAGTATAGAGCCTTAAATTGTTATTCTTGAGTGTATTTTAAAATTAAGATAAAAACACCTACTGCCCAGTCATCTGTACGTGACAGGAACAAAAGTAACTATTACTTTTACAACAGATTCAAACATCTTAGTATCCCAAATACAAAAACGTGAAATGTTTCTCACCATACAGTAGAACAGAAGAGCAAGCTATACATTGTCAATATACAGAGTAGCAGCTCAGATGCACAGTTGTGTCCATTGAAATGTCTCTGTCCTTCCAGACAGTTACTGTGAAAGACAAGCCAACATCTCACACCTCAGTTCATTTTGGCACATTAACCGAGACCCAGCAGGACATAAGAGCATTATCCTGTGTCAGTTTTTTCTTCTCCAACGATCACAGTACAAAGGCATCTCTTCCCTTGGAACAGGAGCTGAGCTGTTTCATTGTCTGTAAAACCAGTAGAGCACCTTACCGTACGCTGTCTCGGAGGATGGTTAGAGCTGTGTGTAGAGCCTCCAGTTTCACTGGCAGCCAAGCAGGGGGTGACCCTTTCTGGAGTAGCAGCTTCACAGCCTCCACTGCCCCCTCCATGGTGCCTACTGCTGACTTATACTGCTCCTCAGAGGGTGGGTGACAGGCACGTTTTGCCAGAGGCTGCAGGTTAAAGTAAACGTGAGACATCATTTGTAATGCTCCACAGAATTAATCAGTCTTCAACCAAATACAAGAAAGCCCCTAGATGGAGAAGAGCAGCAAGAGATTGACTTGCTTGCCTTGTGAGAGTTCTTGCCCTCCAGGAAGCAGTATTCAGCATTCACATCAGTATCAAGAGTGAGGAGTACAGGGGAGCATTTTTCTTAGAATACTGAGAACAAGACCACCTTCTGCCTCTTCAGATAATTCCCAGCCTGAGAGCTATAAGCAGCAGAGCCCAGATAGTTTGAAGAAGTCACATACCTCTCCTGTTGACTCCGGTTCTCTATCCTTTTTCATACACTGTGCACTGCAGGTAATGCTTTCTTGCTTCATGCGTTCTGTTCGTGCTGCTGTTGTCTCTTCTACTTGCCTCACCTAGGAAGAAAGCCACAGGGGAGAAAATTAAACCAAGGCAACATTACCAGCCTCTACAGGCTCAATTTATATGCCAGAACAAAGGGGAGGGGAAGACCTGAACATGCAGCTTAATGGGATCTCATTTCCTCCTGAGCACAAAATTAATCTACAACTTCGGTACAGCATCACTGATAGCTATCCATTCTTTTCTGAATTATCTGCTAGCTCTATTATCTGATAGTCCTGTATAAGAACCACCTCCTCTTTCCTGTGTTCCACATGAACAGCCAATCTCCTCAAAAGTATTTTTTTCTAACATGCAAAAAGGACTAAGATGTTTTATCCATGTTCATTTGACTTTCAGACACCAATTCAAGAGAAATGGGGAAGGAAGTCAGACAAACCAGACAAGCAAATCCCTGTCTTTTTAACAGATAACTTCTCTCCTTCAAGTGCTGTGCAATTTAATAATTTATTTCCCTATATTTTTTTATTTAAGATAGGAAAAGCAAAGCATCTCAATCAAAGTTGGGAAGTACTATAAGAGCAGCATGCATAGGAATAGCAGTTATTAATTCTGCTGAATAAAGCCAGTAGAAAAGTTCAACCAGATCCCAGTTACCAAAATATTTTAAATTTTAAACTTATTTAAATGCTATGCAGGTGTTGTATGTGTAGATAGAAATAGGCCATGTATGATATCAACTAAGAAAGTGGTAAAATGGTTCAACAGCATAAATACCTTTGCCAGAAAACTAACAACTTGGTTCTTAATTTCTTCAGAATTAAGGCACTCAGGAACAACATCTTCATGGCTTGTTTCCTGTCAAAAGGGTTCAGCAACAATATTTGCTTAGGACATTCAGACTAAGAGAGGAAGAGAAAATGTAAAAAAATCTTCTTTGACAGTCCCTTCCCTGCTCTAACCAATCTAAGCAACCAGTGCTTCATCTTCCTTCCTTCACTTCCAGCTCCGACATCACCTGCACCTGGTATTATGCCTCAGTATTTTGATGTGCAATAGCACTTGGAATTCTGACAACCAAACTGGTCTGTGAAGAGCAGCTTAGATTTAAGAGAGAATAATTTCTGTACAATAAAAAGTTAGCAGAGCCAAATACAAGCATCCAGTGTGTTGCTTGGCTTACCTCTGCAAAATGTGTGAATGCTTCCAATGCATGCTGATGAATCAGCCAGGTTTGGTCAGCCAGCAAAGAAGCAAACAAACAGGACAACTGGGGTAAAACTTGCCTCTGAAAGAAGAAGAAGTATCTGTCAGTTCCAAAAAGTTGCACACATCTTGCTCTAAAGTCAAGGCACCAGTTTATGAAATGCAAGAGGGCTACTGCCCTGTCTGGCAAAAATAGCCCTGTTCTATTTTCTCTTCTTGGAGGTTCAAATGTCAGTCCTTTCTAACTGGTGAGAAGCAACAAGTACTTAACATGCACTCATAAAAAATGAAACTGCCACAGATCATTAGTAAGTCTCCAAGATGATACCGTGGCACTCCTGTACATAAGTGATTAACTTGATCTTTTATATTTAATCTTTTGATGAAAACATATGCTGTTTATTTAAATAAGGTAATAATTGTATTACCTGTGCTGCTTGTGGTATAAACACCTTTCCCATAGAAGAGAGAAAGTCCACCATTGCTAGACGAACATGATCTGGGGGATTCAACTGGAAAACAGAAGACTGTAGAGCAAATACCTGCAGGAAACAAAACCCAGTGAAGCTCCATCAAAGTATTCTGTCTCCTCTTCAGAAACTAGACTGGAAACAAAAGGAAGTGTGCTACATCTTGCATAAAACTGGTGAGGACAAAGCCACATTGTCCATTCTAAGAGTGAAATACGCATGTTTTACAGCATATCCATACATTTCAATTATCTTACAGCATAATGAAATTCTCAAGAGCAACATTAACCAAAGTGCCATAGACTTAAAAGAGAGAAAAATATGCATCTCCAGGTGTTAAGAGAAGCCTAGACTTACTGAAATCTCACATGAGTTATTTTGTAATCACAATAGTTTTCATTAAGAAAATTCTTCATAAGAAAGATTTGATTTTTTTTTTACCTGAGTAATCAGTTCAGCATCTAATGCTTGGATGAAAAATTCCAAAAGGTGAAGTAATAAACACAGTGTCTGCTGGAGACTTGGTTCCTCCGAGACCTTCAACAGATCATGCAATTTTAGTAACATTCTACTTGAGCTTTTGGAATAACTACTCAAAAAAGTTACCAAGTTACAATAGTGTTCCAAAATTCTTAGCCTAACTTTACACACACAAACCAGGAGAAAAGAGTCATATCAATATTTCTAGGTAGTAATATTTTACAAGACCTTTTTCTTTGTTTTTTATTAAGAATGTTTCTCATTCCTCATTGCCTTTCACTAACATACACAGCTAAAGGTTATCTGAACTATTTTTCATTTCAGTTGCTAAATGTCTTTATAGAACATCTGATATAAGAAAAGACCTCCAAAGGGGCACATTGTTGGCTTTGCTTCACCCCCAACTCTCAAACTTTCTTTTTTTCATCTGGAGTGTGAACCACAACAATCCTTTTTTCTTTACTGCAGCTGCAGACACCAACAGGTACACAGTCACACCAGAACTGGCATTATCCCCTTGTTCTCAAATGCAGGAGGGAGGTTACTAGCTCTTTGGGTTTTCATAGCCTAGGCTATGTACTAATTGTTCATATTTTAAGAACATTCAAACTAGGCAAATTTGTAGCTGGTATAAACCAGAATGAGGTATTTCTGACTTCTCCTAAAGTAAGTCTGAATCTGACACTGAGCAACAAATGGAGTTACAAGGAGCCATATATGCAACACAGAGGAAAACTCAAACTGTTTCCCAAAGCATGTGCCTGACTAACACAAAACCAGCTGAGAGCAGACAGCACAGCTACTCCTTTACAGAAATGACCCAATCCAAGCAAAACAACTTGGTAACAAATATGTAATGAAATGACACCATCGTCTCAAAGACATTATCCTTTTACCACTGGAGTAGCAACTTAGTAACAAACACATAAGGAAATAGTACTATCCTATCAAAGATACTATCCTTTCACCTTTGGAGTAGCAAATTCTCTTACCTGCTTGGCCTGAAGAAAAGCCCAGAACTGACCAAGCACTCCCAGGACAGATGCCTGAAGTTCTGCCTCCAGAGTCTCACCAGCAAAATTGCAGACAGCCAGCAGGACAGCAAGAGCAGTATTCTAGTAAGGGAAAAAGGCCTAAGTAAGACAAAAAAATTAAAAAACAAAACAAAAAACAAACAAACCAGAAAAAAACCAAAAAAATACATAAGACAAAACTCCAGGCTTATATTAAACATCTAAAAAGATGTAAGATGGCAAGAAGCCCAGTGTGCTGTGCCAGCCCTACAGTCCATCCAATCCAACAGGCCACTGGCAAATACAGCTTCCAAAGCAAGGAAACCAGCAGTTACTTCTGTGAGTGCTGGAGTCATCAGCTCCATCAACAGATGGCTATGTGGAAGTCTCTGCTTTCTTACACTCTTCTCCTTTGCCAATAAGATCAGTGAGCATCTTCCAGATTTGGTGCCACTGAAACTTTAAGGCTTCAGAGTAATTGCATGGCACCACATAAATGAGGAATTCTGAGTAAAAATACACTTGCTCTCCCAGAAAGCAAATAAGAACTAGAATAACAACTATTAAACCACAAGGCATCTATTATCACCACCCTCAGAGCAGAGAGAATATTCTTGCTCATGCATTTGCTTATTAGGTATGCAAAAAAGCCCTAGAACATTGAGAAACAAAAACGAGGTGACAGCAACAGAATCCTCAGTTTGAAATTACAGAGTTCACAGAATTTTACAGAGAACCAAACTCCCTTTACCACAGACTGGAGCTCTCCCAAAGCACGCCTGCTGTTCAGCCACTGCCGGCACTGCGCCAGCCCTGCCACGCAGAGCTGACATGCCACTTGCTTCCTGAGATCAGGGTTCAGGGCCTTGAGGGATATGTGCTGCCACACAGCCAAGTTCCCCACCTCTTCTGGAAGAAATTTATGAGCAAATTCTACCTGCAAACAAAAGTTAACATGAACCAAACTGACTGAGACAATAATGACATGAGAATCTGTCAGGAAGATGAGAAACCAAAATGCACTGGTAGCTTGGTTTAGAAATATTCCATGAAAAAGTGTATAAAACCTTTTGTTTAAGTAAAACACAATTTGTTTATGTAAAAACCTTCTAGAACTGATGTCTCCCTTGCCACTTCTCAGAATGATTAAGCATCTTATTCTTAGAGCTGCCAAAAGCAATGGCCCTGGACTTTGTTCCCATCCAAGAAGACCACTTGGAAAGGTGTCTTTCTTGTTTTCAACAGCACTTGTGCACAAATTAGCATCCACTACAACAAAGTGGAACAAGTGCAACATAAAGTACACCAAGTAAAGACTCAACATAGTATCATTTCTGGGGACCAGAAAGGGGATATTTTAACACAGGCCACATCACTCTATTAAAGACAGAAAATCTGATGCTACACTTGCCTGATGATCTGGAGCCATCAAGAACAGCATACGCCTCAGCAGAACACCCAAGGCAGAAACCTGGTAACAATCACTTGGCCAAGACTTTACCTGAATCAGGAGAAAAGGGTAAGGCACGTTATTAAATTAAGGAAAATACACTTCCAGCACTCTGCAAATTATTTCTATAAAGAACATACAGAGAGTTGCTGTGTGGGCCAATAGCAGTATCACTCTAAATGTAATATTGGAAGTAACGCTGTAAATACCAGGCATGCTTTATATTTTCACAGTAGTGATTTTGCTAATTATTAATGCAATTTGAAGAATTTAAACAATCTCTATTTGTATTTGGAAAAAAAAAACCAACTGTCTTAGGTAATTTAGAAAGTTTGCCGGTAGAACCATGATTAAATCTCATGCCAAAGTGCAGACACTGCTGTGGTTCTTACCAAGTGGGCAATGACAGCAACATGGTGAGCACACAGTTCAGCGGTTCCATACCTGGAATGTGAGAGAGAGAGAAGCTCATGAGTTTGAACTTCCTGCTTTTTTGCAGGGTAAACATTACAAATCTTGACTCAGAGATGGCCATTTCCTCTTACATGTTTAACCTCATATGCACAGGCACATTTTACTTGACAGAAGCCATTTCAAAAAACAATTCCTCTCAAGGAACTGTGCGCAACAAAACTAAATGGATCTGTGGAAATCCTTCCTGACCTGTAGAAAATCATCTTACCGGGCAAGGAAGCACCAGGAGTCCATTGCTAGCAGAGATGTGATCATACTAGAACTCAGCACAGCATCCAGCAGTGCATACTCCTGAGGAGGGAGCACATGAAAATTTACATAGAAACAAACTGCAGACCTACTATTAACTTTTACTCCACTAATTTGAAACAAAACTTACTAAGTTTTTCAGCTTATCAAATTTAAAATGTTTCAAAGAACTCATTTTCATAGTCTATGAAAATACTAACAGTATTAGTTTTGTATACTTGGAATGTACATGTACATTCATTTCAATGATCTGAGGATTTTTCTCTTTTAAAAATGTTTCATCCCTTGTTGCATCCCTTCTTTGTAAGGCAACTTCTATGAAAAATATACTAACTAAAAGGAAAAAAAACCCCAACAACATACTGTCAGTTTCCTTGACAGCTAAGTGAAAACCAAAGCCTTTTCATCTTTTCAAAACATAAATTTTATCTAAAAGAGGAATGTAGCATTAAGAGAAAAATCCACACCAAAGTTTAAGCTATAATTTTTATAAGAGCTCTTAACTTTATGAAGGTTTACATTTACCTAGATATTCTTTTGTCTATGTGCGATAAAAAGTGGAAAACTCAAAACATTTTTATATATATAAAATATATGTTTTTCCACTCTCAAAGGTAACAAGAGTTTCCAACACCACTCAAGATCAAAGGACTCATTTTCCCCTTTCCTCCAAGTGACTCTGGTTGTATAACTGAACTGCAGTCACGTAACTATCACAGTTGCATTCTACAGAACCAAATCATAGAATCATTTGGGTTGGAAGGGACCTTAAAGATCATCTAGTTCCAACCCCATGCCATGGGCAGGGGGATCTCTCACTTGACCAGGTTGCTCAATACCTCATCCAGCCTTCAACATAAACATTTCCAGGGAGGGGACACCCACAACCCCTCTGGGCAGCCTGTTCCAGTGTCTCACTACCCTCACAGTAAAGAATGAGTAAATCATACCTAAGCATCTCTTTAGAACTGACGTATAATAAAGAACTTCCTCATTTTTAAATAGTCACTATGCATCCCACCAGCTGAAAAGATGATAAGCAAAAACCAGTCTTACCAGCTGAGGAAAGTGCGATTGAGGTGTGGAAGCAATGAAGGAGCACAGGTGGATGCAGACATAATGATAGAAGGTGATGGGAGCTGCTGGCTGTCCTGTGCTGATCACTTCTGGCAAACAGACAGGGAGAGAAAGCTCTCCAGAACATTGCTGGAAACTCAAGAAGAGAGCTGAAAACAGTGACAGGCTGCAAGGGTAAAAGAAAAAAAAAAAAAACAAGGAGAAAAACAGTTGAGTTACAGATACGCAAATCCCAAATTCTATCAGCAACATGTGTCCTTGAGAATCTTTGTCTTTAAGCAGAAATAATGGCAGTAACTTTAGTGCTTTTAGACTAGATTAACATTTCTATTTTCCTCCTCTGCACAGTTAGGTGATTAGCAGTGTTCAGGCATAAAAATGCAAGATTTTAACTTAATGAAGTATCAAGAAATTATAGTCACATCTATCTTATCATTGGAAGTACTCTATATACTACTTTCCTGAAAAGAGAAAGAACTCTCTGGCTCCACATCCTTCACTCCTGCAGCACATCCCAGTATTTCTTAACATAAGGATGTAAATCCATAAAGTCTGATAAATTTTACTACTCAGTTGCAGGCTCAGCAGCTGTGAGCCTCTGCTGTGGTGAATAATGAGCACAACATTTTTAGTACCTTTTTCCTGTGTTCCAGAGAGTTCGCACTTCTTCAGGCTGTGAGGACAGCTTGTCCATGATGGTAATCAGCATGAGACACTGGGGCAGCTGCTGCTCAGGGGGGAGATCTGTAGAAGTTTAGGTGGTTGGGGCTTTTTTTTAAAACATGATACTAATTTGCCTGGTAAATACACCTTGTGTAAACTGGCTTTTAAGCAAGTGACAAACCAGGAAAAACTGGTGAAACACAGAAGTTCATAGTAAAACAATAAAGAAACACCTCTTACACACATGGCTGGGGAAAAAAGAGAAAGTTTCATCATGAACATTGCGTTTTAAGCCATACATTACATCAGCTAAAATCTAGAATGTCACTGCAAGGAGTTACAATCTGGATGCTACATTCTTCCAATCACCTTGAAAGCACTTGAACACTGAAAAACACAAGCTTTTCTTCTAAGTGTGTAAAAATAACCATGTGATCAGAGCATGCATGTGGGAGAGAAGTCAGCTCTCAGAATTTCAACACATTGGTCAGGGCAGAAATTGGGGAAGGCTATGTATCATAACAAAAAGCTGATGATTTTCCAGTTTGAAGGCATTCCACATTTCAAAGAAAAAACTTAGTAAAAATAACTGTCTTTGCCCACCAAAAAAAGAGCAGAAAAATTTTAACCTAGTTTGAAAGTCTGTGACAAGTGTGGATTGAAATTATGCAAGACAGCACAATTGATAGGATTTCTGTTAACCAGATTAATATCAAAGTGACCGCAAATACTTTGGAAAAGATTCATTCAACAGCAACATGTTATGAAATTCATCTGAATTAGCATGTAAGAGGCTGTATCACATCACTTGGAAATGAACCAAAGTCAAACAAGCCAGTACAGAATATTGCTTGTGGTAGCAATTTTAAACCCACCTAACTTTTCGCTTAACACTTGCTCCATAAAAGGGCTAAAAGGGAGAAGCTCGTTGATGAGAGGGTCCAGAGCCACAAGGAAAACTCGGGATATTTCATCTCGATGAACTTCAGAGATCTCTGGAGCATAGAGACTGGGAGGAAATTTGCTGAGGAAAGAGGAAGAAAA
>VZTY01001070.1:1198-34953 GCA_013400935.1 Turnix velox | reverse complement strand
AGCTTCCAAATCTTTGAGCTGGATAAAGCATGTCATAGGACCTCCCTTCAGCTTCAGTACAACAGTTATTAAAGGATTTAGAGCCCTCTAGTGGCATTTTGCATCTCCTTGCATTAATTTATTTTAAACATTGATTTAGAAATTCCTATGCCATTGTCCTTTTGTGTTTTTTCTTACTTGCTAGCCAAAGTAGCTGTATTTTTGAGATTGCTTAGAATCTAGAAAGCATCAGTTTACCGAAAAGCTAAAGAGACTACAAGTGCTCAGTTCCCATACTTTGTCTCCTGTGTGTATTAGGTGCTGAGGGTCTCTGTGTTTAAGGTACTAGTTATGTAGACCTTCAGTAGGCTATTAATGGTAATATTGGAAATATAGACCTTTATGTGGCTGAGAAAACAGAAAGGAAGGGCAGAAGTTATTAACATGATCTAATAGACAAGCAGGAAGGAAGAGGAATTACAGTAATCATATTGGAATCATGAATTTTCAAAAGCTGTGGTCTGCAATGCCTACCAAATGCTTTAGACATTCTTTTTCCTAATCTGTTAAAGAGTCAGAGTTATCCCTGAGTTGTGTGATTTGATTAAAGGAAAGAAAACTCTGAACTGTGCAAGATACCAGAGAATATCATCGTTGAGCAAACTTAAGGAATAAAGTCTCATTAAGCACTACCTCTTGTGCTTTGTGAAAATATTTTCATCCTTTGAAAGTGTGATTTTTATAACTTCAAGCTACCTTCCATTTTAAATTGATAGCAAAGTCTTGGAAAGTATCAGAAAACACACTACATAGGACTATGTAAGCAAGACTGAGGGAGTTTTGTATGTACTCACCATAAAAGGGGCTGTACTTGAAGCTATTTTAGCAGAAGCTACCAGATAAAAAAATAAGTCAAGTACTAGTGAAAGGCAGCTCAGCAACTGATAATTCAGTATGAACTGAGTGTCGAGTTATTTGAGAGAGATGCTTAAGCATCCTGATTTTTCAGAATAGGCAAGGGAGCTTTCCTGATGAGCCTCTTGTGCAGGTGCTTTCTTTGCATACTTCTGCTAAAAGGAATTTTTTTCCTTATGTTTTCATTGCCTTCATTTATCAGGAGTTAAATACAGTACTTTTGGCATTGTTTTTTTCCCCTTTGCTTTTTATTTATCTTTTTAAATTTACAGCAATGAGGTTGGATGTATGCAGTGGGATAATGGAAAAATTCAGGATCTTCCGCACAGAAAAGACTTATGCAGTGAAGACTGGGAAGTGGTACTTTGAGTTTGAGGCAGTTACTGCAGGAGACATGAGAGTAGGCTGGACCAGGCCGGGTTGTCTGCCAGATCAGGAACTTGGCTCGGATGAAGAAGCTTTTGTTTTTGATGGCTTTAAGGTTTGTATATGTTGTTCTTAAATAACATGGGTGATTACAAAACTTGGGTTTTTTGCATTATATCCATTTGTCATTTCCTGAGCTTAATTGCCTTATCTTCTTTCGGTTGTATTTTATGAAATTATTTCTCTCTTTCTTTGAAGTCCTAGGGGAACTAGGAAGATTATCTTCATCTGAAAAATTAATCGCAAAGTTTTTTTGTTTTTTTTTTTTGGTAAATCTAAATAACTTATTAAAATTAAAAATAGTGGCAAAGCTGTAATTAACAATGAACAATTTCTTCAAATGTTTTCTCCTTTATCTTCTTTGTAAGAATTATTATTAGAGAATGAATATAGTTGAGATTATTAGCAGTGTTTGAGGCAAACATTGATAGAGTTTTTTTATAGGAATGTAAAAGTTCAAAAGAGCCTACCAAACAGTGTAGAGTAAGTGAAGTATGGTAGAACCAGTAATTTATACTCAAATGTAACTGCTTGAGAAAAAAGACAAAATGAAACATAATAATAAAAATATATAGCAAAGCAAACTATTTTTTGTGTTACAGGTGTTCAGTAGAATAGATTAAATGATTCATTAAAACTTTTGGTATGAAGGCAAGTGCAACTGCTATCCAAACCATAATTACTAATAAAGCTATGGATGATTATTGTCAAAATGTTGCTTGTATCCCATGTTAGAATCAATTTTCCTTATTGCTATTACAATATATAACAGAAATCAACACTATTCCTGGCTGTTCCTGGTCAGATCAAGCTCTCAAGCTGTATTATATTCATACTGTTAGATTTCAGTATTTTCCCCATTCTTATGTTCCATAAAAATCAAACTGAAAAGTTATTTGTATAAAATATCTGATTGACATAAGTAAACTCAAGTTTACTAGAATAGGTTTGTAGTAGGTTGCCATCTGAATCTTAGTTTTTGACCTTTAAATCTTGAACCACAAAGCTATCATGTAGTCTTTGATTTTGATGGTTTCTTCCCTTGGTTGGACAAAACGTTTTGGTCCTCAGGATACAGAGAAGGCCTCATTTGTAGGATTTTCAGAATGGAAGCAGAAGATAAAAATCTACTTGTGATGGAATATATGTATATGGAACCTTTTTTTCATTAGGTCTGTTTTGTTTTCTGTGTCTTGCAATTTCAGTGTGTACAGAACTTGCATTCTATGTGTTCTTAGTAAATTTAAAAAAATTCCAATCCCATCCACAGACAGTTATATTTCTTCCAAATTCTGGTATGCCAGGAAATTTGTTTTCACACAAAATTTTTAGAAATACAATTAAGGAAACAATAAACCTTGTATTGAGGTAATGAATTTATAGGCTATTAGACTTAATATTATCAATTCCTTAAAAAGGAATTTGTGAAGCAGCTATTTAGCATTGTAATTGATGGGATGTTATTTTCATTGGACCACTGGAGGAGAGGAAAACATACATTGTCACTATTATTCTTTTAAATTCTTGAAAATCCTTTCCAGGCACAGAGATGGCATCAAGGTAATGAGCATTTTGGCCGCTCTTGGTTGGCAGGAGATGTTGTTGGTTGTATGGTTGACATGAATGAACACACTATGATGTTCACCTTAAATGGTGAAATCTTGCTGGATGATTCAGGCTCCGAACTTGCATTCAAAGACTTTGAGGTTGGTGATGGTAAGTACTGTAACACATTGTGCTGTTAACTTGCTGTTGTTGCCAAACTTTTGCTCTGATTCCTTTCAATGTTGTTTGCTGCTCACTTTTCTTTTGTTTTATTTTGGTGGGGTCACATTTTTTCTTTTATTCCCCTCTCTGTCTCTCTGAGGAACTGTTGTATTTTACTCCATTTTATTAGTATCAAGCCTTCGGAAGAAGAGTGTGAGGTTGAAGCAAGACTTTTTGCTGTGGTGAAGCTTGCAGCCATCTTTTGTGGCCAGATCTTTGAACTAATTTGTAGGGAAGTGTCTGGGGTTTCAGTTCTATGACCCCTGACGTTTCACCTGCACTACAGCAGGTCACTATATAAAAGAATCATGGAATGAGTCATAGCAAGTTTTGGATTTGAAGAGATCTATTCCAGTACCCTTGCCATGAGCAGGGACATGGAACAGCATTTATGCTGGAACCTACACCCAGGAAGGGAGTAAACTCTTTGAAAGGGCTCACAATAGCAGAACTAGGGGAAATGGATCCAAGTTGAAGGAGGGAAGATTTAGGTTGGATGCTAGGGGGAAGTTCTTTACTAGGAGAGTGGTTAGCCTGCTGGAACAGGCTGCCGAGGGAGGTTGTGGATGCCCTGTCCTTGGAGGCGGTACAGGCCAGGTTGGACGGGGCCCTGGGCAACCTGATCTCGTAAATGTGTTTGTTTGGTGGCCCTGCTAGACAGGGGGGTAGGAGTTACATGATCCTTGAGGTCCCTTCCAACCCGGGTCATTCTGTGATTCTGTGATTTGGCTTTCTTTTTATGGCATAAGCATTAAATCATCCTGGTGACATTAAATTGTATAGGCTTTACTGTCATTTAGCAGTAAATTCTATTCTGAAGTGAAGGATTCTGAGAGAAATGTAAATTCCCTGAAATCTTGAAGATCACCCGTTTTAATTTCAAATCTGATGAAAATCAGAGTGGTGCTTGTTTCTGGATGCAGGTTCAGATTCAGACAGATCCCTTTTGAGTCTCAAACTGCTAATGTGGTTTCCAGTTTAAAGTAGGACCTGAAGGCCTTGTTAGCTTTGTCAGTAGTTTTTACACAATATCCTTTTTATTCACATTAAGTTACTCTAGTGTGTTTGTAGAAAAGAGCAGGCCTTTGAAATAAACTCTTCTTTTTTGCTTTCAAGGAAACGTGCTGATTGATCTCAGATGTAGTAACTTGGATCAATATTATGTGTATTTCCTATAGAGGGAAGGGAGGGAATCAAGATGTATGTGTGTATTTACAAACACAAATCTGGAATACTCTAATTAAATATGACTTTTATAGACCTTTTGTGTCTTTGTAGGCTGGCTTTAGTTTGGTTTTGTTAACATCTCTCGCTTAAGTGCATCGAGACCCTTCTACAAGTCACCTCTATCAGTGGATCATGTGCATGCCACATGCTGCTGCAGAAAGAGACCTTTTGCTTTAGAAAAAAAGGTAGAATTTCTGATAATACCCTGGTGTCCTGCTTGGAAGAATGCAGTCTGACTGTAAATCAGCCTATGATTTAAATTTACTTAGGAACAGTGAAAAGGGAATATGGCACTCTGCCAGCTTACTAATAAGGCTCATTCCTTGTATTCAACAGATAGACTTGATCTGCCAGGCTTAACCACAGTATATATCTGTACGCGCAAATAGAACTTTCCTTGTTACATGTTCTAAAATATAATTTTATTTAATTTACTACTGGAAAATACTCTTTGTCATTGTCTATCACCGGAATTGAACTAGCAGAATGCCCATATATAATGCTGTCTAAATCATCTATCTTATCTGTGAAGTTGATACCTTATGATTTAAGAGTCTTCTATGAAGGTAAAAATCTGGACTTGAATTTATTAAAGGGCATGTGCCCTTTAGTTTATCTTCTCTTATATACATATACATGGTATTTATAGTAATTATAGTAAAATTTTCAAAAAGTAGATACTGAAGGGTGATCTTTTAACTGTTGAGCAATCATTCCACTAGAGGGTGCTGATGATGCTTTTGTCTTTAAAATATATATAATGAACACATTTATTTATTTATTTATTCAAATATGAGCCTAAAAGAAAATAAGAAGCTAACTGTACTTGGGTCATTCACTTGAACCAGAATCATTAAACAGGGCTTTGTGTTTCTTGTTACCAATAAATGGGTTTTGTAAATAACTGAGTCAAATGAATCTAAAGAGCAATTTCTAGCTGTGGAAATTCAAAATCATGATGCAAAGGAACAGAAGAAATAAGATGTTTGTTTAGGTTTTTAGACTCCAATGCAGAACCTGAGGGAAAAATCCTATTTTATGAATTGCAAAGGAGTCACAAGTGAATATTTTGTGCTGGTGACAGCGCAGGTGTGTACAAATGTGAAGCTGATTTAGAAGTAAAAATTCCTAAAAATCCAGCCCAAACTCAAAACTGCACATATCATGAAACTGCATTATCCTATTGTCAGTCCTCATTATCCAGAGCCACAGTTTTAGGAAGTTTCTAAACTCAACTAATCAATTTAAAATTTATTTCAATTCCTAAATGTCCACTTTGTATATTTGTGATTTTTTTTTTCACTGGTGTGGGTCCATGTACCAGCATTGTATTACTTAAGTAATTTTTGAGGTATTCTCAAAATACTATCACTAATGAAATTTTAGGAAGAATATAAAAAATATTAAGACTTACTTAGACTGAAATTGGCAACACTCCACTGACTGATTTAGCAGAGAGATTAACCAAGACCTGATTGTCACACTCTTTGAGGTATAGAGATTAATCCTTTATGCTTGAGATTAGAGACTTAGATTTCTGTGAAGTGAATTGACTGTTCCATGTTTATTAGAGAGCTTTATTTTTCAAGGATTGAGATTTGGTGATGTGCAAGAGGTAATGTGCTATTGATGACAGCTTGCATTTATGCTGTTCTGGTTTTGGATTTTTTAATTTTTATTTTCCAAATGATTTTTTATCACACAACCTATTTGTTCTTTCATCTTGTTTTAAGGATTTCTACCTGTGTGCAGCCTGGGCCCATCTCAAGTGGGAAGAATGAACTTCGGAAAAGATGTCAGCACTCTAAAATATTTTACTATCTGTGGCTTACAGGAAGGGTATGAACCCTTTGCTGTTAATACTAACAGGGACATCACCATTTGGCTGAGTAAAAGGCTCCCTCAGTTTCTACCAGTGCCACAAAATCATGAACATATTGAGGTTAGTGATGCTTTTAAAATGTTTCCAGTTATCACTTCTATCAATATGCTTGAATTACATTTCTACTTCTGCACTTCTAGATAAGATTTATAAGGTGACATGTTGAGTCAGTCCTGGAGGAACTTTGCACCTATTACACATTTCTTACATTCAGTGGAGTTACAAATAATGTAATTATTTTGTTGATAGTATTTCTTTTATTGTGGAATCTGTCTTGTGTGTAGACATGATATTCTCAGAGTAAAATTTGAGAATTTGATGTCACTAAGAGCTCCTTGTACAGTGAAAGCTATTTTTCTAATAGCTTTAAGAAACTGGGCATTTTTAATGTGGCAGATACCATATGTTCTGGTGCACGTGCTTTGTAAAGTAATTTTTCCATAACTAATTGATTTTCACTCTAATAAATATTTATTAGCCAGCGGTGTCAACACTTAGATCCCAATCAGTTGTACATCTTGATGGAATTGATTTAATGTATTATGATTCTACTGTGAAATTGTTATGAAATTGATGAATCAAGCACTATTTTTCAACTGATTTGTATCACAAAAGAATTTAAGAAATACTTTGTGTTCTTGTATATGTTCATGTATGATTTATATTAGTTGATTTTTGTTACTTTGGGCAGGATTTGATTTATGTGGCAGAGTTATGATGAAAAAGATCATTCATTTGTGAGTGCTTTTTTAATTTAACTGGGACAACAAAATCCTCCAGTCCTTGCAGTTACAATTTCCATTGACATGGCAGCGCATGATTACAATACATTTCACCGATGACCTTAAACTGTTGCAAGTTGTGCAAGTCATGAATGCTTGTTCTAGAAATAAAAGTTTTAAAAAGTATCAACTTCAACACAGGTACTTCTTTATAATTCACAGGTGATGAGAATTGATGGCACCATAGACAGCTGCCCCTGCCTGAAGGTCACACAAAAATCCTTTGGTTCACAGAACAGTAAAACAGATGTCATGTTTTTTCGATTAAGCATGCCCATTGAATGTGCTGAGGTATTCTCCAGATCGGCTGCAGGAGGATTACCAGGCTCTGGTCTTTTTGGCACAAGGAATGATTTGGAAGATTATGATGCTGATTCTGATTTTGAGGTTCTAATGAAAACCGCTCATGGTCATTTAGTTCCTGACCGGACAGAAAGAGAAAAAGACACCACGAAGCCAGAGTTAAACAACCATAAAGATTATGTTCAAGAAAAGCCATCACGTCTTAAACAGAGGTTGGTAGCATTTTTTTCTCCTTTTTTTTGTTTGTTTTATTGTTTTGGTTTTCATTGTTTTTTAATTTTTTTGTTGGGTTGGATTTTTTTCTTTTTCTTTTTTTTTTTTTTTTAGGTTTTCTTTTTTGTTTGTTTCTTGAATAGTAGAAGAAAATGCCAGTCAGGTCTGCAGAGATTTTTCCCTAATTCTGTCCCAAATTTGGACATAACACAGTAGGTAGGACAGTTAGGTTTCACATGATTAAATTATTTGATCACTTATGATGTGAACCAAGAAATCATAAGAATATTCTCTAAATGACATGTTCATTATTCCCAATTTTTCATATGGAATCAGGAGCACAACACGTAACTCGATGATACTGTGGAGATGTTAACACTGGACCATTGCCCAGACAATATAATGTTACTGAAGCTTTCCATCTATTTTCAGCGTTTTACCAAAATTGATTCGTAAATTGTTATTATTTGCAGAATTCATTTAAAAATTAATTTTAAAAATGAGCCCATCTTTCTCTTCTCTGAACAATGTATTTTATTGTAGTCTGCAAGGAAGCAATAAACTTACTTGTCTATGTAATAAATACTTTAAAATAATGTAACAAATGCTATGCATTTGCTGCTGGCATAAGCAGTATAGCATATTTGGGGATAATGGATCAATGTAAAATTCCTTTGTGAGTGTATATTACTATATTGAACTTTTTGTAGATATTTTGACTTTATTTATTTTATTACAGGTTTATGCTCAGGAGGACAAAGCCAGATTATAGCACAAGTCACTCTGCACGGCTTACTGAGGATGTTCTAGCAGATGACAGAGATGACTATGATTATTTGATGCAAACTTCTACGGTATTGTAAAATCAGATCATTATTTTAGCTATTTGTGTTTTCCTTTTTAATAACTACATGTTTGTGGTTGTAACACTTGCAAAACCTAATTTTCAGACCTTAATGTCTGTGGTATTCATGTGCTACTGAAGCTGAGACCACTATGTTCCTCTCGTTTTGACTTGCTAGTCTGAAATAATTTCTTTGTGGAAAGCCATAAATTAATTTAATCCCTTTTTGAAATGGCGATCAACAATACAAGCATAACAGATGAAAACTAAATAGTTAAAAAATAATGAAATAAATGGGTAAATATATATATATTGGTCATACTCAGGATTTATTTCATTGGATTCCCAGTGAAAGCTTTGTTCAGGTTTTGTGCATGTTTCTTGAACCAGTATCAGCTTTATAAGAACTCAATCTTCAATTCTGAAAGCAAAAATATTTCTCTTTTGGATATATACTGTGCTTTCTAAAAGATATTAGCTGAAACTGAGTCACCTCAGTTGTATAAAAATTGCAGCTGCAATAATAAGGCTAATAAATAAGGCTAATAAAAATTAGCCTACAATGCCATGATGCAGAAGCCTACAATGTAAGTGGATAAGCCGCCTCTGAATTTTTTCCATTTCTTCTTTTAACATACAAATTTTGTTTGACTTATTTTGATTTGTGTTTTCATTCTTTGATTGCTTTACTTATCAATTGCATTTGAACAAGCCCCACTCTACTTTCGATGAGTATTTTTAGAATTTAGAGCAACACAATAACTCTGAATCAAACTGGTACACTGGAGACCAGATAGTAACATATATTGATTTTTTTTTTAATTTTATTTTTTATTGACAGTACTATTATTCCGTGAGAATATTTCCAGGTCAAGAACCTGCTAATGTCTGGGTGGGCTGGATTACATCCGACTTTCATCAGTATGACACAAGCTTTGACTTGGAAAGAGTGCGTACAGTCACGGTTACACTGGGAGATGAAAAAGGGAAGGTTCATGAGAGGTTGGTAACAATTTTCTTAAAAAGGTACCTATTTTATACTAAAAAAAAATCTATTAGCAGTTTATAAACTGTAAATCCACCCCATCTCATGTAATTGAGTTAATGTAGATCTAAAAAAACCCTACTAAATAATAGATGAGAGCATGACAATACCTGTTTTTTCCTCTTGCTTGTGAAGAAACAGTGGAGTAATGAACTAATTAAATGAACAGGCACTGAAGAATAAAATAGCACAGCTTTTCTGTGTAGTTTTAGACTATGATTTTGTATATAAATACTGACTTCTGACTGTTACAGGCCAGATCAAAATACCTTGTAGTATTTTTTGAACATTTTGGTTTTGAGCAGGTGTAAGTTAGTGCAAAGTTCCTATACACCCTTCTGTTGTGAGGCATGACAGAAATTTTGAGTTACTGTGTTATGCTTAACATGATATGATTTAAAATATTAACTTGCAAGATCAATTTTGTGTTTTGGAATTTGACAAAAGATTTGCACATGTTCATATTTTTTAATCATTAGTTTTTAACTTTTCAATTATAGAATCTAGGTTTTATTGAATCGTGGCATTGGTTTTGGTGGGATGCACTGTCTTTATCCACAGGGCTCAATTGGTTGCAGACATGCAGAGTTGTTCATAGTCCACGACATAGTGTTAATACACCATCCATAAATAAATTTGTCTTTTGACATTCAGTATAAAACGCAGCAACTGCTATATGGTGTGCGCAGGAGAGACCATGAGCCCTGGACAAGGACGTAATAATAATGGTCTGGAGATTGGTTGCTTGATTGATGCTGCCAGTGGCCTGCTGACCTTCACAGCTAATGGCAAGGAGCTAGGCACATACTATCAAGTGAGTTATTTTTGATGATATCTTCCAGTGGGAGGAGGGATTATCAGACTGCATCTTCTTAGAAACTTAAAAAAACTATTAGAAAAAAAGTAATTGTGGTTGTTATGACAGTTATTTTTCCCTCCTGTTTGGATTTTTTATGGTTTCATTCAAGGACTTGAACATGTGAGGTAACAGTATTATTACCCTTGAACAGGGTAATAGTGTTTTGCTGTCTTCAGTTGATATATGTTTGTGCATCTTTGATTTAGGTTGAACCAAGTACAAAGTTATTTCCTGCTGTATTTGCTCAAGCTACAAGCCCCAATGTTTTCCAGTTTGAATTGGGAAGAATAAAGGTAAATAATACTTGGATTTGTACTGGATTAGGACTTACATAAAATGTTCTGCTGTATTTTGGATTTTTTTGTTGGATAATTTGAGGGCTACTCATTACCTAGAATATGTTTCTGGTATTGGGCACATTTTTATGATTCCAAATGTTTGCAGTATTGCAATTTTTGTTCTTAGTTCAGTTTTATATACTTTGCGCATTTATAATATAGTATACCAGGTGAAAAGGGTTGTAACTAAGTAGGATTGGCAGAGGATATTACAAAGTTCTGTTCAATTTTCTGAGTCTTGTCCTTCATGATGAAACAAAGTTAATGGGCACAGTAAAGCAAATCTCTTATTCTGCAAACAAAGCATGGATGACAGATGTATCAGCAGGTTAGGCTGCAGTTTTAAAACAGTGTTTGAAGTACATTTGAACAGCCCAGTCAAGTACATTGAGCTGAAATTTATTTCCACACTTTTCATATGTGGATGTCAAAGGAATCAGAGAAAACAGGAGTGATGTTCAGATTACTGGTCCAGGGAGAAGTGACTGCATACTCCGTTGAAGTTTGTATTTCAAATTAAGCTATTTATGTTAAATATATTTCTTGAAAAATTGTTCAGTAAAGATGATGAAACCAGTTGTCACTTTTGTTGGAATTTTCCAGAATGTAATGCCATTATCAGCTGGTTTATTCAAAAGTGAACACAAAAACCCAGTCTCTCAATGTCCTCCACGTCTCCATGTCCAGTTTCTTACTCATGTGCTTTGGAGCAGAGTGCCAAACCACTTCCTGAAGGTTGATGTCTCACGGATCAATGAACGTCAAGGCTGGATGATACAGTGCCTGAATCCTTTGCAGTTCATGGCCCTTCATATTCCTGAAGAAAACAGGTTGATGTTTGTGTATTGGAGTGTATCAGAGACTATGATTCTGAAGCTAGATCTGTTAAAAAAATTTCTATAAGAGAAGACCAGATTAGTTTCTATTTGTAACACATGTAAACAAAGGCAGCGTTTTTTGATTCATCTAATATTAAAAATTAATCTTATTTTTTGGGTTTTGAATGAAAATGAAAGAAACTCAGTTTATTAATTGCTAAGGATAATACTTAGGACAGTTATGGATCTCTCTTTGTGGAGATATTTAAAGATTTTTGACCAATTTAATTATTCCAATATGTAATTTTTCCTGAATTTTAATTAAAATATTGAAGAAATATAACTTTGCCGCTTCCTGGTTATCCAAATGTCTCACCATTTTGCCATTGCTGAAACTGAAAATAAAATCATTAAATAAATAGGGAAGAATTCTAAACAAATAAACCTGCCTCCATGTCCTCTGCAATTGAGCTAATTATTCTACTGTCATTTTTGACACCAGTAAATAAATATTGCAGTTTACACTAATTTTAAAACCTTCATTTTCACTTTTACAAATTTTTCTTTGTAGTATGAAGATGAGTTCTGTGTTAAGTACAGAATTTTAATCTTTCCCCACTGAAAGAACTTGAAGCTGTACTTTAGGAATTACTTGATAAAAATTCATAATTGGACTGGATTCTTACGTTGCAATTGTGAACATGTGAAAGCAAAAACACAGAACAAATCCATTCCTAGAACTGATGTTGTTGCAATGTTATCCATAGGAAGAATTTTGAATTCTTCGACTAAATTGAGTTTTTCCAGTGATAAAGATTTTACTGCTTTGTTTTTGGGTTTTTTTTGCAGGACAATCGACATTTTGGAGCTGACAGAACAAGAAGAATTGCTGAAATTTCACTACCATACTCTCCGATTGTATTCAGCTGTCTGTGCTTTAGGCAACAATCGAGTGGCCCATGCTATGTGTAGCCACGTGGATGAATCTCAACTCCTGTATGCTATTGAGAATAAATATATGCCAGGATTATTGCGTACAGGATATTATGACTTACTTATCGACATCCATCTCAATACCTATGCAACTGCCAGGTTAATGATGAATAACGAATTTATAGTTCCAATGACAGATGAGACCAAGAGTATTACTTTGTTTCCTGATGAAAACAAAAAACATGGCCTCCCTGGTATAGGGCTTAGCACTTCTTTAAGGCCAAGAATGCAGTTCTCCTCTCCAAGTTTTGTAAGCATTAGCAGTGAGTGCTTTCAGTTCAGTCCTGAATTCCCTCTGGAAATCTTGAAGGCCAAAACCATAGAGATGCTGACTGAAGCGGTTCAGGAGGGCAGCCTCCATGTCAGAGATCCAGTTGGAGGTTCTACAGAATTTCTGTTTGTTCCTCTCATCAAACTCTTCTATACCCTCCTAATTATGGGAGTCTTCCACAATGAAGATCTGAAACACATCTTGCAGTTGATTGAACCCCGGGTTTTCAAAGAAGCAGGGAGCCAAGAGGATGAAATTGATTTCTCAGAGAAGGAGCTGAGTTCAGACGAGCTCAAGTCAGAAGAAGGAGGGGAAGAAACCAGAGGAGAGCAAGTGCCAAAGGAAGGACTCCTTCAGATGAAACTTCCCGAACCTGTTAAATTACAGGTAACAATACTGCTCTGTAGTGGTTGTTGATCGATCCTTATTTCTTTACTTAGTGGTTCCCCTTTTAAAGAATGCTGTGTTTTGATTTTAGTTAAATAGAGAAGTAATTTCCTTACAGGAAATAACAAGATTTCCTATCTTCCTGATGCTATAGAGTTGTTCCCTGTAGATCAAGCAACTGTTATTTCATTAAATAGAATTTCTTTCTCAATTATATTAATAGGGAATTCTTCATTTTTATGGATCCAGAAAGGAGTAAATCTGTTCTCTTGTAACTTGTATAAAATTGAAGATTTTTATTAGCCTGAGACATGTTAATTTCCTGCACATGCCAAATTTTCCTAGAGTAGGATTGCTTCATATGTAGTAAATGACAGTATTAAAGATTTCAGTCATGTTATTTGATAGTAATTGCATCTGTTAGGAATCCATGCTTATTTGCATAATATACAGAAGGTATTTCTTAGCTTGACAATTCTTCTTTCTCTTATACTATTTTCTCAGATGTGTCATCTACTCCAGTACCTGTGTGACTGCCAAGTAAGACACCGAATAGAAGCCATTGTAGCATTTTCAGATGATTTTGTGGCAAAGCTTCAAGAGAATCAACGGTTCCGGTACAATGAAGTGATGCAGGCCTTGAACATGTCTGCTGCCCTAACAGCTAGAAAAACAAAAGAATTTCGATCCCCACCTCAGGAACAGGTACAGTTTACAGTGGACAATTTTTGATGTGCTCTGTGTGGCAGAATTCTGTTTGGTTCCGAATGTCCTGCTTTTAGAGATCAATGTCTTTCATCTTTCTTTTATGCTTTTCAAGATTAACATGCTGCTGAACTTTAAAGATGAGAAAAATGACTGTCCTTGTCCTGAGGAAATTCGAGATCAACTCTTGGATTTCCATGAAGACTTAATGACACACTGTGGTAAGACTTGTTATAAATATATTTACTTTTAAAATTTATAGCTTTAGAAGCAGTTTTTCTAAATAATTTTATGTATGAAAATCCAAATAAATCGTCCATAGATTGTACTATATGAATTATAAGTACTATAGAGATGCTCAACTTGTAGTGAAAACTAAGGAAATCTGCTTCTTCTCAGATCTGGTTAAACTGGAAAGGAATGTTTGTAGTATAGTCTCAGGGCTTGAGTGTCATAATGATGATTTTTTCCTTGATGTTAGTTTGCAACCTCACCTGTTTTAGTGTGACAGTTGTACCTTGTTCCCATCAATAAAGAACTTGGCTGCATGTTCTTGCTAACTTGCTTTTTTCTGTTTGCATGTTGAGAAACCCAGTTCCTTGATTCTCTCCTTATAGAACAAGTGATTCAGCCAACAGTCATGATGAGCCATTGTTAAAATCTTCACAGCTTTTCAATAATTCTCTTGTATGGGATAACTAAAAGCTTAAGTAATATTTGAGATGTGCATGAGACGAGTATTCAAGAATAATCATTCATCCTAAGACAGTGATTATATTTCTCCTAATATAGCAATTTTTATCTCTCCTTGCTGTTAGAGTGTACTTTCTCTTTAATTTTTACATTTTTCTTTAGTCTTTTATCAACCTTTTATCATCCTTCTCTGTTAAAATTACTTGGTTCAATGACCTTTGAGCTTATTTTAGTGTAACAGGTGTAGGTCAAGATTTCAAATTCCTTTACAGTGTACACATGAATGAATGAAGTTGAAAACGTGAGAAATGAGTTGGTAGGAATCCTATGAAGTTCACCAATGGGAAGTGCAAGGTCTTGAGGGAATATTCCCATGCAACAAGAATTGGCTGGAGACAAACAACTGAGCTCTCCAGTACAGCACAGACATGGACATGCTAGAGGGAATCCATAGAGGGGTTATCAAAAGTGATTGAATTCTTGTGGCATCTTAGGTATGAGGTGAGACTAAGAGGGCTGGCATTTAATTTGAAGTAAAAGCTCATGGAACATTGTATCAATGTGTATATCTGACAGGGTGAGTAAAGATGGCTGAGCCAGACCTTCCTCATTTTTTAGATTTGTTTATGACTTGCCATTGGAATATCATGAAACAGCCACTGTATTATGCAAGTAGCTAATTTCATCTGATTTAGAAATTGCATGTATATAACTTGTTTATTCACTTCTTGATATGTTTTACTGAAAATCTCTTAATCTTTACAAATATCAGTTGAACTGTAGTTCTAACAGAGTAGAACATAGTTCAGTTTGATTTTGTCTGTACTCAGAAAATACAAATCATGTCTGCTACTTGTTTTTTATTTCAGGAATTGAATTAGATGAAGATGGAACTTTGGATGGAAACAATGACTTAACCATTAGGGGTCGCCTCCTATACCTTATGGAAAAAGTTACATATCTGAAGAAGAAGCAAACTGAGAAGCCAGTCGATGATGATGCTAAGACATCCTGTAAGCAAAATTATATCAGTTTACAGTAGCCAAATGACAAAAGAAGCAGAGGAGGAAGTGGTTTGCATATTTTCAGCCAAAACAAGGTGGTGAAACGTCTGCGCACCGTAATGTTTGTAGCTCTGATTCAACTGGGACATTTGTAGAGCATTATGTCTGACATTATGTCGCTTGTCTATTTTAACATATTACTTCTCCAAATATTAAAGTATTTATATATTTCAACGAACAAGGATTGTCAATGAGAATATCAGATACTAGTTTCTCACCTCAGTAGAGAATGAATTCAAAATTTGCAGGCAATGATTTGCTGTTTATTTGATTGGAGTCTCTTCATTTCTATTTCTTTTTGAGAGGATTTTGGCTTTGGCAAAGGACTAAGTTAAATTATTCTGGTTTGCAGATAATAGAGTTTTGAGTGAATATAGAGCTTAGATATGTAAATAACTGTTACAGTATTTACACGTGTTACCAATATATTTCTTTCTGGTCTTATTTCATAATGTGTAAGAAAAACTCTCACACATGAATTCCTGGAAAAGTTAGAAAACAGTATGTAGAAATAAATACAGTGGCTTTGTTAGCATCTTGTATGTCTTTGTAATTTTTTTGTTATCAGATTTATTTTCTGTATTTTAACTATAAGTTTTAATTCTGAGATCTTCTTGTTCCTCTTGGTGCTTTTATTTTACTTTGATATTCTGATAAAGAAATACCAAGAACAAGATGCTTAAGAATTGAATTGAACCCAGTTCATGAGCTCTGGTGGACTACTAGTAGAGAGATGAGCAATTAATCGTAATTTTATGATTTATCTATTTCCTTCACAGCTACGCTTCAGCAGTTGATTTCAGACACAATGGTACGATGGGCCCAAGAATCAGTGATAGAAGACCCGGAGTTAGTGAGGGCCATGTTTGTATTGCTACATCGCCAATATGATGGTATTGGTGGCTTGGTTCGAGCTCTACCAAAGACCTACACCATAAATAGTGTATCTGTGGAAGATACAATCAATCTTCTGGCATCTCTTGGACAAATCCGCTCCTTACTTAGTGTCAGAATGGGGAAGGAGGAAGAGAAACTTATGATTCGTGGATTAGGGTAAATAACTGGAGTGTGTAACATCTCTTTATGTACAGACATTTGTTATTATTTGGTATATGGTTGCGGCCAAGGTTAGACATGAAGTTTTCATATGAGGAGTTTTAAATGCAAACATTGGTATTATTTGTATACTATCTTCAGTTGTAAGTTGTTGTTAGTCCTTTTATTCTATGTCCTAAATCTAACTTATAGTTATATAATAAGTAGGGTTTCATATTTATTTATTAATTGTATGTGATTTCAAGACCAATTGGAGTTTGTAGAAATTGAGTTACATTTTAAACTCAGACATTTTTACTGGACATAGCACATCTCATTAAATATTGACATTGTATTCTTCAAGACTGATTTTAAATTATGAGACTCTCTTCTACTGAGATATGTAAGAGGAAGAGGTTTTTTGAGCAGTAATTCATGAAATAAAGTTAATATTTAGGCAGCTTCTGTTCCAGATGCTTAGAAAATTGCTGGATATACATTGTATTTTCCCTACAATTGTTTTTTCTTTAGATCACAGATGTAAAATATATCTGGGTAGAATACTATAAAAATAATGCTGTGAAAGAAATATCGATTATTTGAATTTAAAATTCAAGCTAATACATCAATTTTGATCATCATTTTGTCAGAAAAATATTTTTAGATCTGGAATGGAATTTCTAATGAAAATATAAAAAAATCCTACATTGGTGGGATTAAGTGGTTTGTAAGAAAATAACTATAATAGGGAAAAAGAAAGGTCAGGTACTTCCATAATGTGCATAGAAAAACAGACAATCAGAGAAATTTAAACTCAGCCTGAAAAGTCTCCAAGGTAATTTTTCACACGAGTGGTGAAAAATTATGCAATAAATTAGCTTTGCAAGTGACATAATATGTAAATTATTGGTCCATAACATTTTAATCCAATTTTTCATTTTGTTTTCCTGTAGAGACATCATGAATAATAAAGTATTTTACCAGCATCCAAATCTCATGAGAGCATTAGGCATGCATGAAACTGTCATGGAAGTGATGGTAAATGTGCTTGGAGGAGGAGAATCCAAGGTAAAGCAATTCACTGTTAGAAGACAGGGTTTAGAATACAGCTGTTCACAGCTTTATCCTATAAAGTGCTGAGCAGTCAGTGGATGTCCTGAAACTATCACCTCTCACTGATTTCCATTAGCATTTCATTAAGTTTTTAGAAGAATCTATTCTTCCATTGTAGAGGAAGATGTAATTAGCAATGTCATTTCAGATACTTTAATGAAAAAAACCCTGCAAGTAGCACTTTACGCTTACTGGGTTTTAAAGGGTAGATCTTTTTAGAAACTACTTAAAAATAGATGCAGTACTAACTGTGCAGTTCTTCCATGTTTCAATTCAGAATTTATGGATTAATCAAACTTTTTATTCAGGCTTATACTTCAATGTTTGGCACTTAATGAGTTGTTTACTTCTGTTGAAAGCTACATTGATCCCAGGATGAAACCTAAACAGTTAACTTCACTGAGGAACAATTAGTACAATGCATAAATATTAGTGAGTCAAAAGGCAGTTTCATTAATGATCTTTTGCAAGTTTTATACCTGTTTGAACTTCATTCTGTTTTTTTTTTTACTTCTCAGGAAATAACTTTTCCAAAGATGGTGGCAAACTGTTGTCGTTTTCTATGTTATTTTTGCCGTATCAGCAGGCAGAATCAAAAAGCTATGTTTGATCATCTTAGCTATTTATTGGAAAACAGCAGTGTTGGCCTTGGTAAGTAATAAATGACTGGCTTTAGAAATACCAACCCAAAATCTTAACTTTCCTCTGATTTTTGTATGTGTGTGTATGCATATAATCACCTTTGCTTATTCGCATCCTTCTGTGTCCTCTGTTGTGTTGAAATTTCTCCTTTATCCAGTGTAAAAATATCTTCATAAACTGTATTACTATTTCAAAACTTGGTGCTAGTATTAAAGTAGTTTAGTGTATATTTTTTTGCATATATCTGGACTTGTTTTTAGTTGCATGTTTTGTGGAACTGAGTAAAATCTTCATTTTGAGGGAGAGAATAATAAATAAATGCTGTAAAATGTTCAGCATATTTATGGCAGTGGTAGAGATACAGAGCTTATTTATTTAGCTTTGTGTGTATAGATGCTCAGAGATCAACGTTAACGCTTCCTTAAAATGTCACCCTCCCTTTTCTAGGCTTAAGTGTTATAGAGAGGATATATTTATTCTTCATTTAATTTAGTACTTACAATTGAAAACATAAGTATTTGGATTCATCATAGTAATTTTTTTAAAATTATCACAAATTGCTTATTAATGCATAGATTCAGGACAGAAGCATAAACTGAAAAGAGAGGAAATGCCTAAAGCAAATGTATTTGCAGTGTTAATATAAAAACTTTAGCTTTTTCTAATGCTGTAATGACTGCCATTTTTTCAAGGAATAGGTAACGTATAATCTTAGATTTTAAAGCCTGAAGTTGTATAAGCTGTGAATGCCTTGATCTTATGATCATTAACCATGATGCTTTAATGTTTTAACCACAGCCAAGTACCTTATTTGTTTGATCTCTTGTTTTTACAATCACTGATTTTTTTAGAGACATGCTGATTAAGCTCTGAGATTTTACTTTCTGTGTGGTGGTTAAGCTGATGGAGCTGCTGTCTTCAGAGCAGGTCTGCTGATTCTGGGATTTTGGAAGGGACAGGAGAAATCCAATGGACACACAATTATGCTTTCTCTGGCAGCACGTATACTAAAACTGGAGCAATACAGAGATTATCATGGCCACTGAACAGATGACACAAATCCATGAAGCTTTTTGTTTATTAGGAAAGTGATCGCAGCACGAAGACTGTCAGAGTTCAAGACAAAGGGTGAAGGGAAGGCTACGGTATTAAATGCTGCCTTTGACTCAGACTTTAGCTGAAGTGCCAGTTATTCTCGGAGTACTGAGCTAGAAGGTAGGAGCAGGGAGCGGAATGAAGCTCCCTAATCCAAAGAGAGATGGGAGACTTGCTCCAACATTTGCACATATATAAATCTATGGGGACAACTGGGATTGACCCAAGGGTTCTGAGGAAGCTGGTGAAAGTGCTCAGCAAGCCACTTTCCATCACTTCCCAGCAGTCCTGGTGCAGGGGAGGTCCCAGCTGATTGCCACATAGCTAGTGTGATTCCATTCCCAAAAAGAACAGGAAAGATAATACGGGGAACTACAGTCCTGTCAGTCTGGCCTCAGTGCCTGGGAGGATCATAGACCAAATCATCCTGAGTGCCATTATGGAGCACATGTTGGACAACCAGATGATCAGGCCTAGTCAACGTGGCTTCATAAAAAGCAGGTCCTGCCTGGCAAACTTGATCATCTCCTATGACAAGGTAACCCACTTGGTAAATGAGAGAAAGGCTGTGATGTCATTTACCTGGTCTGTAGCAAGGCCTTTGATAGCTTCCCATAACATTGTCCTGAAGAAAGTAGCTGTCTGTGGCTTGGACAGGGGTACACTCCACGGGGTGCAAAACTGAGGGGCTGGGCACAGAGAGTGTTGATGAATGGAGTTTAATCCAGTTGTAATCTGGACACAAGTGATGTTACCCAGGCCTCAGTACTGGGACTAATCCTCTTTAATATCTTTATCAGTGATGTGGCTGAGGAGAATTGAGTGCACTCTCAGTAACTTTGCAGACAACACCAAGATTAGTGGGAGTGCTGACCTGCTTGATGCTAGAAACGCTTTGCAGAGAGATATGAAGAGGCTGGATTGATGGGCCAAGGCCAATAGGTTGAGATTCAATGAGGCCAGATATGAGTTCATGCACTTGGGCCAAAAAAACTTGGACCAACAAAAGGATCTTGGAGTGTGGGTTTGTTGCTGGCTCAATGTAAGTCATCATTGTACCTGGGTGGCCAAGAAGGCCAACAGCATCCTAGCTTGTATGAGGAACACCGTGGTCAGCAGGACCACGGAAAATGTTGCACCAGGAGAGGTTTAGACTGGATNTGATAATCCTCTTGTATTCAGCACTGGTGAGTACTGTGCCTCGACTGATGTGTCCAGTTGTCAAAAAGAGAAATTGAAGCACTGGAGCAGGTTCAGAGAAGGGCAATGAAGCCACCGAAGGAGCTGGGTCTTATGAGAAGCAAATGAAGAAGCTGGAATGGTTTGGTCTATCTGAAAAGAGGCTGAGGGGAGACCTTATTAGTCTGTACAACTGTCTGAAAGGAGGTTTNGGCCAAGAAGGCCAACAGCATCCTAGCTTGTATGAACATCGTGGTCAGCAGGACTAGGGATGTGATAATCCTCTTGTATTCAGCACTGGTGAGTACTGTGCCTCGACTGATGTGTCCAGTTGTCAAAAAGAGAAATTGAAGCACTGGAGCAGGTTCAGAGAAGGGCAATGAAGCCACCGAAGGAGCTGGGTCTTATGAGAAGCAAATGAAGAAGCTGGAATGGTTTGGTCTATCTGAAAAGAGGCTGAGGGGAGACCTTATTAGTCTGTACAACTGTCTGAAAGGAGGTTTAAGAGAGGTCAGAGTTGGTCTCTTCTCCCGAGAAACAGACAATAAGAAGAAATGTTGCACCAGGAGAGGTTTAGACTGGATATTAGAAAAAACTTTTACACGAGATGGGTTCTCAAGCATTGGAGCAGGCTGCCCTTGGGTGTGGTTGAGGAACTATTCCTGGCAGTATTTTAAGAGATGGGTAGACATATGGTTTTGAGATGATTCTTGTCAGCATTGGGTTGATGTTTGTACTCAATTTTCTGGAAGGTCCCTTCCAACCAAAGTGATTTTACTATTTTAAGTGTGTGGATAGTGCTCTTAGTCATATGGTTTATTCGTTCCAGGAGCTGGTAGTCTTTAGGAGTCCCTTCTAATTCAACATATTCTGTAATTCTTTCACTAAATGTGATTAAATATAAGTGGGTTACGTAGGTATAAAATTCCCACTACTTTTCCCTAAAAAAAAATTGTGTTATTGGGGAAATTAGAAATTATAAGAAGTTATAGTATGTGATGAGAGTATTACAAAAACAGGAATGTGTTTCTAGCTGGAATTTCTACATTGTACTTTGATTACATCTTAACATAAAATTTCATGCATGTAATTTTTTATTTATTTTTTAAAGTTTTTGTATTATAAGCTGAATTGTATATATGACATGCTTATAATAATGTGCTAAGTAATAACAAAAAGTTCTATTTTATATTTTTTTTATCTTTTATTTCCTATGAATGTATTTGGTTTTACTAAGTTGATGTAGAAATAAATGTTATTTTAACAGCCTCTCCTTCTATGCGAGGATCAACTCCTTTGGATGTTGCAGCTGCCTCTGTGATGGATAACAATGAACTTGCACTAGCTTTAAGGGAGCCTGATCTGGAGAAGGTTGGTAGCTTCTATGTCCAAGTTTTTTTCCTCCTATAGGTACAGGAAAATTCACGTTTCCTGGAGTAATCAATATCAAAGACCATAAAAATACTATGTGAGTTTTAGGTACCTTTCAGAGGAGAACCATCAGGATGTAACTGTGTATTCTTTTTGATGATGGTCTGAATAGTTGAGCCGAGTTTTTGGTTATTAGATACACATGTGTAACAAAAAGAAATTGCCTCAAGAGCAATAGTGGAGTTCATACAGAACAAAACTTAATTGTTAAAATCTTACTTTGTTCTGTCTAGATGGGGGCATACAGTGGTAGGATAATGCATTAGGGATTACTAGAAGTCTTGTGACAACTTGTACAATATATGACAAGTTTTCATAGAGATTCCTGTCTCTGTCTCTATTTGTATATTTTCCTAACATTTTTAAAAAACTGCTTCGGTGAAGATGTGATTGTGATTAAGCAGACCGAAGAATGAAAAACTCAAGAGAGCATGTGACAATTGTGTACAATATGTAGATAGGTGCTGTGAGGAGGAGAATAATAATAGTTACTATGTTGGTGGTGCATAAAAAAGTAGCTTAAATAATGGAAAGACAGATTAAAAATAGATATTTAAAACATTTCTGATAGAGAGGTAGACATTAAAATACATTTCCTGTGTGTTCTTGGAGACCTGTAGTTCTCGAGGTGCTGTAACTCTCACAGGAAAGCATCTTTCAGGAGAAATGTAAGAGCAAAGGACATTTTTGGACTTACTGTTCTTCTAAACAGTCAGCAATAAAGAAACTGTCTGAACTGGTTAAAAGCTAAACTTCCAAGGCTCGCAATTCAGAAATGGGAGGAATAGCTGAAAACTACTACTTAGAATCTGGACATGGATTACAGGGAATGTTACTGCTCTGAGTTTAAAAAGAAAGCGATAAAAGAAGACAGATGAAAAAAAAAGATTAAAATAGTAGACCTGAGGTTAAAATATTAGACTTGTGAATTATTAGAAGACATGCTTTCAAATATGACCAGTGGGTAATTGGGGAATATTATGGAAATACCAGATTTTAAATGCTCAGAGTTGCAAGAGAAATGGTATATAGATAGTAAAACAATGATTTTGAGAAAGAGAAATGGAATTGAGGTAAGTGTGGTGTAGCAGTTCATGGCAGAAGTAGGAAAAGACCATGAAAGCAAAGTAAAATGATGCTACTCTTCTGATGCCCAAAATATGATATAGCTCTGTTGGCAGTGTGGATGCCATATCCAAGACAACATATGAGGATGCTTCCTCATATGTTGTCTGGAAATTTGAAATTTGCACTTTTTTTTGCATGTAATATCTTTTTCATCTTACCTTGATTTTTAGGTGGTTCGCTACTTGGCTGGATGTGGGCTGCAGAGTTGTCCTTTGTTGATTTCTAAAGGATACCCAGACATTGGTTGGAATCCAGTGGAAGGAGAGCGATATTTAGATTTTCTTCGCTTTGCTGTTTTTTGCAATGGTAGAGTAGAATTCTATAAACTTTATAACTTCATTTAATGTTCACATGAGTTTATAATTGAAAATATTAATACAAACCAACTTGGTAAATCACTGTAAGTTTAAAGGACAATTTGCAGAAAGAGAAGAATTATCCATGATACACAGTAATTTGGATGCCCATTTCATAAGTTATACAGGTTCCTACTGGCCTATATCCTGTGTCTTTCAGACCCATATTTAGTCTTTGAAATATCTGCACCTTCTTTGGAGCAGGAAGTCCTAATTATCTTATGAAATAACTCATGCTATATGTAAAGCCAAAGCTTAATCTTTGGTGAAGATTTAGATACTCTAGTTTTACTGTTTAGCAGGTCCCCTCATTAACTCTCACATTTGACTGCGAATCTTTACTACAAATCAGTTGCTTCATTAATGCTTTAATCTCCCTTTATAACGTAATTACTTCTTTGACTCTGTTTTTTAATTTTAGTTTTTTAATTTAATTTTAATTAAGTCACGAGTGTTATTTCATAGCTTTTCTTACAATAATGTATGTTTGTGCATTTATGTAACTTTTTCATGATCTTTGTCTTTTTGACATAATCTTAAATCTTGATATTTTTTCTATATGGCAGGAGAGAGTGTGGAGGAGAATGCTAATGTTGTAGTTAGACTGCTTATACGTCGACCAGAGTGTTTTGGTCCAGCTCTTAGAGGAGAAGGTGGCAATGGATTGCTTGCTGCCATGGAGGAAGCAATACAAATATCAGAAGATCCAACAAGAGATGGACCATCTCCAAGTAATGGATCTGTTAAAACCCTGTACGTGTAGTTGAATTGCTTTTATAGTGCTGTCTTATTTTTTATTTGTTTTAACATTTTAAGCAGGAAATGACTTGTTTAACATGGGATTTACCAGATGGATTCCTCCCTGGTGCTTTGGAGGGTAGAGATTTGTCTTCTGCCAAATGGTGCTTCCTTTGCACTTTTATTTTAAATAACTGTCTCAAAATGCTCTAAATACTACATCCTCTTTAGAATACTATCTGTTCTTTGTCAGTTGGCTAAGAATCAATTCTCTGATGCAAAATGATTCAGATGAATGGTAATAATACAGATGGCACTACAGTCTCTTATGGACAAATTCCATTCTGTGCTAGTCTGCTCGAAGTCTGCTACCTAACAGAAAACCACTGTGTATAAGTTGTTAAAATTATAAGGCAGTTTCTTTTATTGCTGATGTAAAGACTTTCTTGCATTTTTTAATCTTTTACTGATTTTGACCTTTATCAAATTACAGTGAAATAGAAGAACAAGAAGATGACACTATTCACATGGGAAATGCAATCATGACCTTTTATGCTGCTTTGATTGATCTCTTAGGGCGTTGTGCCCCTGAAATGCATGTAAGTTTTCTGTCTTTGTATACTGTTGTTAAACTGATTGTGCAGTGGTTTACTGTTTGGCTTTTTCACAGTAGAACATTATCAGATATTATAGCAATGTTATGGCTACATGCTATCTTAATGTGCATTATTTTTCACCTGCTAATTTGCAAGGAATTTCTGTAAAATATTCAGAAGCTGTTCATTTTAAAGGACTTATTCCAGTGCTTCTATTACTTTTCCCTGTAATTGGCCTTCAATAGCATTCTGTCTTAATACTGTCCATTTTAACAAAGAAACTCCTCAAATTAACCAATTTATTGTGATGATGTAATTTTTACTTATTTAAACAAAACATTTACGTTGCTTTTAAGAAACTAAATATTATAGGGCATTCCTTTAGAACACTGGAATAAGCATGGTCCCTTGACATACACTCCAGAATCTCATGATCTTTATTCACACTGACAAACCTTCTCAGAGTTAAGATGTTACTATTTCAGTTGTTACATACAAAGAATTGTATTATAAGCTTACATCATGAAAACCGACCTCTTAACATTGAGCAAGTAGCAGTATGACAGTATTTGAAAATACTTGTTTGCAATTCAAAATACACTCCTGTTCTTCAGACATTCTACTTAGTAAGCATTTTTTTTCATTTCATCCCAAAATGTGCACTAATTCATGTAGGTCATAGTCAGATTTGTACAGAGATTGACAACTTGAGAAAGGATACAGGTATCAATATAATAAGATCAGTTTATGAATATCTGTTTTGCTTGGAGAAAAGAAAATCTTAAAACAGACCCAGAACAAGTAATGTCCCTTAAAGTGGTGTTATTTGGCAAGGGCTGAAGAAATCACTTGTTTTAATCGGAGAATCTGCTTTTACTCATTCACCTCACCCCATGTGCTACATTTTAGTGCCTTGTTCACCTATCTTACGTAAAATTCCATTCTGAAAATGGGCTTTCTCTTATTTAATAACCAGACATCCATATTTCTGCACGGTGCACATTTTCATCCACGATACAGCAAATAAATACAAATTGTGTTAAAGTTAGGTTATTATTTATAATGTGATTTTGAGGGCAGTCACTCTTGTGTGTGATTCAGGAAGTTTCCAGAGCATGAACAAATATAAAAAATTAAATGAGGATTTTATTAATATTTTATTTGTCTTTTCCTCAGCTAATCCATGCTGGTAAAGGGGAAGCAATTAGAATAAGATCGATTTTGCGGTCTTTAATTCCACTGGAAGATTTGGTGGGAGTAATAAGTATTCCTTTTCATATGCCAACCATAGCTAAAGGTAAGATGATTATTCTTTTTTTTTTTTTACATCGTATTTTTATGTAATAAGAATTGTAATTTAAAAACATGTTAATGTTAATGCATCTCTCTGTATTTAAAAATGGTGTAGAAATAAAAATATTATGTGAATTAGAAATTCTGTATTTTAAACCTGTCCAAAAAATTCCTTGCATGCGATAGGCAAGAATTGTGTATACTGAAATCTCTGATGTAAATGTTGTTCAGTTAAGTTGAATCATGAAAGTAAACTTCAGTTTTGAAAAGCTCAGTTTATTCTAAAATATTTTTAAAACTATCCTCTTTTCTTGACAGCATAATCCTTAGCTTTTGCTGTTCTAACCCTGTCAAAATTGTTTCTAGCAGAGTTTACAAAAACACTATGGTTATGTCATAGCTGTGACTTTTATATGCAAATAATTTCTTTGAGTTTTCTGCCAATATGGAATTGATTTCAATAGTGGGGTCTACGTGAGGGAAAGTGAATTACATCTGCTTTTCTTGGTAGCTGAGAAAGAACATTATTGCAACAAGAATACCCTAGTAGAAGAGCTAGAGATGAGTAACTCTAATAGGCATTATTTGTTTATATTCCGAACAGTAGCAAACCTATAGATAATATGGGCATTTATGGACTACAGCTCATAGGCACACACTCGTTTATCTGGTTTGGGAAATGGAAATTTGAGAAGAATTTCAATAATTTCCTTTCAGTTAGTTCGGAAATTTTCTAAAACAGATGACTTTTAATCAGTCTTAATTCATCATCACACATTTCAGATATGCTTTACAGTGATGCATTCCTTAGGTGTTAAATGTAGGAACAGGTCTATGTTTCCTCTGCTTCTTATAAGAACTATGCAGTTCTGGAGCTTATTAAGTATGTTATGGGATATTTGGTTATCAATTGATAAAAATCCCTTAATACACAAAGCATGAACAAAAAAGTATGTATGAAGTTTGAGGACTATCTGGGTAGAATCCTTACAAATTCTTTTTCAGTTAGAGAACTGAAAAAAACTTTATTTAAAATAAAACTTTATTTATAAGTTGCCTTTGTGCCAAAACCATGGGGAAGATGTTTAGGTAGACTCAAAACCTCTGACAATTAATAGCATGAATGCTTAGTCTGCTGGTGAAGGATGATCCTTGAAGTCTTATTGAAGTCTTATTTCTTCTTTTTAGATGGTACTGTGGTGGAACCTGACATGTCTGCGGGGTTTTGCCCAGATCACAAGGCAGCCATGGTTTTATTCCTTGACAGGGTCTATGGAATTGAGGACCAGGATTTTCTTCTACACCTTCTTGAAGTTGGCTTTCTGCCAGATCTTCGTGCTGCTGCTTCTTTAGATACAGTAAGGGTTCAAGTCTGACATCCATCAAAAATTTTTTTAAGTTTTTCATGTTGTCTTCTGCATTTCTTATACACCGTATGAGTTGCTGGTGCTGCTGAACTTTGAAAATACTGGAAGAACAGTGAAAAGAAGCATTCTTCAGAACAATGCTCACTTTAGAAAGAGCTCCCTTTGGCACCCATGCCATGAGAGATGCAATGCCACTCCTTGGGAGATTTTCTAAGCTTGTGCTACAGAATCAGTCAGATAAACTGACAATGAAGGCTGTAACTGAGAACCTCTTTACAGAGATACACAGAAAAAAGTGTTAAACTCCACACATTTGTTAGAAACAGCTTTATTGTTATTTATGAAATTACTAAATTTTTGTTTTATTTCCTCCTCAAAACTGCTGCCTTTTTTCTGTGAATTATTTTCTCTAATTTTTCTGTGCTGCTTTTTTCCAGAACAGCCAGATTTAGAGTGCTTATATGACTGCTGAGATGTGGATATTGATTTCTATGTTCTTTTATATTGACATTTTTCTGGAAAACTTTATTTCGTTAGTTAAGAAAGAGTAGATGAGGCTTTCCCCCCCCCTGTCTTTGGAACTTTGTCTTGATCATAACTCAAAAATATACTGAGTTTTGTAAATGCTGATTTGACTGGTATTACCTGATTTTTGTTCTTCGAAAAAACAAAAAAAACCCCAAAAAACCCAAAACCCAAAGGAAAAGCCCTCAGTGAGACTTTAGAAGCAGGAAATAACTAAAGCATCCTGCTTCCAAAATCCATTCCTCATTTGTGTCTTTCTCCCTTTGTATGTACTGCAAAATAAAAAATACAGTTCATTTTATTTGTAACAAAACTGATGAAATAATTCTAATTTCTGTTCTACTCAATTTGTAGGCTGCTTTAAGTGCTACAGACATGGCTTTGGCTTTGAATCGATACCTTTGCACAGCAGTCCTGCCTCTGTTGACCAGATGTGCCCCTCTCTTTGCTGGCACAGAGCACCATGCTTCCCTCATTGATTCCTTATTACACACTGTGTACAGACTCTCAAAGGGATGCTCTCTGACCAAAGCTCAGCGAGATTCTATTGAGGAGTGTTTGCTGTCTATCTGTGGGTAAGAAGATGATCTTAACTCTACAGGAAGTTATATGACAAAGTAACAGGAATACAGAACTGTGTCACCAGTAATAAATTAAATTTTTTTTTTCTGGCAGATGATTATGATTTTCGGTTTGCAATTTCAGTAGTCATTCACATGAATTCTTCAGTTACTCTGTTATTACTGAGATTTTAAAATTATAGCTTTGGTGATTAACTAAGATTTACTGTAAAAAAAAAAAAAGCTATGGAAGTGTGAAATTGTGCATATGCTTAAGTGCCATTTAAATACTTTTAGCTGTATAAATTGGCTGATGATCACTAGTTTATCCAATTTTTGGAAAATGTTTATGTTGTGTTACATTTGAAATCATAATAAATTACTATCATTGTTATATTTCATTATTGATACCCAAAGGACAGATGTGTCTGGGTAACTGCAGTCCCAAAGCTAGTTGTTATTAAAGTTTTTTATAAACTCACAGGTTCAATTATCATAACTTGACTAAGGGATGTATGAATTAAATTTCTAATTAAAGTTAGCAGCATTCAGGCTTTCAAATCAGCATTTAAAAATATTTAACTGTATTTTTTTTTTGCAAATATGGAAATGTGTTAGAAATGACACGAATTTATATTCTGGTATAGTGTTTCTTTATAAAATATATCACACTGACCACTTTATATATGTGGGCCTTGATAAAAGAGCCATTTGTCTGAGCATGGTACAACTGTTTTTTCTGTCCTTCCTGTTGGAGACACTGCTGTGTGTCTCATGTACATCTGTCTACATTTTCTCTACTTTAAACTGTTTGATTTGAAGCTTGTTGAGAATTTTTTAGATGGTATGCAATTGTTTAGAGGTTTTTTGGATGCATTATTTAGTGCAACAAGCACTATCTTACTAATTGATGAATGAAAAGAATTTTAATGACATAATGACATAGAACTGATGAGTTCCTTTAATGTATTTATTAATTATTTATACAAGCCTATGTTTTTAAAAATCATTTGTATGCTTTTAGGCAGCTGCGGCCTTCCATGATGCAGCATTTGCTGAGAAGATTAGTATTTGATGTTCCTCTATTAAATGAACATGCAAAGATGCCTCTTAAGGTAGTAGATTTAAATATTCTACAGCTTTATTTGTAAAAAAAATCAACAGAAAATACTTGTGTGGACAATATTCTATGTCTTATTTGTTATCTTATCTCTGCTCTCCAATGACCTGAGACCATAGTTGGTATAGATAAATTGCTACTTTGGCAGGAATTCAGTCTGGGATTTCTATCCATCCATTTGGAATTAACAAAGTCTGAGCCTCATGTTTGCCTCTCCTTTAATCATAGAATCACAGGGACCTTCAAAGACAATCTAGTCCAAACCCCTTGCAGTGAACAGGGACACCCTGTACTAGATCAAGCTGCTCAGAGCCTCATCAAGCCTGGCTGTGAATGTCTATAGGGATAATGCCTCTACCACCTCTGCGGCCAACTGTTTGACTACCCTCATGGTGAAGAACTTTGTCACATCTAATCTAAGCCTAGTCTAGTTTAAAACCAATGCCCCTTGTCCTGTCTGACATGGTCTGACAAACAGTCTGTCCCCAGCTTTCTCATAGGCCACTTAAGGTACTGGTAGGCTGCTACAAGGTCACCCTGGAACTTTCTCCTCTTCAGGGTGAACAGCCCTAAATTATTCAGTCTGTTTCCATAGGAGAGGTTCCTCATCCCTCTGATCATCATTGTGGCCCTCCTCTGGGCCCACTCTACTCCAGGTCCATGTCCTTGTCCTATATAGTAACAGAACAGAAAAACCCTTGGGGCTGGGAGCAGAATCCAGTACACGGAGGAAGTTGGGAACTGACATTTTGTATGTACCCTTTACTTCTACCCTCTGTGTTGGTATCCCCAGCTCATGGAAAATGGACTCTTCCTGTGGTTTGTGCTTGCTAAATTTAAAAATATATACATATATGTTAAAACTTACATGTTGTCCAAAACCTGTAATTTGGCCTTTGTATAATAACATTTATTTTGAAAAATGCATTTTCAAATATATCTTGAACTCTTTCTAAGATCACTGTGCTTCCACTTGAATGACATCTGTCTTTTTACATTATATGCACATATAAGTTTTTCTCTCCCTTTTTTCCTTAAAATATCTGACAATTAAAATAGTAAATAGGTAATATAGGTTATTTACATCTTAAGATATAAAAATGCATTATATGGAATAATTTCTTTCTAATCCAGGAAAATAAAAGCACAGTATTGAGGTGTTATTTTTGATTATCAAAATCCTCACTTCTGCACATAAGGATTTTTTTTATGCTAAACTTTATTTCTGTATCTTTATGTTAAGAATATCTGCACTTAACATTTGGTCTGACAAGATAAAAGGAAATTCTATCAGCTGTTTACTATGACATGTAATATTTTGACAACATGCTTTGCAAAGTGATGATATCCTCTTTGTCTCTTAGGAACTGTTAAACTCTGAATTCAAATTCCAGCTAAATTTTTTGACAGGCTTATTTTCACTCTGTGCTTTAGGCAAATCTGCCCCTAAATACAACTAGGTTTTTTTTGTATTTAGCTATTGCCAGGAATTTGTTGTTGGAATTGCCTTTACTGACAGATGTAGTAATTTTTTTCTTCTTATGTAGGACTTGGGGACATAGAAGACACATAAAGCACAAAATTTGTGATGTTTCAGCTTGGGAAATACTCAGTTGCAGGTCCTTGCAACATTTGAGTACCTAATTATCTGGAACCTTGTAACAGTTTAAGAAATTATTTCTGAAATATTTATTTAATGAAAGACAGAGAGAGAGAAGATAAAACTCCTAGGCAAATTGTTATAGAGTGCAGGAGGGGTAGACTAATAGCAGGTCTAATAAATTGCAGAAGAGATGAGTTCATAATGGAATTTTTTTAAAATATCTCTCAAACATGTAAATGATGATTGGGAACTAGATGAAATGATGGTTCTGCAGTCTTAGCCACCGAACAACAATGTTTGGAATAACAGCACAAAGTGGAGGTGAATCCTTGACTTCAGCTGAACTATTGGAGTTCTTGTGGTAATAAGGAAAATTATCCTCTGTCACATGCATTTTGTGTATGCCACTAACGTTAAAAGAAGGAAATGCTTATTCTGTGCATGTGTCTGCCAATTTTTTAATGAATAGGTACAAAACAAGGCTTCTTGAGAAAAATTAGAAATTTTTCTGTCAGTGTCTGTAATGGTCAAATGCCAGAATGCAAGAACACCAACAATTTTATTTTATTGCTTTCAAAATATGTTCTGTTTTAGTTGCTGACAAATCATTATGAAAGATGCTGGAAGTATTATTGTTTGCCAGGTGGATGGGGTAACTTTGGTGCTGCCTCAGAAGAAGAACTTCATTTATCCAGAAAGTTGTTCTGGGGTATTTTTGATGCTTTGTCTCAAAAGGTAATTAATTTCAATATCAAGCCTCACTGTGTAGTGTTTCTTTTTAATCTGTCAGTTTTACCTTGCATTTATCAGCATGGTATTGCTCACTTTAAAGGGAAAAATATAGGCTTTAATAAATTTAAATCTCTCTCTTATGGTTTCAGGTTTTATTGTGTCTACTCATTAAAAAAAATAATTATAGAGCTGATGAAGTAATCTTGAGGTGTACTGATACAAGTCAACTATACTTCAGTGCCCTAAAACAAATTCAGGGATCTGCAAGTGACCAAAAGCAACACTCTTCTATCTCACACATTATTTTTCCTTTGTTGTTTGCTTAGTAATTGTACTTTCATCACACTTGACTCTATGTTGAACATAAGTTTAATAATATACCTTGGTATGCATTTATTCTTAATTCCATGAGTATTTTTAATTAGTATGCTTAAAATTTCACAAGTTTAATTTCACATCTAGAAGTGCTATTCAGAAGTGCTATGCCATGTTCACAGGCATCTGAAAAATGCCTGATGTTGCTCCCACTGCAGTCAATATTTTACACATTTGCTTCAACAAGAGCAAGAATCCTAGCTTTATCTCTAGTTCCCAATGTGCTTTGTCTGAACAAAAATTTAATTTCACACTGAGGAAGAAAACCATTCTGTGATGCCTGGTTTCATATATAGCTGTATCAGTTTCAGCATGATGTTGATCGCTGCTATTCACTGCACACTTTCTATCCCCTGTGTTTTCTGCAGAAGTATGAACAGGAACTGTTCAAATTAGCTTTGCCTTGTCTGAGTGCAGTTGCAGGGGCTTTACCTCCAGACTATATGGAATCAAATTATGTCAACATGATGGAAAAACAGGCTTCAATGGATTCAGATGGGAACTTTAATCCTCAACCTGTTGATACATCAAAGTAAGGAATTCCTTTATTGAAACTAATTTTTTTTTTTTAGCATGAATGTGTGAAAGAGAGGAGGAGTCTGATGTTAAGTGTGATGTTAATTTACAGCTTTTTTTCTCTTCTGAATGTTTATCTTCTGGATAAAGTGCGGATCTTAACATCTATATTTTATGATTTTATTTATGTTTTTATTTTAAATAATATAAAGCAATTAATATCCAGTTACATAACTAATTCCTTGTTCAACCTAGAATATTTTAAATTCATTTAGTATATTTTCAGCCTGGAGATAGAACTGTCTAGTTACCTTTGTATGCCTGCTGCAAACAAACCAAGTAACTTGTGCCAAGACACTAATTCCAGTGTCTGTGAATGACAGTGTACCTACCGAAAACAATGATGATCATACATTCATAGAATAGTTTGGGCTGGAAGGGACGTTAAAGATCATCGAGTTCCAACCCCCCAGCCNGGGCTGGAAGGGACGTTAAAGATCATCGAGTTCCAACCCCCCAGCCGTAGGCAGGGACACCTCCCCACTAGATCAGGCTGCCCAGTGTCTTGTCCAGCCTGGTCTTGAACACCTCCAGAGAGAGGGCATCCACAACCTCTCTGGGCAACCTGTTCCAGTGCTTCACCACCCTCACTGTAAAGAATTTCTTTCTTGTGTCAAGTCTAAATCTACCCCCTTCAATTTACATCCATTATTTCTAGTCCTCCCATCCGATATCATATTAAAAAGCCTTTCTGTAGGACCCCCTCAGGTACTGATAAGTTACTATGAGGTCCCCCCTGAGCCTTCTCTTCTCCAGGCTGAACAACCCCAACTCCTTCAG
>VZTY01001069.1:10391-22303 GCA_013400935.1 Turnix velox | reverse complement strand
CCCGCACCGGGCCCTCCCGCGCCGCCGACTGTCGGCTCCGTACTGCTCTTCCTGGGGGGTACTCTCTGCTCTTCTTTCCTCTCCCACCGCTTCCCTTTTTTCCATTCTCTTTTATTAGTTTGGGGTTTTTTTTTACTTTTTTTCCCCCTTTCTTTTTTCCTTTCGTCTTTTCGCCCTTTTCCTCTTCAGCCTTTTGTCCCTTCTCCCTTTTCCGTTTTCTTTTTCCTATTTCCGTGACATTTCGGTTTTTTTCCCCCTCTACTCTATTCTATCATTTTCCCTCCTATTTTCCCGTTGCTTTGCCGGGTATTGTTTGCCTTTTCATTTCCCATTTCTTTCCAGACATTCCACTTTCTTTCCTTTGGAGTCTTCTGATTCTTTTGTTCCTTTTTGTTCTTTCCTTTTACTGTTTTCCTTCTTCCTCCTCTTTTTCTCATTTTTCCTTCTTTCTCTTTACTTTTTCTTTATCCCTTTTCCTTATTCATTTTTTATTTTACTTGTTCTCGTGATTTTATTCTCCTTTTTATTTTTCACTTTTCATTTCTTTTCCTTTCCCTCTCTCATTTTTCTCTCATTACTTCTTTTTTCTCGTCCCTCTCTTTTATTCACTTAGTATCTATTCACAACCCAAATTGCCGTTCTTTCTCTCTTTCTCCCTTTCTCTCGTTATCCCTTTCTCGTTCTCTCTCACTCTCTTTCCCTCCCTCTTTGTCTGTCTCTCTTTCTCTCTTTCTCTCTCTCTCCTTCTGCTCCTCTTTTCTTCTTTCCTTTTTTCTTCCCCACTTACTTTCTCGCTTTCTCTCACTTTCTAGCTTTCTCTCTTCCCAGTTTTCCATCTGTCATCCTTTCTGTCTTTTTGCCTTTCCTTTTGCCGTTTTCCTTTTTCTTCTTTCTTTCTCTCTCTCCCTTTCACTCTGTTCCCCGGAAACGATTCCATTTCCCCACCCGCTCCCAGACCCGCGTGGGTATTCCTCGTACCCGTGTTGGTCCCGCTGGTGGGTTCCCTCCTCGCCTGGCGCTGGAGTGGGAAAAAAATCCTGTGTGGCCCCTAAAGGGCGTCCCACAGAGGGCACAGCGGGGCAAACCCACCCTAAACCATGTCAGTCCGGCTGCGTGTGCCTGCGGGTGCCCGTGGGAACAGGGCTGCGGTGGAATTTGCGATTTATTGTACTTCTTTTTTTGCCGTCACGATCTCAGCTATAGCGGCAGCGTGTCCAGCCCCCACCTGCCACAGCGATTCTTCTCATGTTTCTAAAATATCCTCTGGAATATTGTTCGACTTCTGTCGCTCGGGATTGTTCCAGCTTAATTCAGAAAAAACACGGAAAAAACTTCACTGGACGTGAAGGTGGATCTCGCCTCGCCGTAGCTTTTGGCACAGCTTCGGGGTTGCTCGCGTTTAAGTCTCTTTCTTTACTTCTTTTTTTTTTTTTTCCCCCAATGTTTTTAGGGCCTCGGGTCAATTCTCAAATATTCTAAAAGTAAAACAAAACCAAAAGAAATAATCTTTCCCCCCCGATTTCGGCTGAGCCAACGAACACTGCTCCGCAGTGCAGCCCCGGGAGAAGAGTTGGGAAGGTGGAGGAGGGGGGAGTGGAAGGGGGATCTGTCCCCAAGAGCGACCGATTTACATTTTAATTGGAGAGGGGGAGGAAAAATTAACCCGGGTTTGGGAAGCGTGTGACCAACGCCCGGGGGAACTGCTTCTCCCGTGCGTGGAGCGGGGCTCGCAGCCGTGGGTGACTCGAGGGACTCCCCTCCAGTGCTTCGCACCCACTGCCTCCCTCCGAGAGGGTTTTACGGAGGGGTCTGCGCTGTCGGCCGGGAGGCAAGGGGGTCTGGAGCCCGCAGGGATGGATCCTATCGCCCCATTCTCCCCCCTCCCAACCCCGCACGGCACCGGCATCCGAGCGCCCGCCAACTCTGCCTTGGCTTTTAGGAAAAGCAAAACTATTCCTCCCTCTCGCAAAATGAAAAAAAATTCTCTCTCTTCTTCCTTCCTTCCTGTGGCATCTTGAAAAAGGACATTTCTTTGAGGACCACCTTGCACTTCTTCTTTTCTAAAAACAACATCATGGGTGAGATTGGCACCATTGGAGCTGCCCCCACTGAGGAATTAATTTCGGTTCAACAGCACCCTTCGACATTCCTGCCCTTAGTTACTGTCACAGAGAATTTTTTTTTTTTAAATTATATTTGGTTCTTTTGCCACAATAAACATGCCACAGTGTGAAGATGCTGCAGCCAAACTGTGCCTTGAGCAAGAAATGGGTCTGGGGCCAGAAGGTGTGGGAGGACCAAGGGCAGAGAGGGGCTGAATTCGGGATGGTGGTGCTGGTGACACAGAGGAGGTGGAGAAGAGATAGGAATTAAGAAACGTCATCAGAAAAAAAAACATCTGTGGTTATTTGTTTGTTGCTCGGAGGTTTGGGAAGTGCTGGAGCAGCTGCATCTGTGGAAGTCACTTTGGCCATAATGGTCCCAGCCAATCTGGGAGGGGAAAAGAAAAACACAGGAGGACGTCTAAAATCAAAAGGTCCAAAGTGGTTTGGCTTAGCAGGGTCAGATATTCTTAAACCGATGAGATAGGGACTTGTCCCAGAGGGAGATTGCTTCAAGATAGAGCTGGGGCCACACCTTGCCCCGGGAAGCCACTGGGGCCAGGAGAAGAGTCTGGCTGACCTATGTTGAGTAATCACTTTATTGAGCAAATAAAACCTGTTGCTGTTGCCCTGAGTCCCTCACAGTAAGAAAGCGTTTGATTACATTCTCCAGGTGAAGGATGGATATTTAGGCACTTTTTTGTCCTGGCAGTACAATGAAGCCACCGAAACGTTTTTTACCCACCCTACTGGGTGGACAGGAACCAAGCCAGGGAAGCCTAATGTCCTTCTTTGTGCTCATTCCAACTCTTCATCAAGATCTGCTTGCCAAAAAGGAAGGCAGAGCATAAAAAAGCTGTAACTATTGAATTTTTTTTCTCTCTTGCCCATAATTCTCAACACATTACGGGTGGAAATTGTGATGCTGTGGCAAAGATTCCCTCTTGCCAGCGGTGACAAACCATCTCTATGGTACTAGCCTGCTCTCTCACTCTCTTCCTGCTCCCTCCCAAATGCTGGATATCCGAAGAGCAGTAAAAGCTAATTAAAAATAGTTAATAGGTTAATCAGACCCGGTCTTATATTTATCTAATGCAGCGCGCCGCTTCTTTAGTGCTGTCGCTTGGAGGCGTTGCCTCGGAGCCAAGAGAATGAATCAGAGGTTTAATGGAGATGTGGGAACGGAAATTTCTTGTCAGGGCGACAAAATGGCAAGCCAATAATACACTAAGATGTAATAAAGCTGTCATTAAAATTCCACGCGTGAGCTGCCATCATCCTCCTCTTCTCTGCCATCCTCCTCGTCCCCTCTGCCATCCTCATCGGGCGAGAAACCCAGGCAAAGCTGGCCAGGAGATTTTTCAGGAGGCTATGTCTGCTTTTTAACACTGTTGTACCTGAGTGCCAGTGGTGAAGGCGTCTTCGAAGGTGGACGCCTGGTTTGTTCTTCAGAACTCCAAGAGCCAGCTCCAGCTGGAGGTGTGAAACCAATTTGAATTCATTTATTTGGTCAGGAATGGTGTTGGTGAGGAACAGTCTCCCCCCGCGCTCATCCCAGCCGGTGATGGGTGCTGTGGGCTGTCCTCTCCAAGTAGGTTCCAGGAGGAGCGACTCGTGTCACTCTGCTTCTTCTCACGCTGCGGTCCACACTTCCCGGCCACATTTCTGCTTCCATTTACACTGCTGTTTATCCAGGCTAACTGAAAAGGGGGGAAGGAGGCTGAGGCCGAGTGGAAACAGAACATTTTTAAAACGTGGGGAGGGGGCATTGTCACTTCTGCCGCCATTTCACTATTTCTCTTGCTTTCTTCACATGAGATATTCCAGTATTTTTCTTATCTTCAGTAAGGCAAAGTCTTTGCCTGCTTTCTGGAGCGTTGAAAGTGTTTGATGCCGGAGCCGAGTAGCTCCTTTTCCTTCAGCGTTGAGATCGTTGGTTCAGCCTGACCCCTGCTGGGGAAAAGCCAGGAGGAGAGGACAAACGAGCGCAGCGTCTGTCTCTCTGGCATCCATAGCTTCATCGGGGACCATTCCTGGCACAATCCTGCTCCCGACCCCTCTCCCACCTGGTGCCTTGCTCAGGCTCTGCTCCTTCCCCACAATACAAGCCTGTCTTGAAACTTGTCCATCTTTTGTCACCCAGAGTCCAACCATCGTGTCCGTGTTCCCCTGTGCTGTGGAAGCCACATTCATCTATTTAATGGGATGTATCGGCCTCCGGGCTCTGAAGACCTGATAGCAGGAGCTGAGGGGCATTACTGATCACCAGGTTTTCGTTTGTCCTGACTAATTGGTCCACCAGTTTCTCAGCGTGGATGTGTCTGTTCCTGCGTGGTGCTGTGGAGAGTCGCAGCCTCATCTTGTGGTGAGGTGGTCAAACCAGGGATTTCCTTCTCATCACTCACTTGCCAAGGGCTGTGGTCCTTGTTGAAGGGATGGCCCTGCTCCCCATCAGGTCTGCTGCTGCCTCTGCCCACCTAGGTCTGTGGCTTTTCAGCAGCCTGCTCCTTTTTCACATGGGACCATAGAACCACAGAGTGTCCAGGGTTGGAAGGGACCTTTGAAAGCCATCTAATCCAGTCCAACCCCCTTCAGTGAGCAGGGACATTCTACAACTAGATCAGGTTGCCCAGAGCCTCAGCAAGCCTGGCTTTGGATGTCTCCAGAGATGGAGCCTCCACCACCTCTCTGGGCAACCTGTTCCACTCTTCCCTCATGGGGAAGAACTTCTTCCTAATGTCTCATCTAAACCTGTTCTGCTCTAATTTAAAACCATGGGTATTCTGTGAGGGCTGGATGTGCGTGTCTGATCAGTTGTGCTAAAATCTGTGATGTGAAGGCTAGATATGTAACGGCAGGGACAAGGGACACTGGTGCTCTGTCCCCTTCATTTGCCTTTGCCTAGGATCTCTTCCCAATGTGCCTTCCTTTTTCTTTCCTCTGTGCATCGCTGCAGGGAAGTTTCACTGGCGCAAGTGGAGCCTTTACACAGTTTCTTTCACTCTGTGGGACAAATGTATGTACCGTGGGCTGACCCTGGCGATCGATCTTAAAGCAGGAAAGTAGCAGAGAGAACTTCGCTTAGAAACTGTTGGCACAGGCTGTTCCAGAGATGGGGAACTGGAAATCATTAAATTGACCATTTAAGTGGAGGGTGGGAGGGAGAAAGCAGTATCAGTAGTTATTGTTATGTGCATATTTTTTAATGACTTTTAGAAAATGGTATTTCAGCGTTTCCCATCGCCTCAGAGGCTGGATGGGCTGTTCGCTCCAGCAGCTCCACCTAGTGAGGAGCCTTCCGCCCAGCCTGCCCTCCCAAACCACAGAGGGCAGGGTAGGTCCTCCCCTTCTCCCCAGTCCTGGTTCCAGCAGCCCAGACCAGGACCACCTCAGGCACCCATCTCTCCTGGCTGAGCCTCCCAAGGAGCAGGACTGGAAGACAGAAGCCCTTCTCAGGGAAGGGCATGAAGAATAAAAGAGAAGCTTGATGCTTTCAGCCTGTCTCTTACAGCCTGCTGAAAAAAACACCCCTATTGGTCTCAGGTCTGCACGAGGTTTTATCTCATTAATGAACTTGATCTTTGCTCATAAATCACCACAACACTCTCAGGTCACAGTGAGCTTCCCTTGTTCCAGGCTCCTTGCCTGGCTTCTCTGAACTCAGGTGGGCTCAGCACGGCTGTCTTGGCTGTGCTGGTCCTGACCTGCCATAAACTAGTGACAAGACAATAAGCATCCAGTTGGTCCCAGTGCAAGGGCAAGCATCAGTGTGCTCCCTCCTTCCCATCTCTCTAAAATCTCATGTTCTGCACAAAGGACAGCTGCTTGCTTTGGAGCTTCATTAGGATACAGTAAGGGAAGATACAAACTTATCTGTATAATCATGAAGCACATGATGCTTCTGCCTGCCCTCTGCCAGCAGAGGCTGCTGTGCCATCATGGAAAGGGCCCATCTCTTCCTGGAGGCTGCAACATAACAGAGGTTTAGGCAGTGGTCTGCAGAGCAGCCTCTTGAAGCTGAGGGAGGAATGATTCCCTCCTTCCTGTTGTCATGGGCACCATCCCAGGTCCCTTTACCAGCCCCAACAGCAGCACAGGGTTTTGTTACAGGGTCTGTGAGTGTGATGCCCTTGAGAGCTGAGTGACAGCTTCAGAGGGCTCAAGGGTTGTGGTGGCTTCTGCCAGGCTCAACCTCATTCTCCAGGGTAGAGGACCAAGTACTTCACACAACAGAGGTTGCCCACCTGGATCTACAGTCAGAGGAAAGCATGGGATAGATGGACCCGCTCTCCATAGGTTGGGGAAGATGCTGTGGAGCCTGGGAGCTGCTGATGGAAGCAAGAATTAGCTGGACCTTCTCTCGAGAGGATGAGGAGGAAATTGGAGAAGATGCTGGGAGCTGCTGAGGGTAGGAGGAAGACTGATGGTCAGATTTTCCTGTAATAATCCAAATCCTTAGGAAAGAAGGATTGGTCAGAGTTATGGTTTTTTTTTTTCAAGCTTCCTTCTCTCGTTTTGGGCCAGGGGATGACACTTCTCCCAACCTGTATTCCCCTAATGAAGGGCTGATGGTCTTGTCTGGCACAATTGCAGTCCACAGGGTTTGAAGAAAGATGGCAAAGCTGCCAAGGGTATAACCAGTGAGTAATTTCTGCTGCATTTTTATGACTGGAAGGTAATTCTTGGAGAATTCACCTGGGTGAATACACAGGAGCTCCTTTGTAAAGCACAAGATGTTCTTTGGTCTGTTGATTGCCACAACAAAATGGCAGCAAACCAGGACTTCACAGGGCAACCTCTCCAAATTGTGACTGCAGCACTTGGCTTCATTGCATCCCACCAACTGCTCACCGCTTCTCCAACACAGCCTTGGTCTGACATAGCTCTGTGCCTGTCCCTGGAGATCAGAGAGTGAGATGGTATTGCTGGCACAACAGAGTGATTTTTCATGAACTGCTAAAAATCAATAGTGATGTGCCTGCTTATACCTCAGATGAACTTTTTTTATGAACTGGAAAGTAATAGGGTGGGCAACACTAGAGTGCCATTAAATATCATCACTGAAAAGTTCTTGAAAGCTGTTTTAAAAAAAAAGTAGAGGAGCAAAAGCAGTGAGAGGAAGCAGACATGGTGCTCTGGGCACCACAAATCAAGTAAACAGTAAACACTTCCCGTGAAAGTGTTACTTGGAACTGAGAATGGAAGAAGGTGCTCCTGAAAATGGAGAACAGCTTTTGCCTCGGGGTAAAAAGAAGGGAGCAGAGCCTTCCCTCCCTTCAAACCCTCCAGTGATTCTCTCAAAGGTACAGCCCCTGGCCCTGACACCAACTGGGCTTGCCCCCACCTTTGACACCTGGGCCTACAGGAAAGATGGGGTGGGGCTTTTTGCCAGGGCATGGAGCCATAGGACAAGGGGCAATGGTTTGAAACTAGAACAGGATAGGTTTAGGATAGACATTAGAAGTTCCTCCTCATGAGGGTGGTGAAACACTGGAACAGGTTGCCCAGAGAGGTGCTGGAAGTCCCATTCAAGACCAGGCTGTACCTGCTCACTGCTCACTGCAGAGGGTTGGACTCGATGGTCTTCAAAGGTCCCTTCTGACCCTATGATTCTATGATAAAAGCTACCTCTGCCTGCAGTGCAGAATCACAGCCTGATGAATTCTGGTATTCCAAACAGATCTGGGTATTAAAAAGAAAAGGATCTGAGTGGATAATTACACACAGTGCATGTGAAATCACAGGGAAGGGCATGTTGTGGATCCATGGCATGTCCAGACAGAGACCACAAGCATGTTCAAGAATTAATTTCACAGCTGAGGTGAAACAGCAGCAGCTTGCCAAACTTCCACCACGTACAAGTCACTTTTGGGGGGAAAAAACCAAGAGCATCCCAGGGGTTAGAGCAGGACAACTCAGCTGCTGTGCAATGCTCAGCCTCTGGGACCAGACAGAAGGTGACAGCCATCTGGGACAGGAGTTCCTGCAGCCAGACCTTTCACAGTGGTCACCAGATCATGTTCCTCATGCTTTGGTGCTTAATTCAAAAGTAATGATGTCAGTTTGTTAGGGTATTCTTTTTTCCTGTCTTAAAATTCAAATGTGGAAGCAATAAGCAAGTAATTCTTGACCAGGACTAGTGGGGGCTCCAGTGGTTTTTATGCCAGAGGAGTAAAAGTAAACAGGTGGCAGGACCTGTTAGCTATGAAGAAAAGAACAATTCAGTGCTGTCGGTGAATTTAAATTGCAAAAATATAGATGAGTGTGCTCTACTCAGGATGTCTTAGCAAAGCATCATTGGCTTTTGACCCAATTAAACACAGAGAGACAGTATCAGAGCTCACATTGTATTCATTGAGGGGGCAATGAATGTCTTGACAGACTTGTGCACTCCTAGATTCCAGCATGGGGTTTTTTTATTATTTTTTTCTCTCTTGAGGGGGCAATGAATGCTTTGAACTGGGGAAGGATTCATCTTGGAGAGCACAGGTTGTGTAATAGTGAGCTTCTGACCTGGAATTTCAGCGCCTCGCCCTGTGCAAGGAGAGCAAATGCTCAGCAGGATCCCAGGGTCTTGCATCTCTCTGCTTCTCTCTGGCTTTATGGTGATCTAGAGGCACAGCACATTATAGTATTTCTTCTAATTAGTGTTAGCTCAACCATAGTTGACATCACTTGACTTTGTTGTAGGTGCTGACCAGGAGGTGTGGACATTGTCCGCTAGCCTTGCTTGCTCTGTTCATAATCATCCCAGTTGGAAGGGACTTTTCAGATCATTGAGTCCAATCATCAGCCCAACTCTGACAGGCCTATACCTGGACAGGGACTTGAACCCCTGACCCTCAGCTTAGGAGTCTGATGCTCTCCCAGCTGAGCTGCACACACAGGAAGTATCTGTTTAAAAGCTCCAAAAGCTGCAAACACCTCTGTCTCTGACACCGCCAGCAGCAGGACTCCTCAGTGCTCCATCTGCAGAGCTTGCCCTTCTTTCCAGCACACATTTGGAGCAGGGTGACTTCTGTTCTTCAGCCTCTGAGCAGACAGAGGATGGGTTCCTTGTACTTACTTCTGCTGCAGCTGAAAGGAAACAGCTCCTCTCCTGCCCAAGGGGTTTGTGCTGCTCAGCAGGGACAGCAGCAGCCCCTGTCAGGAGGCTGTGTGTGGCTTATGTAAGTGCTTTAATGCAGAGCTTATATAACTCTTTTAATGTCAGGGCTTCAGTTTAGCGTCTGCCTGGGGAGAACTTCCCTTTCCAGAGGTAGGTCGAGACACACAGCAGCTCCTGACTAGGCAGGCAAAGCAGATCTGTGATACCTCTGAATTTTGAGCACCTGGGGGAAGTGCAGGGATGTGGCTTGCTGCGGGCTTCCACTCTCTGCACTAAACGTTGGTCTGGATTGATCACTAGCAGCTCTGAGACACTAAATACATGTGGGAATTCTAGGCAAGACAGAGCAGCAAAAACCTCTGAGACCTCACACATCAAGATGCTGAACTTACAGATGAGAGAGGCTGATACTATTTGCCTCTCTGAGGCTCTCTCTGTGAGCAGAGAATGTGGAAGTTTCAGCCACACGTTGTGAAACCACGAGGGGGGTCACAGCACTTGGGAGAAGTGGTGTTGCATTCTGGCCTGCAGAGTAGTTACTTGCCCCAGAGGAACCTGAGTAACAGGGTGTCGACTTGGAAAATTCCCATCCGACCAGTCTAACCAGCTGAGACTCCAGAGACCAACTGGGCTCCCAAGGACTGTGAGGGGTTGCTGGTGAAAAGCGAATTGCTCTGCTCACTCCCTGCTCCCTGAGCTCCTGCCCCCCCAGCCCTTGCCTTTGCCCCTGGGCTGGTGGTTCTGAAAACACTTTGCTTCCACACAACTGTTTCACCAGCCCTTATAGCCTTTCCCGAGCTCCCTTTGGGTGCTAAGGTGTGCACCAGTGGGGTGAGAGGAGGAGTGAAGCTGGGGCTGGCTGCCTGCCCCATCCCCGTGGAGCTTAGCGCTTGTTTTTCAACTCTCTCTCTCCCCTGGTAGCCCTGCCCAGAAGACTGCTCATTCCCTCACCCCACTGTCACCAGTTGCTTGTTGCTGGCTCTCTCTCTTATCCCCAAAAGGCTGTGATTCACCTTCTTGCATTCACCTTGCCTCTGCTCATTGATGTTTCCATTACTCCACCTTTCCTTCCTTTGCAATTATTGTTATTTTCTTCCATCACACCATTTGCTGAAGAAACTATTTTTTTCTTCCAAGTTTTGCCAGGTGAATTCTTTTCCCCTTCTCCACTGAGGGTTAAGCATGGAACAAAGATGCAGAACAAAAGAAGGCTCTCTCTTCTCTCCTGCATGGGACTTAAAGATCAGCTGGATCTATAGGCAGGTACTGAAGGATTGTCTCTGTATGTCCACCATGGAAGGCCCTTTTCTGTGGCAAAGACAGAGCATTTTAGGACAGGAGGAAACAGCCTCAAGTTGTGCCAGGGGAGGCTTAGATGGATTTTAGGAAAAATTTTTTCCCTGAGAGGGTTATCAAGCATTGGAAGAGGCTGCCCATGGCAGGGGTTAAGGTACCATCCCTGGAGGGTTTTAAGAGACAGCCATACACAGAGCTTAGGGATATGGTTTAGAAATAGCTCTTGTCAGAGTTGGGTTGATGGGTGGACTCCATATGAAAGGTTTCTTCTAACCAAGGCTATTCCATGAATCTGTGATGTAGTCACTCCCTGCCCTATATTTGTTAGGCCAGGTGTGCCACAAAGGTCCATACCAAAGTGTGCAGTACTTCAGCAAACCTGGGTACTCTATGGTGGTTGTAGGACAGTCCATGTCCATTCCCTTCTGAGCCACCAACCCACATGTGGGTCTGCATGCTGGGGAAAAAGCTCTCATACCTTCTGAGGAGGGAGACCTGAGTTTTGACTCCATTCCCTCCCAGAAAAGAATTTCACGTATGGAGGAATACAGTTAAAATTATACTGAGTAAGACTAAAGTGTTGGTGGATCCAGGCCCTATGTCCGTGTTGCTGCCCTGCAGTGACAGGGCTCCCCCTGTCACCTTTGTCCCTAAAGAACCACATGGTAGGCATTAAGCTTTGGGTCTCCAGTTTGCCTTCTGCTCCTTCCCTTATCTCACCAGGTTTTGCATGTGCTTGGGGATGCTGCAGATGTGCCACCCTCTGCAAGGGTGAGACATGTCTCAGAAAGGGCTGTTCCTCCCCAACACCACGAGCTCAGAACTGGCTTATCAACACACTAACCCACCCAATTCAGCTCCCCGAACCACAGCATGGTCATTACAGACATACCCTGCATGCCTTTGGAGGGACATCATAATAATGTTGTTTACATACCCAAGCTAACCATGAGGTAAAACCAATCAGGCTCAGTGAAACCACTGATAATCCTCATGACCAACACAGAATGGTAGGGGATGTGATAGAGAGCAGCTCTGTGGGAAAGGACTGGGGAGTACTGGTGGGTGAAAAGCTGGTCATGAGCCAACTGTGTGCTCTCTCAGCCCAGAAGCCAACCCTGTCCCAGGCTGCATCAGCAGAGCTGTGGCCAGCAGGTCAAGAGAGGGGATTCTGCCCCTTTGCTCTGCTCTCCTGAGACCCCACCTGGAGTTACTGCCTCCAGCTCTGGAGCCCTCAGCACAAGGAGGGACATGGAGCTGTTTAAGAGAGGCCACAAAGATGATGCGGGGGCTGGAGCCACCTCTGCTGTGAGGACAGCCTGAGAGAGCTGGGGCTGTTGTGACTGGAGAAGAGAAGGCTGCACCTATGGAGACCACCCAGTGGCTTCCCAGTGCCTGAAGGAGCT
>VZTY01001069.1:0-10298 GCA_013400935.1 Turnix velox | reverse complement strand
CAGTGGTTTGAAGCTAGAGTAGGGCAGGGTTAGGTCAGACGTAAGGAAGAAGTCCTTCCCCTTGAGGGTGGTGAGACACTAGCCAAGGTTGCCCGGAGAGGAGGCCTCATCAGTCCCTGGAGACATCCAAGGCCGGGCTTGCTGAGGCTCTAAGCAACCTGCCCTAGTGCAGGATGTCCCTGCTCACTGCAGAGGGTTGGACTGGATGGCCCGACGCAATGACTCCGTGAAAAGGACACTGCCGGTAGCTGGGGCCGAGCCCAGCGCCCCCCTGGCGGGCTGGGGGAAGCCCCGCCCCTTGCGCCGTCCTGGGGCGGGCCCAGCGCGCGGAGGGGCGGAGCCTTGGGCGCACCTGAAGGATCCCGCCCCGCCTGCTTCGCCTCAGCCGCCGCCGCGGGGACGCTGAGGGGAGTTTCTCCCCTAACGGGGCCGGTGGGGTTCTGCTGCGCTCCGCTCGCCCCCCAGCTCCGAGCTGTGGCGGTGGCCTTCGCAACCGGAGCGTCCCCCTCTCTGGGGGGGGCTGTAGCGCCGGGGTCTTCACGGGAGATGGAGGAGGAGGTGGCCGGGCTCCGTGGCGCGGCCTCCGCTCTCTCCTCGTCCCCGCCGGCCGCCGGCTGGGCGTTGGACTCCAGCGGCGCGATGTCGGGGGGGCGGCGGCGGCGAGCTGCCGCCGAGGAGGACGAGGAGGAAGAAGAAGAGGAGAAGGCGGGGGAAGCGGCAGCGGGTAGCGACAAGGTGAGGACGCGGGGCCAGGGGGTGTTGGGGCAAGTGTGGTGCCGGGGGACCAGGAAGCCGCGCTGCCTCCTCCCCCCCGCGCAGGGATGACCGGGCCCCGGCTGCGGAACGAAGCCGGAGCAGCGAGGAGAGCGACCTCGGTGGTCCACGCGTGTCCTGTCCCACCGCCACCCCCTTTTCAGAGGCTGAAATGGGTCTCCCTCCGGACCCAGAGAAGCCGGGCACCGGCCGCGGTTCAGAGAGCACCCCCCGGCGCGGCGGGGCCAGTGCGAGCCCTGAGGCCACCAAGGGACGGTGACAGGCAGCGTGCGGGTAAGGGCTGTGTCAGCACTTCCCCAGCCTCTCTTACTGCTTTATGGCCGTTTCGAGGGCTTGGCACTCACCTCTGGTCCGACAAGGACTTACTTCAAGTGTGGCCTTTCTGCTAAGGCGGGAGCTTTACCAGATACCGGCGAGTCTATACTTCGGGGTCTTTGTGGTGGCAGAACAACCCCCGTGCCCTTCTTTTGTTTGCCGTGGAGTTAAGGCTTATCTCTGCAAAAGCCCAGCGCGTCACAGTTTTCTAATCATCTGAATCAGACAGAGGTCGTCGTTTTGGTAACTACAATTAAACTCTGTGGTTGCAGATGGAGCTTCATCACAGAATCACAGGGTCGGAAGGGACCTTTAAAGGCCATCGAGTCAAACTCCCTGCAGTGAGCAGGGACATTCTGCACTAGACCAGGTTGCTCAGAGCCTCAGCAAGCCTGGCCTTGGATGCCTCCAGGCTTGATGGGGTTTCCACCACTTCAGTGGGCTACCTGGGCTAGTGTCTTGCCACCCTCGTAGGGAAGAACTTCTTCCTCATGTCTCATCTAATCCTGCCCTGCTCTAGTTTCAGACCATTGCTCCTCATCCATGTCCTGGCAAACAGCCCTTCCTCAGCTTTTCTGGTGCCCCATCAGGCTGCTGTGAGGTCTCCCCAGGTGCAGCCTTCTCTTCTCCAGGCTGAGCAGCCTCCGCTCTCACAGCAGAGGGGTTTTGGCCTTCTCATCACCCTTGTCTTGGTGGAGGACTCCTGGTTCGGTGACTGTTTAAACCTTCGTGGATGTGGAAGCTGCTGAGCATGCAGCCTGCCATGGGTGTTGTGGAGGGGAATTGGGAAGTCAAATTCAATAGTCGGGTTTCATTCTGCGCTTTGGTTATGTCAACTCGGGGCCATTGGACTTGAAAAATTGCAGTGCTGTGCTGCATTTAGAGCTGCGATTAAATCAGGCTCTGGCTGTGCAGGGAGTGTTTCTCTGTAGACAAGGATGAACTTCTAAATGTAATTTCTTAGAGCGTTGTGCTCTGAAAGCTGCTTTTCTGTGGGGTTGTTCAGATTTGCTTAATTTTCTAAGCTAAGCTTGCTTCTGAGGTGCACAAAGTGCTGCCTTCAAAGAATTCTTCCGGTTCAAAGGCTATGATCCAGACCTCAAGAGAGTCTAAAACTTTATAATATTATTCTTGGTTTATCTATGTGATTTTTCAGAGAGGAAAATGCTGGGCTTGCCTGTAGGCCTGCTGTGCTTTTGAGTTAGCTCCTCCTCTGCTGTCTGATCCAGCTGCAGACTCTGCTACTACAGGAGGTGAATTTCAATATGCCTACATTTGTGATGGTTGCTTCAACTGTTAGATGTAGCTGTTAGACTTTTCCACTGCACAGGAGGCTTCTTTGTTCCTGTTAAGAGTTTTCTACCAGCAAGTCAGTCTTGAATGTATGTGATTCCACAGGTACAGGCGATTGGAGAGGAAGCATCGGGTCACCTGCGTTCTCAGGTACTATGTTTTCCACCTCCATTGATGGTTATCTTCCTGCTCTGCCTCTCACCTAACCTTTACAAGCAGATCTCTTATTGTGCTTTGGCTATTTAGGGTTGGGCTATTTGGTAAATAAAGTGTTTAGACCCAAAACTCATGCTTTTTTGTTCAGACCTACTCCTGGCAGCCATGATGTGATGGGTTTTCACTGCTTCTCTGTAGCAGCTCAGAAACATCAGCTCCTTCCTCACTTGTGATGAAGGAGAAAACTTGATTGTTTCCTTTCACATGGTTCTTGCTCTGTGCTGCTGCTGCTCTTGTTGGCCCAATTAGCTTAAAGTTCTAGGTACACAATCGTGACACGCTTTAATACAGCTCATTTGCCAAAGCAGGGAAGGGTTCTGTGTTTGCTGAAGAACTCACGGACTCTAAATATGTCGGGAAGGTTTTATCTTTAGTACTTTCAGCCCTGCTTTTGGTACATAGTCCAATATTTTTCATATCGCACTTACTGTGTCCACAGATGCTACTTTCTTACTGAGTTTAAGTGAAGCTGTGTTGTTTCCTTTTTTCTCAATCTTTTTTTGCCTCTAAAGGGAAACAACCTGTAGCCTTTTCTGCATCTCTATAGTTACAAATAAAAGTTAACTCCCCTGGGTTTGTATGAAGTATGATGGTATTCCCTGTGTGAGGTTTCTTCCTGAAGTTCCCAAACTCTGAGTCTTGATGTCTTGAGTTGCTCGGTAGCTTGTTGAGCTCATGACCTTTTTGTGAAGGTTTTGCCCTAAAGGGCTCTGCCATTTCATTAATTTATTGCTCTCTGTTATGCTGTGGTGTGCAGGAGTGATTTCTCCTTTGTCATAGATTCACAGAGTTGGAAGGGACCTTTAAAGGCTATGCAGTCCAACCTCCTGCAGTAAACAGGGACATCCTGCACTAGGTCACACTGCTCAGAGCCTCAGCAAGCCTGGCCTTAGAATCATAGAATCATAGAATAGTTTGGGTTGGAAGGGACCTTTAAAGGCTATGCAGTCCAACCTCCTGCAGTAAACAGGGACATCCTGCACTAGGTCACACTGCTCAGAGCCTCAGCAAGCCTGGCCTTGGATGTCGTCAGGCTTGACAGGGTCTCTACCACCTCTCTGGAGAGCCTCTTCCAGTACCTCACCATCCTCATGGGGAAGAACTTCCTCATGTCTAACCTAAACCTACTCTGCTCTAGTTTCAAACCATTTCCCCTTGTCCTATTGTTACATGTACCTTTTGTATTTGCTGCTGCTTGTCCTGGCCACTTTTTTCCTAAGAATATATTGTCAAAGTGCCTTCATTTACACTCATCAGTACTTAATTTGCTTAATATGTGTGAGTTGCTTAAAGTTTTACAGATGGATCTGTGTGCCTTCATGCTCCTTTTAAAATCCCAGTTGTTTGCATTCTTTACTAAAGAGCAAGTGATGCTACTTTCAAATGCTTTGCAAAAACCCCAAATTAGTATCTTCTGGAAGAAGCCCTTAAAGCTGTGTGGAGTGCTTGGGGTAGGGTAGGGGCATGGCCCATCATATTGCTGGCTATGGGAGCCAGTGCCTGTTGGCCTCGTTGTTTATTTTTAAGTAAGACAAGCCCAGATTGACTGGCCACTGTTTCTCCTACCCATGGTATTGAAAAAGCTGTGTCTGTTTCCTGAGACAGCCCTGCAGGGAATCCATTGCTAAAGAAGTTTCTCATACCTGAGAAGCTGGATTTGGGACTTAGGAAATAATACTAATAGCCAGGCATTTCCAAACCTCTGTTTTCTTTGAGGAGGTGGTGAAACAGTGCTGCAGGCCGGAAAGGATCTATAGGTTTCAGGCTTTGACTTGGAGAGTGTCTGTCACTCACGTTTCTGCCTATACTTTCTGGTTACACCAGGCTTTAACAGTTCAGGTAAGAAAGGTTTTGTTATTCAGGATCTTGGGACACTTTGATATCTCAACTTCAGAGGAAGGTATTGAGGTACATCTAATTAAATGAGGTATGTTGTGGTCTCACTGAATTGATTTTGTTGTGAAACCTGTGATAGGGACTGCAGAAAGGTCAAAACTGGAGAACTTAGTTTCTAAGTAACAAGTAAACATCAATAATGGAATTAATTTGCTTGCTAACTTTTTCCACTTAAGCTGTTGGAAAATGTCTTTGTTTTTTCAGTTGATCTTCATGTGGACTTCTCTGAGAACACCACCTTTGCTGTCTGCGTGGGAGTTCCTTATTTGTCCTGGGAGGAAAAAGAATAGCTTCTGCAAAACATTACACATGCCTTTGACTCTAGTAACTTTTGAGCCTGGTTCACTGGGAATGTGTTAATTGCAGTGGAGGGTGTGTTGGCACCAAGCAGCAGTTCAGATGTGTGTGGCCTGTCAGGTGATGAGAAGTTGGCAGGTCTGTTTTCTTCTCCGTGATGCACAGATGCATTCTGGTAGCAGTTGCAGATTAGCCACCAAGCAGAAATCCAAGGGAAGCTTAATGTGGAAAGATGTTTCATGTTTTGAACTCCTACTTGTCAGGCTCAGGCACTCAACTGTTTGATTTCCTCCTCTATATGACCAAGTATTTGATGTCTCGTGTAGATGCCTTAGCTCAAGCATGAGCTTATCAATACCTGAAGGGGGCCTACAGAAAGGCAGGGGTAGGACTTTTTAATAAGATATGTGATGTGAGGGCTAGAAATAATGAATCTAAATTGGCAGGGGGTAGATTCAGGCTTGATATAAGAAATACTTTACGGTGGGGGTGGTGAAACACTGGAAGAGGTTGCCCAGAGAGGTTGTGGATGCCTGGACCTCTGGACGTGTTTAAGGCCAGGCTGGACAAGGCACTGAGCAGCCTGATATAGTGGCAGGTGTCCCTGCCTATGGCAGGGGGGGTTGGAACTCGAGGATCTTTAAGGCCCTCTTCCAACTTGAACTATTCTATGATTCTGTGAAAGTTCTCTGTGTAAAACCACTAAAATTAAACCAGACCTTTCAACTAAATAAAGCTGTGTCTCAGGCTACTTTGGAAATGAAAACACGTTTATGACATGCTGAGCTCTTTGGAGCATGTAACTGTCATATTTGTGTTCTTTATGTGCTTGTGAGGCATCATCTTGGACTCCTTGTGCTTTGTGAGCTCATCATGTGGGTTCTCTTGAGGGAATGTGCACCCTCAAATGAAGAATCATAGAATACTAGAACGCATTGAGTTTGAAGGGTCCTTCCAAGGTCATCTGGTCCAACCCCCTGCAGTGAGCAGGGACATCCTGCTCTAGGGCAGACTGCTTAGAGCCTCAGCAAGCCTGGTCTTGGATGTCTCTAGCGATGTGGCCTCCATCACCTTCTCTCTGGGCAACCTGAGCCAGTGTCCTACCACCCTCATGGGAAAGAACTTCCTCGTGTCTCATCTGACCCTGCCCTGGTCTAGTTTCAAACCATTGCCCCTTGTCCTGTGGCTCCATGTCCTGGCAAACAGCCCCTCTTCAGCTTTTCTGTAGCCCCTTCAGGCGTTGGAAGGCCATTGAGAGTTCTAAGAGAAGCAATGACCTCACTGTGACATCAGTCCACTGCAGTCCCATGCAGTCCATTGAGATGGGATTGGTGCATGTCCTGCATGGATAAGGCTCTGCTGCCCAAGTCTTGAAGACTCTAGGAAATAGTTGAAAACACCTCAGTTCAAATACTTGATTTGGAGATCACAGAATGTCAGGAACTGGAAGGGACCTTGAGAGATCGAGTCCAGTCCCCCTGCCAGAGCAGGAACACCAGGTCACGCAGAAAGGCATCCAGGCAGGGTTTGAATGTCTCCAGAGGAGTTGCCACACCCTCTCTGGACAGCCTGTGTCTTCTGCTGTTTTCTGTTTTCCTTTGAAAACCTTGTAAGTACCCACCTACTATAAGTAACCCAGGTATTTTCAAGTGATAGCCCTGGCTGGTCCTGGCTCTTACTGTGTGCTCAGCATGGCCACATTCCAAACCTGAAGAGCAGGGGAAGGAGGGGCTGCTTGGTTTCACACTGAACTCCAAAACTGCTTCTACAAGGTCCAACTGAAGCAGCATGGCTCTTGGTTTTTATTTTTGGAGGCTTTTGATAGCTATTAGCTTACTGGTTCCTCCTACAACAATTGCTGTTATTTGTGGCTATAAACTAGAATGTTTACAATCAATCATTTAAAACAATTAAGAAAACAGTTATCAGTAAAGATTTATCCCCCACAGAAGGGGTTCTCCAAGCACTTTGTGATGCAAAAGATCCAAAAGCTTTCAGTGAACAACTTCCTCCTTTGGTTTCTGACTTAGCAAATTAAATGCCTTATCCAGGAAATAGTTTATTATTGTTATACCAATTAACTGGAAAATCAAGTGTTCAAGGTTGTTTTTGAGGTGTGTACAAAGGGAAGTTGAAGATAGTTGTGGGTTTGCCTCCCACTGGTTATCGCAGCAATGTAAGTTTTATGTTATTTGCAGTTTGTACCAGCCCAGCTGCTGACACTGTCAGTGTGGAGCATAAGTTACAGAAAAATACTTTGGATAAACACAGACTCCTTCAGGGTTTTCAGATAATGAGAAAATGCCATTCAGGTGTTGGAAAGAGCAAATCTAAAGCATGGTTTCTAGTGAGGTGTATAAAGAGACAGCTGTGTGATAAAAGAGAAATAGAAGTAAGTTTTAATATAATTTTTTAATGTTAAATTACCAATTGAGTATGAAAGCTTTCCACGCTACCAAAAGCTCCAAAATATACTACTCCTAAACATTTTTCTTCTTGGTTCTAAAGCCATATGAGAGTATGTTTCTGCCATGTGCGAGCAGGGATTAATATTAAAAAATGCTGAGTTGTGTTCTTAGGGAAGGATTAGTGCCTGTCCTTAGCACAGCCAGTAATGTCATCTAGAAAGTCTGGGACAAATCCACTGTTGGTGAGAGAGACCCCTCATCCACTCCAGAGCTGGTTTCCTGAACTGTTACAATACTACAAGGAGGAGCTGCTCTGAATAGCAAGCTTGCATGCACAGTGTTTTATTAATTTATTTTTGTGCTTTTTTTCTGGTGTCCTCTCTAATTTCTGAAGCCTGGACCACAGTTTTATTTTTCTCTTTTTACTTCCATTAATCATAGATGATTTCTCTCTAATAATTGTGCAGCTATGGGGTTTCAAGGAACAGAAAAGCATTGATTGTACTTTACAAAGCAGTTAGTGGTATAAAACCCATTCAAAGATTTCATCTTGGGTACAGTAAAGGAACTGAGAAAAACACAGGCCTAAGGTGTAAATTAAGACAATTATGTTTCCCCTTGTTACCTGTTTCCCTTCTGCCTGTCTGTAGTGCCACCTCATAATTTAAAAAGATAAAAACAATTAAAAAATTAAAAGAATCACAGAATGTTAGGGGTTGGAAGGGACCTCAAGAGATCATCTAGTCAAACCCTGCTGGAGCTGGAACACCCAGATCAGGTCACACAGGAAGGTGTCTCAGCAGGGTTTGAATCTCTCCAGAGAAGGAGACCTCATACCCTCTCTGGGCAGTCTGTGCAACTGTTCTCTCACCCCAACAAAATTTTTCCTCCTATTTCTGTGTAACCTCCTGTATTCCAACTTGCAACCATTGTCCCTTGTCCTGTCACTGAGAGGAGCCTGACTCCATCCTCCTGGCACTCACCCTTTCCATATTTATAAACATGGATGAGGTCATCCCTCAGTCTCCTCCAAGCCAAAGAGGCCCAGCTCCCTCAGCCTTTCCTCAGAAGGGAGATGCTCCAATCCCTTCATTGTCTTTGAACTGGACTCTCTCCAGCAGTTACCTGTCCTTCTTCAACTGAGAACTGAGGACCCACAACTGGACACAGTTTTCCAGTTGTGGTCTCACCAGTGCACTGTAGAGGAGATTAAGTAGGAATGATGGAGATCTCTGTGTTGATGAAGTTGGGAAGAGACAAGCATCAGTGTTGTAGTAGTGGAAGAAGTTTTCAAGCAGAATTAAATCACAGTATCCAGAGCTGTGATGAAATGATGAGCCTGTGGTGTCTGGGAAGGCTGGAAGCTTTTTGGTGTTGTAAAGAGATGAGGGAAGTCAGGGAAGTGAGGATGATGCTCCAACAAGCCACATGGTAAATTAGAGATGGCTCTCTGCCTTCCTGCTGTGCCAGACCCTCTGCAGCCTCTTGTCAACCCAGGCTTGTGGGGTTTGTGTCATTAAAATGAGTGAAGTCAATCTCCAGCTCCCTTAATGTTGGCTTTCCACCAAGGGGAAGAATGACTACTGGTCTGGTGACAATTTATATGTGGTCACCAAATTTATGTCCTGCCTGCTTTGCACTTGAGTTAGACACATCATCTTCCTAAGTTGTCATTAGTGAATACTGGAGAAATAACAGCAGCATTGGAGTCATATGAGAAACTATTGTGGGTAACACTGTGTCTATAGGACACTTGGTCATGTCACAGCTTGGTTTTGGATTGTTCTTTTCAAGCTGGAGGGTTCAAGTCCTGGCGTATGTGTGTATAAGATTGTGTCAGCAGCCTCTTTTTATTGTACAAGGGGTTTGTTTTCTCATCCATTTAATTTCCTTCTTTCTTAACAGGGAATTAAACCACTAGGAGATCCTTCTCCTCCATCCACAGAAGTATAGTTTAAGGAGTAGGTGAAGAGATGAGTTAAAGATGTGTCTTTATGTGTTTTATGTCAGCTGTAGTATTTATGGAAACATACATTCTCATACCTATGCACATAGGGTGAAAAAGTGGGCAGAACATGAAGTTTCTAGAACACACTCAGTACCTTCTGAGCACTGGCCTTCTGACAAGTATTTATTGGGATACATTTGTCTCTTACAACATCTACAGTTTCACTAGTACACCCTTGTTGTCTTTTTAGGTGGTGATATAGCAGTTCCTAAAGTAACATTTATGTTGTGGTGCTATTTTCTGGCATTATAGCTAGTAATCTTGTGTGTTGCATTTATTTTATTTCAGTTTTTGCTTTCCTTAGGAATTGGATTTGGAAGAAAGACTGGTCGAGTTGGATCTTAGAAGTGATTCAGATATTCCTGATGTTCCTCCACCAACAGACAGCACTCCAGAAATCCTCAAAAAGGCTTTGTCAGGCTTGTCTGCCAGGTAAATCAAACAGTTCTCAGATTTAATTGTTGATACCAAAAAAATGCCTAGTAAAATGAGTGTATGTATCTCATATGCCTTACGCACAATTTAACAAACCAAGAAACAGACAATGTTCGCTTTAGACACAACTTAGGTCTTGGAAGGCTCAGGTGTAGAGACCAAGCCCTTCCAAGCCCTTATGAAAAAATTGATCTCCAGTAGGTTTCTTCAATAGCAGCACAAAACTACAGGGTTTTGACTTATTCCTTTTCTCATCTGCTGTCTGTTTTTTGTTGTGAAGTTTGGGAGCTCTAAACATGCACCTTTTAATGGGTTTCAAAAAGCATGTTTGTGAACTGCACCAGCTATGAGCAGGAAGTGATATTCTCTGCTGCCATCACACTGTTGGGAGTATCTAGTTCTAATCCATTTTAATCTCCACTTACTAAAGGAGTTCCTTTTCCTTTATAGCTGATGACTTTTTATTATCTTTTTCTTTTTTTTTAATAGATGGAAAAATTGGTGGATTCGTGGAATTCTCACTCTAGCTATGATTTCTGTGTTTTTTCTGATAATATACCTGGGCTCGTTTATGCTGATGCTTCTGGTAAGTTTGGTTAAATACATTCAGCCATGGAAGAGTTGCTTATTAAACCCCTCCCTTAAAAAAAAAAAAA
>VZTY01001068.1:87855-99384 GCA_013400935.1 Turnix velox | reverse complement strand
AGAGGAGAGGAACTTTAGGCTGATCCTTTCTCTAGGGCAGGTGTATTGACCCAGCTGAGGTAGACAGGACAACAGCAGAAGCCAGAACTGATCCTGCTGACACAGTCTGCAAAGCCACCTCTCTGTTCATGCCACAGATATGGATGAATTAAACAGGATGAATATTACAGCAGGCAGAACTGTCTGGTGCCTGAGGACAGATGAAGACAGATGGACAGTCTCTGTCTGTCTGTCAACATGACTTTCCCTTAGCTATTTGTCTGCTTCCAGTTCTGAGTGATGCTCACATCAGTCTTTGTTCCTTGATGCTTTCAGATCTCTGCAGAGGGTCGTGGAGTGTCCTCCATCTCCAACATGCTGAACATAACTCGAATCCACAATGTCATTGGTGCAGTGGCTTCCATGAGAAGGTGAAGGCAGCATGGATCCCCCCCCAGAGATGCAAAAGCACTTATTAGGACAAAGGGACTTTGCAGTTGACATTTAATGCATTTGTAGGCAATGGTCTGGAAGCTGGAGAGGGTTGGCCTGTGGGTGGGTGACTGAGGCTGGTGTCCTACAGCTGAGCAGGGTTCTTCCAGTGGAGGTGGTTATATGGGAAAGCTCCAAGTGGAAGGTTGCTGGTGTGACTGTTCTCTCTGGCTGTGTTCTCTCTAGGATGATCAGTCTGAGCAGGGAGTACGCCCGTAGGCGAGTTGCCTTTGGGAAACTCCTCAAGGACCATCCCCTACACATGCAGACGATAGCCCGGATGGAGGTAAGATTTTGGGGAGCCAAGATAAAACTGTTGGCAAGGAAAGAAGGGAGAGATCCTCAGCTGCTAAAGAGCAGAGACAGTCTGCTTCTGTGTGCAGCAGCCAGAGGTGGAGGGCTGTTCCTGCTACAGTGAGATGGGTGGTGTTGTGGGTGGTATTTGTCTCTGAAGCTGTGGATCTGTATGGGCAGTGTCCAAGTGATGCACATCCCTTTGAAATAGCCTCATAGCACCTCAGGGAACAGGGTTGGAATCACCATGGGTCAAAGATCCTTGCCTTAATATAGAGGGATCCTTGAGGGATGGGCCTCTGGGATGATCCTCTGTATGGGAAGAGTCCAAGTGGTGCACATCCCTTTGAGATAGCCTCATGGCACCTCAGTGGAGAGGGTTGGAATCATCATGAGTCAAAGATCCTTGCCAGTGAAGCTCCCCACTGCTCTACTTGCAGGTGCAGGCACGAGGGGCTTTTCTTCTGATGATGGAGATCGTTCGTCTGCTTGGACTTGCAGAAACCAACATGGCCAGTGAGCAAGAGCAGTTTCTCTTGAGGCTGCTGATACCAGTTGCCAAACTGTACACTGGGAAGCAGGTAAGGAGCAACCAGTTTGCTTAGCTCAGAGAGGGAGCTGTGTGGCAACCACAGAGCTGGGAAGAGGAGCAATTAATGGAGTGATTAACACAGCCCACATCAAGGGCAGCAATAGCAGGGAGTACTGGCAACAATTATTGCTCTGCACCCAGGCTGGAGCTCATGGGTAGGAGACTTGTCCCTTTGCTCTCAAGGCCACAGATGAGCTGTATGATCAGAACAGCCAGAGACAGTGTTGGCACATGCCACAGAGAAGGTTGGTGAGGCTTCTCCTAAGCAAAGTGGGGCACTGGAACATGGAAAGTGTCTTTTCCCTAGTTGGGAATAAATAGAAGGTGCTAATAGTTTAGCATCAGCCTTAGTGTGAAGGGTTTGTCCTTCTGATTGTCCTCAGCTTGAATATACAGAAGCTTACACACCACAGGCAACTAGGAAGTAAAGACTCTCCTGGACCAAAGACAGGTACTCCCACTTACCAAGTGTTTATCCTTCCCTGGAGAGGGCTGTGTTGAGACTGACTCTCCCTGCATCTCCTCCTGAGGTCTGACCACTCCTGCAGGTCCTCTCTCAGCATCACTCAGCCTTTATTCCCTGAGCTGCTTTTCCTGCATATGATGAACAATCTTGTCTCAGCAAACCCAGCCCCAGTGGAATCCAGTTAGTGTCATGGCATCAGGAGCTGCTGTGTGATGTTAGAGGTTTCTGGACATCCTTTCCCCTTGTGGATCACATCAGCTCTCTGCCTTTTGCAGGCTTCTGCTGTAGTTGTTGAGGCAATGGAAAGTTTTGGAGGACAAGGTTACATGGAGGACACAGGATTGCCAGTCATACTCCGTGATACTCTGGTAAGAAAGCAGCAGAAGCTCCTGTGAGTCACCACATCCCCTGCACAGAGCTCCATGCTGCCTGGAAAAGACAAACTCAAATTAAAACACGGTTGTCCCCAGACTGGTTCCTGGGGTGGCAGCTCTGTCCCAGCTGCCTTCTTGCTGAGACCAGGGAGAGCTCAGGATCTGTTCCTGGTGCTGGGGCTGTCTCCTGGCTCTCATCACCACTTCTCCTTTCCACTTGTGTTGTGGCAAGATGTCTCTGGAGATTTCTTTGATATCCCTTAGCTCTGCCCCACCTCTTTGGATCCTTACATTCCCCTTTAGACCAGACACTTGAAAATGTTTCCTTCTTGCTCTTCCACAGTCTCCTCTGCCCCACAGGTGCTGTCCATATGGGAGGGAACAACAAACATCCTGTCACTAGATGTCCTTCGATCCCTCACCAAGAGCCAAGGAAAGGTGATGCCCGTGTTCTTCTCCACAGTGCAGGTGAGCTCACAGCAAAGGCAGCATCTGGCCTGATCTCTGCACCTTGTCAGAGTCTTACTTGGGACCAACATTTTGGAGGGTGTTATCTCAGAGATTAGATTATTAATCCAGATGTAACAACCCAGACCACATTAGCTGAGTGCTCTAGGGCATCTGGAGTTGCAGGAGTTTAGGTGTAGCCTTCACTTTCTCATCCCTTGAGAAAGGCAAGGTCTGGACTCCCTGCAGCACTGACCACTAGAGAGGTCTTCCAAAAACAGGAGCAAGAGCCCAACTCCTCCTCAACAGTGGCTGCAGTTGGCAGCTCCTGCTCCATTTCTAACCCCCAGCTCTGCTGTATTCTGCCCACACCACCTCTCTGACCTCCAACCTCCTTACCATCCTCTCAGACAGCTTTTTATAAAGGAAAAATACCTCAAACAACTCGCCTGCCAAACAAGAACCCCAAACCCACTCATAAACAGGGCTGAGCTAATTAAAAAGCCAGTTGGTTGAGCTGCTGGTGAGCAGCAGCACAGTCTGGCAGTGAAGGGAATGGAGTGGAGAAGGAAAGGTGCAGGTGGTTGGCTGTAAAATAACTTGGAAAGAATTGGGCCTCCATAGTCTTACAATTATTGAAATAAAAACATCCCACAGAGGTGCTGAGCTGCTCTCCTGGGAGTTTCTCACCAGGCAGCCACAGGGGCTCCTCCAGCTTCCCAGCCATGAGAGTAGCACTAAAGAGCACAGCAGCGTGACTCAGAGCAGCTCCCTGCACAGCAGTAACACCAGCCACCAAGACTTATTAATTAACAAGCTCATCATGGCCCTTGCACTCCCACAAATCAGGCTGTCTGTGAGAGAGGGGGGTGAAAAGGTGAGCACCAGCTTTAAAGGTTTCCAGATTCCAGTAAGTGCTGCTGCGTTTGCAGTTCTGTGCCACTGGGTCTGCCTTTGTGTCCCCAGAGTGTGGCTGTGGAGTGGCTGGAATGGGCTGGGCTGGGAGAGCAATGTTGATGCTCTAATGCTGGAAGTGATAGATCACACCCAACACATTTCTCCTGGACTTGTCCAAAAGCTTTTCCCTTATTCCTTCATCATCCAGGCACTGGAAAGGCCATCTGAGAGATATTTCTGCAGCACTGTCAGGAACATGCAGAATTCCTACACCAGAATCAGGGTTTAATTCACAGGTGACAAACGACCTCTTTTTGACCTCCAGGTGTCCAAATTCTTTTGGTCTCTAAGAGTCTGACTCATGTGGGAACACCCTCCCCATTCCCTTCTAGTGAGGAAATAATTTAGCCCTCCATAAAGGGGATTTTACTGCTCCAATCCATTTCCTTTTTATTGATGCCCACAAAACTCCTGCAATTGATTTTATGTTTGTCCATCAAGGCTCTCAGCTGGCAGGATCTGTACCCAGTGACAGGCTGCTTTGGGGAAAGCAGCAGTAATTCTTTGTTAGCACATAGAATCATGGAATGGTTTGGGCTGGAAGGGACCTTAAAGACCATCTAGTCCCAACCCCCCTGCCATGGGCTGGGACACCAGGTTGCTCAGTGCTTCATCCAGCCTGGCCTTAAACACCTCCAGGGATCGAGGGGGCATCCACAACCTCTCTGGGCACCCGTTCCAGTGCCTCACCACCCTCACAGGAAAGAACTTCCTTCTTACCTCCAGCCTAAATCTCCCCTCTTCCAATTTGCTTCCATTACTCCTAGTCCTGCCATCCTACCCCATATATAAAAGTCCTTTCCCAGCCTTTCTGTAGCCCCATTTAGATATTGATAAGCTACTATGAGGTCCCCCTGAACCTAATCTTCTCCAGGCTGAATAATCCCTTCTCCTTCAGCCTGTCCTCAGAAGGGAGCTGCTCCAACCCTCTCATCATCTTTGTGGCCCTCCTCTGGACCTGCTCCAACAGCTCAATGTCCTTCTTATGATGAGAGCTCCAGAAATGGACACAGTAACTCCAGTTGGGGTCTCACCAAAGCTGAGTAGAGGGGCAAAATCACCTCCCTTGACCTGCTGGTCACACTTCTCTTAGCACAGCTAAGCACTTTGCTCCCTGAAGGTTGTATCTCATCCCCACCCCATTCCTGCTTTTATCTGTCTTTGCTGAAGGTGAGATCCCTGATGCTGACAGTGCAGCTAGGAACAGTGACCAGTGTTGTAATTGTCCTCAGGAAAAGGAAAAACCCAGATAATCACAGAATGTCAGAGATTGGAAGGGACCTCAAGAGATCATCTAGTCCAATCCCCCTGCCAAGCAGGAACACCTAGATCAGGTCACACAGGAACACCTCCAGGCAGACTTAAAACTTCCTCATGCAGACACAATGGGACTGTGAGAAGCTGAAGTTACACAGGTGAGTTCATTACAAACCAGCCTGTCCTGAGACAATTAATAAAGTTTTAATAAAGTTTCAGGAGAGCGCGAGGGGAGAAGAAGGAGTGTGAGAGCCAGTGGCAGGAGTTCAGGTGGACACTGCACTGGGGGCACTCGTTTCAATGTTGTGCTAAAAATTTATTAGCTGGAATTTTGAGCCAGAGCATGGAGTGTGCCTCAGAATTCAATTACAGCCTGAAAAGTGACTCTCAGACGGCGCTGGGGAATGACCTGATTATTNTGAGGTCCCCCTGAACCTAATCTTCTCCAGGCTGAATAATCCCTTCTCCTTCAGCCTGTCCTCAGAAGGGAGCTGCTCCAACCCTCTCATCATCTTTGTGGCCCTCCTCTGGACCTGCTCCAACAGCTCAATGTCCTTCTTATGATGAGAGCTCCAGAAATGGACACAGTAACTCCAGTTGGGGTCTCACCAAAGCTGAGTAGAGGGGCAAAATCACCTCCCTTGACCTGCTGGTCACACTTCTCTTAGCACAGCTAAGCACTTTGCTCCCTGAAGGTTGTATCTCATCCCCACCCCATTCCTGCTTTTATCTGTCTTTGCTGAAGGTGAGATCCCTGATGCTGACAGTGCAGCTAGGAACAGTGACCAGTGTTGTAATTGTCCTCAGGAAAAGGAAAAACCCAGATAATCACAGAATGTCAGAGATTGGAAGGGACCTCAAGAGATCATCTAGTCCAATCCCCCTGCCAAGCAGGAACACCTAGATCAGGTCACACAGGAACACCTCCAGGCAGACTTAAAACTTCCTCATGCAGACACAATGGGACTGTGAGAAGCTGAAGTTACACAGGTGAGTTCATTACAAACCAGCCTGTCCTGAGACAATTAGTCTGCAAAGTTTCAGGAGAGCACGAGGGGAGAAGAAGGAGTGTGAGAGCCAGTGGCAGGAGTTCAGGTGGACACTGCACTGGGGGCACTCGTTTCAATGTTGTGCTAAAAATTTATTAGCTGGAATTTTGAGCCAGAGCATGGAGTGTGCCTCAGAATTCAATTACAGCCTGAAAAGTGACTCTCAGACGGCGCTGGGGAATGACCTGATTATTGCATTTCAGTCACTTCACATTAAATGTGGTCACAGCAGAGTAGAGAGGAGTTTAGGAACACCAGCCCTGGGCATCTCACAGAGCTCTGGTTCCACTCTCTCCTGCATCAGGAAGGACTGCAGGGGGCTGGAGCTCCAGCTGTAAATCAGCCGTGAAATCTAAGGCACGTGAGACTGTTTTCAAGGCCTTTTTCAAACCATAACCACAATTTTAACATGGCAGGAAATAAAACTGAGTATTTAAAGTAAGGCTGCATCTCTGCTTGAAGCATTAATATGGTGCTCCTAGTCTTCTTCTGGATCATGGAGTAATGGAATGATTTGGGTTGGAAGGGACCTTAAAGATTATCTAGTTCCAACCCCCCTGCCCTGGGCAGGGGCACCTCCCACTAGACCAGTGCAAGGAAAAACCCAGCCTCATCTTTCAGAAGGCTCAGTGCTTTAGGTTAGAAGACTGAATGCAATCTGAAACAGAAAGTGCAGGTTATTGTCCAGCAAAGAAAACAAAACATCATTTTTTCTCTCCCCTTGGAGGTCCAGCCAGCTGGATTTCAGCTTTGCTGAGTGGCTGCTGGGTGTGCTCAGGATCTCACCAGCCCCGTTTCCTCACAGAAGGTAAAAATGTTCTTCTTTTTCCTGTGATTGTTTTTTTTCTTTGCAGAAGAAGCTGGGGCTGGCTGGGAGCTGCTGGAAACTGCAACCTGCCGTGAAGCAAATGCAGGATGCCATCAGCAGACTCACACAGTTCACACAAGCAGCTGGTGCCAAGGGGGCACTGACCATGGAGTTGGCAGCAAGAGACTTCTCCTACAGCCTAGCCAGGATCTACACAGGTAGTGGGAAAGGTGGAAATGGTGGCTTTCACACCAGGAAATGAGCAGGGGGGGAAAATCACTCCCCTTACCCCATGCTGTAGGGGTTGCAGTCCAAGATCTTGGAGGGGTTTCTGACAGCAAAGATTGATGGGGTATATGGCAGCTCAGCCTGTTAAGAAGTAGCTGCCAACCATTTTCCACAAGCCCTTGCTCCCTAAAAGCTGGAGCCTGGAAAACTGATGTCTCTCCCTTCTTCCACAGGAGCTCTTCTAATTGAACATGCAGCTCGGCCTGATGCTTCCCCTGCAGACATCTCTGCTGCTCGAAGGTGAGAACCTCCTCTAGATCTAGGGCCACAAAGATNATAGTTTGGGTTGGAAGGGACCTTAAAGATCATCGAGTTCCAACCCCCCTGCCATAGGCAGGGACACCTCCCACTACATCAGGCTGCTCAGTGCCATGTCCAGCCTGGCCTTAAACACCTCCAGAGAGGGGGCATCCACAACCTGTCTGGGCAACCTGTTCCAGTGTTTCACCACCCTCACTGTGTTGTGCAGTGCAGAAGGCTTTGCCCTGCTCCTCCTGGTGATCTGACCCCCTGCCATGGCAAGACCAAAGCTTTGGGACATCTCAAATTGAGATAAATGGCATTTATGCTCTCACCATCATGGCTTTTTCTTGCTGTTGTAGCAGCAATGAGGGAGATCCGTGCTGTGCAGAGCTCAGGTTGGCATCAGCACTGTCTGAATAAGGGGGTTGGACAAACCATGTGTGTTCTCTGTTCTCTGCCCAGGTGGTGCCAGCAGGAGCTGTGTCCTGTGGCCACCCAGCTCCAGGAGGGCAGCTACGAGGCTGAGGAGATGCTTCAGGACAGCTCGCTGGTCTATGAGGACAGCCCTGCCCACCACAGCAGGCTCTGACACACCAACAGGGAACCAGGTGGGCTGAAATCCAAAAAAAAAACCCCCAAAATCACCATATTTAAGTCCAGGTGTGGTGGGAACATCCAAATACCTGCAGCTCTGCAAGTGTTCTGCATCAACATCAGCACAGCAACGCTCTTGTGCAGCAGCTGCAGGGCTGAGCTCACTCCAACCACAGCACTCAAATTACAGCTCCTCACGTTGGTACCAAAACTAAAGAAAAAAAATTAGTTTTCTTAATTTTTCTGAAAAAATAAAAGGTTTTCTTACTTCTCCCAGCATCCCAAAAGCTCATTCGTTCCCCCCCAGGGTTCTGCAATCCCTCCTGACACAAATCCTGACCTCAGATTGAGACACAAACCCAGTAATCCTCAGCCAAAGCAAACACCTCAAGGCTGACCATGTGCTCCTCTTTGCATCCAGCCCTGACCAGTGAAATTTTTTAATTAAAATGTTTCTAATGACAGAAGAAAAACAACAGATCAATGAGAGGTGGAAGAAATAACTGGATTTAGCCAGACCCAGCACCACAGGGTTTTTCACCACAAGGTTTTCCACCACAGTGTTTCTGCCTCCCTTCTATGAGCTTTTATAGGAATAAATAATATTAGGGTTTGAAAAACCTCTTGTGGCCTGTTTGGAGACAAAAATCTCACAGGTATCAGACACAGACTTGTTTTGTGTTGTGTAAAAATCAGGGAAGAGCTGCCCATCAGGGTCTCATCGTGTCTCCTCCAATGAATTTTACATGTTTTGGCCACTCAAATTACTTCTTCTTTATATAATTTGCCTGAAAATAAGCCCTGCAAACGGAGAGCCCTGCAAAGGCACTGACACAGAAAACACAAAGGACTGTAAAATTGTCACTGTGTAGGAAAATGATGAATTTATTAAGGTCTAAACAGTCACTCTGAGGCTACAGCAGAAGAAATGCTGTTACAGACAAGCACTAGGGTCTAACACTCCATCCTGCTGCTTCTGCTCACAAAGCTTTGCAGGTTTGAAAACACTTCAATGTCCTTCAAGCAATGAATTTAAGAATCAGATGTTGTTTTCATACAAATTCCACCCCCAAAAAAATGTACAATCAAAAGCATCACCTGTTGCCACCATNGTTGTTTTCATACAAATTCCACCCCCAAAAAAATGTACAAATGCATCACCTGTTGCCACCACGAGGTAAAAATCACTTCAGAACCTAACTATGGGAAATCACTTAAAAAAAAAATCTGTGTTAAATAGATAAAAATTTAGCAGCATTTTAAAAAGAAAATAAAATTGAAAGTCTGAAGAATAGGGTGACTTCAAATCCTGAAATGCAACAATGTGAGCTCTGCTGTCTTTCTACTGTGTGGGCAAAAAGGGCTGGGAATTGGTTATTCCCCTGCCTGGACCTGGTGTGGGGACAGGACACAGATGTGGCTGCAGTGGAAGGTTTTGATTTTCCTTCTTTAACAGAGAAAAAAACAGAGGAATTGCTAAAAAAGAGGCACCTGGGGCTGTGTCCCTGGGGCTGTCCGGCCACGATGCCACTGAGCTGTCACCGGGAGGACAAAGCCCCAGAGCAAAGGCAGCAGGTGGCAGCAGGGGCTGTGTCACCTCCCCTCCTTGCTCTGCTCAGACCACCCGACACGGCTGCTTTTGCCTGTTCGTGATGGAAAGTGATTCCCTGGACCTCAGGAGCTGGCTCTGAGTGATGAGACCCAGCTCCAGGTCACATCTGAGCCTCGTCCTCTGCCTGAGCAATGGCCACACTGGCCCCACACTCTGCACCAGCAGAAGACCATCCACTGCTGAGCAGCTGGAAGGACAATTAGAGAATGAACGTGAACAACCACCAGTTAGATCTTCTCTTCTTCCCTGTGTGGAGCTCCAACCAGCTCAGAACCTCTCCTGCTCCAATCTGCATTGATCTGTGGAGCAACTCCTGCCACGTCCTCCCTCTGCACCACCAGGGAGCCTTCATGTTCCCACCTTGCCCTGCTGCCACTCAGTGGTGCTGTCACCTGCTGTGGAACATCTCCTAGGCCACCACACTGCTGCCATCCTGTCACCTCCATGCTGGGGACATGAGGGACCTTCAGTTCTCTAGGACCATCCTCTTCCTCAGCCACTAAGTGTCTGCAAGACCCCTGAGAAACCACACAAGTGGCCTCTGCACAAGGAGACTGCTCTACAGAACATCCGACCATGCTGGAGCTGAGGCTTCCAGCTCTCCTGCCAGCAGAGGGAAGGACATTCATTAGCAGCAAATGAGCTTCTAGACAATCCCAGCTGCGTTCTCCTCCAGCAGAGCTGCAGGTAGGTCTGGAGATGAAGCCCTCCAGCACAGCTTTATGCTGCTAAAAAGTCCTCCAGCCAACCCCTAAAGAGGGCAGAGGAGCATTTGGGAAGCAGAGCACATCACATTGTGTGTGCAAGGAACTCCAGCAGGCACAGACTGAGAAAGCCCTTCAAAGGACAAGAGGAACTCTGCAAAATCCAATTCTGGTGTTTGACTGCAAACCTGCTTTTTCTTTGTGGTGCTGTAAATACTGCTCCCAGCTGTGATCACAGCTCTGCCCACAATCTACATTTTTATTTGATTAAATTAATACCAGGAGAGTATAAAATGATTGTGCACAAGGTTTGGTGATGAGAAGGGACCTTCCCTCTTGATTTCCAGCCTGCAAGGAAAGGAAGAGCCATGGGAGTGGGAGCAACCAGCAAACAGCTCCAGGAAGTGAGAATCATGGGACTCTGGTGCAGAAGACAACTTCTGCAGGACAAACAGTTGAGTTTTCCACCTTCTGGAGCAAGATTAAGAGAGATGAACCCTGAGTGAAGCTGGTTTGTTATAGAAAATCAAAGGCTCCACCATCCAGCATGGAGGATAAGGCAGAAATGTGCAATGAAGAGAAAGCTTCAAGCACTGGGGAGGGCAGGAGACAGGGAGATTCCTCTGCCAAGTGTCACCCAACGCCAGAGCAGTGCCCTGGACTGTCCCTACATTTGGGGTAACATCATGGGATCGACACTTTGAAATGCACCAGTGGGTTATAGGGGAAAAGAAAGAGGAGATTTGAACTCCTCTGAGCTCTCCAGCCTCAGGACAGAGTCCCCACTGCACCCACAGGGCCACCCACGCACTTTTTGTGTCTTTTTCCCCCCATCTCTGGGACTCTGGGACCACAAAAACTGAGCTGAAGATTTTTTCTTCTAAGTTTAGGAGCAACAGTCGCACCTCACAAAGCAAGAGGAGGCTGTGGCAGCCTCCCTCCACAAAGGCCTCAGTGTTTCTGCTCACCCTCAAACACATCCCCTTAAAAGGGCAGGAAAAGGGGGAAAAAAAAATTCGAAAGTGTTAGCAAATGCTCCCATGCAAAAGTCTAAACTTTATTCACTTTTATTTATATATTTAACAATTCTAAAGTATTTACTTCTCGCTTTGACAAAAAAATGAAAAATATAGGAGCACTTTTACTCTCTGGAGGAGAGGAGGGTTATATGTACAGCTACGGAGAGATACTGCTTCCTCCTTTACATACAAAGAAAAATAATATTAATAAAAAAAGTGCTTTTGTCGATCAAAAAAAGACTAAGAGCTGCAAGCATTTATTCACACTGTACATCCCAGACCCCCAAAACCCGTATCAGAACCTCTTGGCACCTGGCATTAGGAACTGCACGACCTCAGAGTGGTTCCTGACTG
>VZTY01001068.1:23168-87731 GCA_013400935.1 Turnix velox | reverse complement strand
TGCCACAGTGGCAGTGCCCAAACCACCCCCGTGTCCCCCCCTGCCACCCCTCATCACCACGGGAGGACAGCCCTGCTCCTCCCCCTGCTGCACTCACAGCCAAACCCACGGCTCTACCTTGAAGAATCATCAGGCAGCTTTAGGAACAAACTTCTCCAGACACACCAGAGTGGATGAACCAACCCATCCTTTGCTCTTGCCTCCTGATGGTGTGAAAAAACAGCTCAAAAGCCAAAGTGGGGAGGAGATGCCAAGGTGTTGCCAGAGCCCCTCCGCCACATCCAGCTCTGTCTTGGGAATCTTCAGCTGAGGCAGCAGCACTAACGCTCCTCACAAAGGCTGTGGGAAGCTCAAAGCCAAAAATAAAACACCTCAATATTTCTTTTCCCCACCAGACCTAACCAACAGCCCAAGATGGTTTCCTCTGTGTGACACTCACTTTGGATCAGACACTCCAGGGAAGGGAAGTGCTCCCTTTCCCAACCTTTCTTATGTTTTGATTTTTTTCTGTTTGAAACTCACAAATATTCCAGCTTTTTTTGAATCTGGAGAGGCTCAGAGGAGAAGCTGTCACTGTCTCAGGATCTACACTTCCCTCCTGGCCAAACGGTGCTAAGCAGGCTCTATGGCAAGGGAGAGGGATGAGTACCTAACACTCATTAAAAACAGATTTTTTTTCCAAGAGATTCACACTTTAATGAGGTGACCTTAAAAGCAACTCGGATTGGGGCAGAAGAAAGAAGGTCTTGAGTGAATCCTGGGGCAGATTTGTCCTGTCTGAAGTACACTGAGCAGACTGCAAAAGGAGCAAGATGAAACCAGTGCACGGCTCACGGGCCAAGCCCAGCCAAAACACCAGTGGATCCCAGTTGTCACGGGTGGGTTTGTCTCATTAAAGTGCAAGTCTCGACACCAGCACAATGTGAGCTGGGACAAGTGACTGCTCCACAAGTAGCTCCATATCCATAAACTATCCCACGGCCAGGGCAGGGACACAAGGAGAAGGTCTTCTGCTTTCCCACTCAGTTTTAAATAATGAATTGTATTTAAGTGACTCCAGAGAGAGGAGCCAGGGTAAAACCCCCCCCCTCCCCCGACCCCATCCACCAGGCAGCCCCTTCAATCCCCTTCCTGCCTCTCACAAACCAGCATCCACTTCCCCAACCCAGCCTTGTCTGGATCTTTCCAAGAAGGAGCCACCACAACGGGGCCGATGGCACCAAACGCCTCGATTGTGTGAGCGAGGAGAGGGGCAGCCCCCTTCCCGCAGCGAGGGGTAACTAAAGCCCCACTCTAAGAACAGAGAGGGAGAGTGCTCTCTTGGGAAAGAGATTCCCATTTCTTCTAGCAGCAACAGGTTCCCAAACAGCAGTTTCTTGTTGGGAAGTATAAGAGGAGTGATTGAAAGCACTAGCACTGACGCGCTACAGGAATCCACGCGCTGCACACGGGGCTGGACCCAGTCCCCTTCTCCTCCTTTCCTCCACAAAATCCTCCATCTGCAGCAGTTCAGCAGCAGGACACTGCAACTCCCAAAGGGAATCTGGTTCTGGCACCACTTCCCTTCCCTCTTCCACAATCTTCCAGCAAACAAACATATATATTATTATATATACACACACACGCACGCGCGTAGACACATACACACAGATAGGACCGAAAGGAAAGGGAGGGGGGAAGAGGGAGGAGGGGAATAGCTGGAAAAGGAGAATCCCAGGATCCAGCGGCACGTCCTCAAGCTCCGTCCACGCCCCGACCTCCAAAGTGCTGGGCTCCCACGTCCTCCTCGGCCCACCCAGAACGTCCCCGTCTGGGGAGAGGGGAGAGTCGGTGCCTCCTCCCCCCGCTGCGAGGAGGTCGGGACTTCAATTCGAGGTGGCAGTGATGGGTTTGTCCAGTTCGAGCTCGAGGCTGGAACCGCTGGGGTGCAAGCTGCTGTAGCAGGATTTGCAGACTCTGCTGGGTTCAAAGAGCTGCTGACTGGGAACGGGCACCTTCTGGTTACAGCAACTGGAACAGAACACGTTTCCACAATTCCTTGCAGCAGGAACAGAGGAGAAAAGGAAAAGAAGATGATTAGAAGAGGTTTTGATAAAGTTCTTTGAGTTGTGCTCTCACCCCACTGGGTGTGCTGTGAAGGGCTCAGCAGTTGCTGCTCTCTGAGTATGAGGATGGGTGAAAACCTCCAACATGTGCCCTGTGTGAGTCCCTGCAGCAGCAGGAGCAGAGGGCTCTGGGGAATGGAACTGGAACAAAGCCCAGAGCAAACTGCACTGGGGCTCCTGACATCGAGCACAACATCTCATCTCATCTCACACTGGAGGGAATTTCCCCCTCCATGACACAGGGTTGAGCTCTTCTCCACATCCTGCCATGGAGTTTTGGGCTCACTGCTGTCACTGTCACCTCAGGGACACAGGAGATGGTGGTGGAAAGCAAACACAGGGGCTTGCTCTGCAGTGGGGTGCTCTGGTCCCCCCTCACATCCCAGACCCAGCCTCAGTTACTGGGAACTGCAGCCATGGGGCAGTCTCTGCTCTTTTACTCCTTCTGCTACCTGGGAAGCACCAGCCCAGATAGACCTTTGCTTATTTTCCTTTCAAGAGTGCTGCTGAAGAGTTTAAGCATGGGACAGATGAAAAAAACTCAGTTTGTGCTGTTGTCATAATCCCATTGCCCCAAAAGCAGTTCCTTCTGTGGTGTCCCCAGCAATCCTACAGAACATGAGCTGAGTCACTGGTGGCCATGCAAAGCCGGGAGGGGGACAGGCAGTAACTCATGCTGCCACAGGGCAGTGGCACTGCAGCAGGGTGAGAGCTCTCACACACATTCCTGCCAGTGGTGGAGGCTGAGACATGCATCTTGCAGGAGGCAGAGAGAAAACTAAAACCTTCCGTCCTGCAGCACCCCCTCAAACCCTGCTGCTGCTCAAGCCAGCCTGGCCAGCACTGCAGCAGCCCAGCCTCCAAACACCACCGTTCCAAGGAGCTGCATTTGCAGGTTCCCCCCCTTTCCATGCTCAACACTTCTTCATTAACTCTTGAGCATGGGGAGTTTGAGCCATTACTGTTTTGAGCTAGAGAAGATTCACAGCTGCCAAGAGGCTGAGGGAGGATTCTGCCTGAACCCAGCAGAGCTGATTAATCCTTCCTTGCAGAGACAGAAGATTTCCAGATGCTGGGCACTGGTGGGGAAAGTCGGCAGAGAAATCCCATTTCTCCCTTCAATGGGTTCATTTTCCCAGCTCCACAGGGCAGCTCCTGCTCTCCCAAGTGCTGTCCCTAGTGCTTGGAGCTCATCTGCTTTTCTGTGGAGCTTCTGAAACCTCCTCCAAGTCCCTGGCAGAAATTATTGCCAGAAAAAGCAGCGTGAATGTTTCTGCAGGGTTCCAACACCCCATAACTCTGCTGCTCAAAGAACCTTCTCCAGCAGACACATCAACAGCTGAGGTCAAAAAAGCAGCAGAGAGATTAGAACAAGCATCTGTCTGTCGAGACTCAGCAGCTCCCTACACGTGCTTGGGGGTGTTGCTGGTTTATCCTTCTGACAGATTCTCTAACTGCTCTCTCTGAGCTTCAGAAAGCTCCCTCTAACTTATTCTTTATATCCTGGTGGTCCTCTGCTTTGCTTGGCAGGTTAAAGAAATGTTAAAAGGCAGGCTGAAACAGCAATCTTACTCCTCTGAGGAAGGGTGACTGTTAAAATCATACTGTTGATAACTCAATCGCTGATATTGATCCATTGTGGGGTGCTCCTAGCCCTCCACCTGCTCTCCATCACCTCTTACTGCCACAGCTCTTCTAAAACAAGCAACAGTCGGTTATCAGCAGGCTGCACACCAATAGAAGTGCTTGGTTATGGATGGATCCCTCCCAAAAACAAGGCAAAAAGGGGAAAGAAAAAAAAAATCAATGGCTCTGGGTCCCCTGGAAGGGCTTCTCTTGGTTAGAAGCACAACATTGTGTTACTCAGACACACAACTTCCCTGACAGTAAGCATTAGTGTGATCCACAGCCCAGCCTCAGCTCCCAAAAGCCAAATCCTAAAAGGCCTTTCGGTGAGGAGAGGCCTGTCTGGGTGGATGTCACCCCACAGCTCACACTGCCCACACACTGCAGGGCTCTGCTGACATCTGGGTGAGTGAGAACCAAAGAAGGGAGTTAGTAGGAACCAAGAACAGGCAGACAGACAACAGGCAGAGGCTGTTGCAGATGCTCACCAAGGCTGATCGACACCTTCAGCGTCCCTGCAAGGAGGGGAGAGAGAGCTCAGAGGGGCACGAGGGAAAGAAGCAAATGGTGGCACTGAAGGAACCTGCCTGGTTTTATCCTGCTCCAGGCCTCACATGGGTTACACTCACCCATACCCTCAGGGAAGCCCTGGAGCAGCTGTCACTGCCCACAGGGGTGTTGAGAATGCACACTGGACTTCCCTCTGGTTGTCATTCTTTACTGGTCTGTGCACAGACACCCAGAGCAGCAGCTCAGGTCACACAGCCAAAAGCTGGAGAAACAAAGACACTAGAGGGGAACTGGAAACCAAACACAATCCTGAGCATCCCTGCACTAGGAGGTCCCCAGGTCCCAGTCTGGGGACAGAAATGGGAATGCCAAGTGCCAGCCATCCTTGGGAGTGCAGAGTGGGTGTCTTCTACAGCAGGCACCACCAGGCAGAGGAAAATCCCATTTAACTCCTACAAACCCTTTCATATGTGTACAATCATGTGCTCAGCAATCACACTCCTCAATGAAGACTTTCCCTTTAGGGGAAAGACTTTTTAATAAGGAGAAGGACTTTTTAATATGATATCGGATGGAAGGACTAGAAACAATGGATGTAAATTGGAAAGGGGTAGATTTAGACTTGACATAAGAAAGAAATTCTTTACAGTGAGGGTGGTGAAGCACTGGAACAGGTTGCCCAGAGAGGTTGTGGATGCCCCCTCTCTGGAGGTGTTCAAGACCAGGCTGGACAGGGCACTGAGCAGCCTGATCTAGTGGAAGGGGTCCCTGCCTATGGCAGGGGGGTTGGAACTCGATGCTCTTTAAGGTCCCTTCCAACCCAAACTATTCTATGATTCTAAGCCTTAAAGACAAATTTGCACAAATAGAGTGGACATGAAAAAAAAAAAAATCAGAGTCTTTCATCTCCTGCTCCCTCTTCCCCAAGTTTGTTTATCTTTAAAGGACCAAACAGAGCAAAATACAAACCAGGCCACAAATGAAGAAGGATGTTTATAACTCTCCACAACTCCAAAAAGCACTGAAGCATCACCACATGATTAACTGTCACTTGGTTAAATGACAGCTCTTGTAGTAGTTTTCTCATGGCCCAAAACCAGAAGTAGGGATTTATTTCAAATAGAACTTTGAAACCTGAGCTTCTCAGACTCTACCTAGAGCCTGATCTCATCTAAAGGCCTCTGCCATCTGCTCTTCATGAAGCCCCTGCTGCCTGCATTTGCTGTTGTAGCCTCTGCTGGCAATAGGTTTGGCAAAGAACAATCCAGAACACTTTCATTTCACATGGGAGTTCCTGGCAGGTTCTCTTACATAAACAATTTAATGAAAAGAGAGGAATAGTCAGAGAAGGAAAGGAGAAAGTCCATAGTCAGTAACAGGAAGATGAAGGTATTCATATAAGTGTAGTATTGAATTACTGAATGCAATAAAAAACAGTGGTTTTTATTATTTACACTCTCTTAACCAGCCACTGCCACCAAACCCAGCCTGAGGAAGGCAGGAGGACCTGTTTAGGCTGGGAAGGAGCAGATACTAAATCTGTCTTTTGAAATATGGACTCTGCAGGAGAAACTGCTCCATCCTCTGGAAGGAGCCATGTATGTGACAAAGCCCTTTGCTGCTGTGAGAGGAGAGGGAAGAAGAGAAGCTGTGCCTGTGTCCCTCCCTCCTGCCCAAGCACAGGTTACCTGCAGTGGTGCTTCCGACTGGCGAGCCAGAACGTGCTGTCACAGCCATAGCAGTGTGCTGCCAGGTGGTCTGGAAGCCATCGTGTCACCTGGGAGAGAGAACAGACAGATTTATCAGGTGAGGACAGTTCATTAGAAGCAAACCCAGCTCATCTGAGCTCTCTAATTCAGTGCTTGTTCTATCTGAGAGCACAAAGTCAGCGTGAGCAACAGCTGAAGACAGATGACAGAGACCTTCCCTTTGAGAACAGATACACTACATTCTGCTCAGATGAAGAGAAGTGAAAAAGTCCAACTCCTTGTTTTCTTTCCTGTACTTTAAAAGCATTCAGACTGAGAATGTGTGCACCTTCAACTCCTTTAGCTACCATTCCTTCCATGCCTTCTCCAAGACAGCAGAGGGCTCATAGGCACAGGTACCCATTTTGGGGTGTGAAAGACAAGCAAAATGCCAAGGAAGAGAGTTCATGAGAAGTGGCACAGGATCAAAAGCTGCAGGATAACTGGAAATTAGGAATATCCCATCCTGACAGAAGGAATGAGGGATTTACAGGGCGTTAGTCTGTACCTCTGTGTCCTGTTTGTCCACCTGCTCCCAGCTGGCTTCAGAGAAAATCTCTGTGCTGCAGCGAGACAAGCAGTTCTGATCCAGATTGCTTTCCGAGTCGGGTATAGAAGTCTGTTGGCAAACAAACACAGCTGAACAGAACCTTCCCGAGTTCCTGCTGCCACACAAATCCAAAGGGAACACTTGCAGGGTACCTCCAGCCATGGGGGAATGTCACAACCTACAAATATCACCTCCCTACATCGCCTTGTGGAAGGAGACTGTAAATGCAACCCGCAGAAGCAGCTTGGGCAGCAGTGAATTGCAAAAAATCCTACCCAAACTATGCAAAAAAAAACCAAAACCCAACAGGTTTTGACCCTCTGGGTGATGTGAGGTAAAACAGATTTAAAATCCTGGCACAGAGTGCTGGCAGCACTTTTGGTGATTAACCGGAAAAGCTGCTACTTGTGGCTTCAATTTCATGGTCCCATTTCCCTTCCAAGGTTGTTTCACTTTCAAAATGAATGTTAGTAATACACTTATCTCTTTGCCAGCATAAATTCTGGAAGAGGCAAGCCAAATCACATATAGGAAATTAAGGATTTGAGTCATGTATATTCCACACATACATTTTTTTGGGACTCACTCCTCCTTAATATAGTCCAGCCAGGTAGAGTTGCATTTTAATTGACTTAAACTTCAGACAGCCCTTAAAATATAAAAAAATAGCAAGAAATCTTGAGTTTCTGAGCTTGAGAAACTGTGGAGCTCCAGAAGAAAACTCTTAAAGGCAGAGATCTTAAAAGACTCTTAGAAAAACTGGAGAGTTTTGCTGAGGGCAGCACTCCCACACTGCACTTTGGAAAGGGCCTTAAAAAAATGGAGTAAAATTAAGCCAAATTAGCCAATTCCTCCAAAGAATCCAAGTTTTTGCCAGTGACAGGAGCAACACCAAATGAGAAAGGGATGCCCAATGCAGCACCTGATGCTCTTCTCTCCAAAGGGAAGAGCCAAGCTCTAGGAATTTCTCCCAACAAAGGTACCTGGGACTATCCAGCACCTCTGCCACTTCGCAGCAACAGCAAGTTCAATAAACAAAACTTGGAAACCTCCTAGATATTTTCCCCCCTCTCAAAGCTATGGGAAGATCCAAATTCTGTTCTCAGAGATCTCACATCCCCTTAAGACCTTTTCCCCCTTCCCAGCCTGTCTCCCCTCATCAGTTATTTTCTGTAACTACTAATTCTGAGCCTTTCAAAACCAAACTTTTGCCATAACCTGCAGAGCTGCTCCATGTGCACAGAGCTCTACTTCTGCTTCTTTAACCATATACAAAAACAACACTAAAACAATTTAACTTTGTTATAATAAGGTAAATGAGCACAGAGCTCTGCTTCTGGTTCTTTAACCATATACTAAAACAACACTAAAACAACTTAACTTGTAAATGAAGGTGTTTTAAGTTTCTCCAGTGTGTGTGGGTGTGCTGTGGAACACCCACCTTTAAAGAATACTTTGCTACATTTGGGGTCAAAGTGACAGACAGTGCCATGAGTCACCGTTAGTCACCATGTGCTGCATACTCAGAATGACCTGGAGAGTTTTTTAAGAGCCTGCACGGCCAAAATCTCACTTGCTGAGCAATGAACAGCAAGGTGTGACCCACCATGAGACCAACCACTGTTTCCAGCAGTGGCCCAGTTACCATCTCACTTACCACTTCATCTCCATAGTCCCCGTTGAGGCGTAAGGAGCTGTTGAAGAACTGGCTCTCCAACCGGCTCCTCAACTCCTGCACTTGCTTCTTCAAGGTCTCCACCTCCTGCTGGTGGCCAGTTTCTATCTGGCGCAGGCGTTGCTGGATCACATCAGTGTAGACAGGCATCCCATCATCATCCAGGTGGCTCCTGGCAGGTTGGTCTGGGCTGCTGGCTGCCTGCTGCTGCTTACCCAAAGGGCTGAACATCCATTTCTGGTGCAAGTTCCTCAAGTGAAACTGGGCAGAGCTGCAGCTCGCCGCAGAGACCTGCCGGCTGAGGGAGGCTTTGATCTGTCCCTCCTCCCCGTTCACACAGTGCCCATTGGTGGTGTGGTACTTCTGGGTGATGCTAAACCCCGTGGGCTTCTCCATCATCTTGTTCTCAGGCTCCAGCTCTCCATTACACACAATCTCATCCTTACATTCAGCTAAAGGCAAGGCACAAGGGGAAGGCATCGGGATGTGTGTGTTGCTGCTACCAGAAGTCCTATGTACTTTTGCTCCCAATTTTTGAAGCTCTAGCGTGCTCTCCCCCTCTGGCCCGTTCTCAATGGTTGGAGGAAGTCCATCCACACTGTTGTCAAGTGGGTGAGGTCTGTGGTAAGGGCCCTTAGGAAAGAGCTCCTGCTTCACATCATTCTCTGTTAAGGTTTCTGTAGAGCTTTCAATGTTGGATGTTCTCGCCTCATGGGGGATTGTAAGGGCTAAGGGAAGGCTGGCCTGTGGGGTATGGCACAGGCTGTCTGCTTCTCCTTCAGCTTTGCTAATGCCTTCCTCTTCTGCATGCTTGTGACCATCTCTATTTACCAGGGACTCCAGAGGAGCCACCTGCAGTCCTTGCACCTGAGGTAACTTCTGGAGAGTGTTACCAACATCAACATGCTCATCCTCTTCTCCTTTAAGCTCAGAAGCACCTTGTGAAACTGGATGTGGATTAGATGTTGGATTGTTCCTTACAATACTTTTATCCATCTCAGCCTTCTCACAGAGATGGAGATTTTCAGTTCTCTTCTCCTTATCCAGGGCAGCCTCATCCCCTTTACCTGCTGCCTCCAGGCTACCCCGGGAGTGCTCCTCCATACCCACATCATCTTTTGTGGCCTCTTGCAAAATGTTCTCCATCTGTCCCTCTGCCACACCGGCAGCGACAGAAAGCTCTGCTCCCAGAAGAGCCCTGCCCTGCTTGCTCAGGCTGTCCCCATCGAAGGGATCGTCCCCGGGGCTGCCGAGGCCACTGAGCTCCAGGGAGCGCCGGTGTTCCTGCCACTTCTCGTTGAGGCTGGGGTCGCTGCTGCGCCGATTGGCTGTAGGCACACTGCTGTCACAGGCTGTCGTCAGATTGTCAAACGATCTTGTCTTTGGTAACCTAATAATGAAGGTACAAATTACCAGAATCTAAAAAATCAGGGGAATATTTTTAATTATGACTTTTTAATATGCTTAGCTGCTAGTTTAAATCTCCCCCCCACGCACTCCAATTAGCATCAATCTTCTAACTAATGGACTTCAGTGAAGTATCATCTAGGAGCACACACATGGACCATCTGCAGCACAGAACTACTTCAGTCCTCTGAAGGAAAACATGTTCAATCAGACTTCAAACATCCCCCAGAATAATCCCTTCACCACAAAGCCCAAACACCTGCAGCCTGGTCACACCTCCCAGTCACCACATGCTCAGCACCATTGTCCAAAAACACAAGTAAACAGTTATGCAAGACAGAAAAAGAACTCAAATTCCACATAACCAAACCAAGACTTATATCACACAAGGATGTAAGCAATTTTATGAGGCTTAATTCTATTTGCTAATCTTGTCTCTTGTTACACTGTGGTCTCTGCAACTCAACAGCTTCCAACAGTAAAAGAACAACCTGCTTTTGGGTGTCTCAGTTTCAGAGCCCTGTTCGAAATACCTCCCTCCCACCACCAGTATCCTCCTCTTTTACATCCCACAATGTTCTCTGTTGATCTTACTTTACAGGGTGGGATTTCTGGGCTGGGGGCTCACCTGCCCAGAGGCTGATCTTCAGGGCTAGAGCCTGGAGCGGGGTAGGGGGCACAGGTGTCATCAGCAGGGGTGGAGGGGGATGAGCAGGGCAGGTAAACAGCGCTCCAGAGCATTAGATTCCGCACGTGGCACACGGGGTACAGCACCTGGGGTGGGGAGAAGAATAAGAAAGGGTCAGATGCAGAGTGCAAGGGGCTATTCAGATCTGGAATGGTGGCACTTTGTTATTCAGGGCCACAGCTGGGAGGTTTTGCTGAATCTCCAGACAGTTCTGGAGGCTAGCGAGCAGCTCTGGCATTTTTAATCAGCTACACTGGGATATATCATTATCTCTGCTTTCAGAGACTGGGGCATAACAATGCTGGCTTTGAGCTCCTCCTGAATGAATTACTGCTTGATGTGAACCTACACCTCAGTGACGCTCCTGAGCAATTCCAACTGCTGAAGAATTTAGTGGCCCATCATTAGCGCCAAGATTTCCTTGTGCTCTGCATTACACTGAGCCACGTGAGAGGTGAACTAACAACCTCTTCCTGCAGGCTTCAATCCATCAAAGCTAACCCTGTCTTTCCTGGAAGCACTCATATGTTAAAAATTAAGTACACACAGAAATACATAGCTGAAGAGACAGACCCTGATGGGAATGGAAATTCATCTTTTCGAACAAACAGGCATCAAGTTTTTCCTACTAAACTGGGGTTTAGTTTCATTCTAAGGAACAATTCAAAGCTGCATCTGTCACGTACAAAGCCATTTAACTGTCCTTTTAGTGAGGTTTATGGAATATGATACCTTTATAAACAAAAAGAGGTTAAATATTTATAAAAGTCTTTGCTGTTCTATTCCTGCTGCCACCTGCTGAGAGGCTGTTCCCATGCCCACAAGCTGCATCACTCAGCACCTCACATGTCCTCTCACTGCATACACAAAGGTGACCACCAGTCCTCTCCCAGGAGCCATGGAAGAGCCAAATTAAAAATGTGAGTGTCTTAAGAGAAACAAAGGAACACTAAAATAATCTGAGTACACTAAATAATCTGAGTTAATTTTTTCTGTTTAGATTTAAGATTAATACAGACTCGGTGTCTAGGTTACATGACACTGCTCTGGCACAGCTAAGTTCTCTAGAAAGGTCTACTGTCAAACACTGCTATGTTTTCCATTACAAAAGATAAAGCAAAATATTTAGTTACAAAGAAAAATGCAGTTCCAGCACAGAGAGATTTCTGAGGTTGCATTTGGCATGCCTTAAATATCAGTAAACTTCATGCAAGACTTGAAACATCAGATTGAATCCAGTATTCAAAGGTAAGCATGGAGGAGAGCTGAGCACCCTGTTCTGGAGATAGAATCACAGAATCATAGAATAGTTTGGGTTGGAAGGGACCTCAAAGATCATTGAGTTCCAACCCCCCTGCCATAGTCTGGTCCCACTAGATCAGGCTGCCCAGTGCCCTGTCCAGCCTAGTCTTGAACACCTCCAGAGATGGGGCATCCACAACCTCTCTGGGCAACCTGTTCCAGTGCTTCACCACCCTCACTGTAAAGAATTTCTTTCTTATGTCTAGTCTGAATCTATGCCCCTCTAATTTATATCCATGGCGATGGTGAAACCACCTCTGTGTCCCATTGCTACAAGCTCAGATAATTCCTTAAGTTACACTCTTTTGGGAGTATTACACCTCACCAGGAGCCCTAACATGCAGTTGGGAGGGAGGGATACCTACAGATTCAGACTGGGAGGAGTAGAGCAGGTTCTTGAAGGCTTTGTTTGCTGCCCGCAGCAAAGACCAGACGGAACAGGTCCGTTCCTGAGTGTGTTTCTCTCCTCTCTCCTTCGCATTGTTGCAGAGGAATGTACCAAAGAGGCAGGAGTAGGTGTGCTGCACCAGCTTCACCTGCAGGGCAACACACACACACAGTATCACGGGGTGAAAGAGATAGCTCAGTGTAAGAATCAGAAGTTATACAGAAATCCTTCCCTTCCCAGGGTAATACATCCCCTTCCTGAAGGCTGATACACATTTTATGAATCCCTCTCTTTAAACTACTTGCTAAAGTACAGCAGAATCTTTGAAAATCAGAACTAAAGAAATTCAGGAAAAAATACATAAATCAAAATGTTTGTTCAAAAAGAAGCAGAAAAGTCTTGCCAATTCAAACTTCTAGCCCACGGGACAGGCAAAGAGAATCATGATTCCTGTTTCCAAAAGGTTAATGCAGCACAGAAAGACAAGGGATGGTGAGGAAAAGTGTTTATTTCTGTTCACTGGTAGAAACACAAACCCTCCAATCATTTTTCACTCCATGCTGTGCTCCCTTCTGACAAAGTAACTTAATACAAACTTCACTTTAAGTATATAAATGACTTCTCTGGGATTATTCAGACATTGAAGGAAGACAAGCACTTCAAAAATGTAACAAATTAAGGGGATTACTCAAAAAAGGCCAGAATACAAAAGCCTGTTACCACACAGCTCTGCAGATGAGCAGTGTGAGCAAAGCCAGTCCTAACCCTTCTACCTCTCGTTTCCCAGCTGAGCTACGTGAGGACTGTACAGACACTGAGTTCCAAAGCTGAGCTGGCAAGGGGTAACTCAAGTTAGTCACAACCCTAAAAAGTGCTTTTAATCCCTCCATGGATAAATACTTTTATCCTTCAGATCATAATATCATATCATCACTAGTCCTGCAGCCCCTTTCCCAAAGACTTGCTTGACAGTCTCCAGAACTGTGACCAGATTTCTAACAGGAGAACTCCTCAAAAGAAGATAAATACAGCTACTTTATAGAATCATACAATCATAGAATAGTTTGGGTTGGAAGGGACCTTAAAGATCATCAAGTTCCAACCCCCCTGCCATAGGCAGGGACACCTCCCACTAGATCAGGCTGCTCAGTGCCTTGTCCAGCCTGGTCTTGAACACCTCCAGAGAGGTATTCAATGCTCTCTGGGCAATGGCAACCTGTTCCAGTGCTTCACCACCCTCACTGTAAAGAATTTCTTTCTTATGTCAAGTCTAAATCTACACCCTTCCAATTTACATCCATTGCCTCTAGTCCTCCCATCCGATATCATATTAAAAAGTCCTTCCCCTGCCTTTCTGTAGGACCCCCTCAGGTACTGATAACAAGTGTTCAGAGCAAAAGCAGAAAAAAAATAGTGGAAAGTAAGGAGAAGGCTGAGTTTAGAGGAGGGTTCCTCAAGTTTCCTCAAAACAAGATCAAAGTCTACAGTCAGTAAATGTGATTGTTTCACACTGTGTGGATGTATTATACCTGAGTGATATCAGCACCTCTTGGGTGAGAACATTAAATTCACATCATTTATTTATTCCTTTAAACATCTAAAAGAAGTCCTTGAAGATCCTGCTTCTGTTTTAAGAGTGAACATGAATTATAGAAGTGCTTTTGTCTTTTCCTATCTTGGCAGTTTTCTCCATCCCCTCTCCCAGGCAGCAGCATATCACAGGTAGATGGGAAAATCAGAACCCCCTGGTGTGTTAGTACTGGGGACAGGGTTAACAGTGGGTGATAAAAGAGCAAGTTCTCAAACCACAACTCACAAGGAATGCTTCGTTAAACTCGAAAGAGCAAGGGAACTGCCTCTGGAGCTGATGGACACAGTCCAGCCACTGTAAAAACACTGGGCAGCGCTCATTCAGGTCATCCGAATTCTCACCATGGCCGCAGCGATCTGCAAACTTGTGGCCAAAATCCAGCCACTCTGTCTCCACAAGCACCTGGAAACCCTGCAGAAATGAGAGCACAGATGAAAAGTTCCTATTTTGCTTCAGTTCAGTTTTCCAAGATGGTTGGAGTCTCGTGGGATTCACCTTATTACCGTGTCCTCACTCACTCCCATTTCCCGGCAGCACTGGCCTCATTGCTTATTTTGACAGTTTTACCTCTGTTTTCTGAAACCAAGAAATGAGGACAGCTATGAATTCCCAAGCCTACATGAAGAGGAAAGGGAATAAGGCTGGTTAAGTCCTCAGTGACAGGCAGGGAAGATTGTGATATGAGACCTGTCTTGGACAACAATTTTTTCTTGATCAAAACCCTCAGAATCATGGCACCCAACATGTGGATATGAAAAGAAATTTTAGAGCTCTCTGTTGGAAATGACAAGCAGATCTGTGGAAAAACATCTCCTCCCCCCCCACACACACAGAGGACGTGAAAGCACTGGTGAAAGGTTGAATTCCACAATTTCTCATGCAAACAAACAGAACATTTCAGAACAGTGCTTGGCTGAACACCTGGATTCAACACCTCATTTCACAGGACCTAAACCCCCACCACAGGTTGCTAAGGCATGTTCTTTAACTCAATGCTTGTTACTCAAGAGTAAAAAGAAGAGCTGAGGGCTTTAAATGAAGACTCATTTTCCTAAACATGTCTACTCTTTGCACAGTTTATTATTTCCTCTGATGTGGTGGTGACAGGAAAGGCAAAGGGTGTGTAGAGAACTCTGCACTGTGAGCAGGGCCACCAGCACCCTCAGGAGGGCCCAGGAGAAGGTTCTGTGCCAAGGACACTTCCATCTGATGGCTGACAACTTCTAGAACCCACGAAAAAAAAGCAACGAGGAAGTTTCCATGATTTTATCCAGAAGGCATTGTTACAGTTTCAACTCCTAGTGCTCCCATGTGCAAGCTGTGAGCAGCAATTTAGAGCATAGTGTTCTGACACACACTTGTGCTGGAGACAACAAAGGCATCTTGCATGTGGGCTGGCAGATGGAATCCAGCCATCACACAGGGCACAGTGCTGAGAAGCGATGGGAGGGAAAGAAAAAATAAATTCAGGCTGAAAACTCAAAACTAATGACAGGGGACAACGAAAATGTGAAACTAGAAAAACAGGCAGGTGGGAAATGCAGAAGAGAGAAAGGCTTTGGATCAACAGCTGGCTGAGAAACCACAGTGGTGTAATAGAAACCACGAGATGTAGCACTTTGTACACCATATTCCTAAGCAAAACACAGCAAGCACAGACCATGACTGTGCAGTTACAGCACAGAAGGAAAATATAATCTGCTCTTGGAATACAGACTGTATTTACACCTATACTCAAATGTACCTGCAGACTAGAGTTGGTAAACTCCTTTTTTGAGTGGAAAAAAACNGACTGTATTTACACCTATACTCAACTGTACCTGCAGACTACCTTTTTTGAATGGAAAAAAACTAAATCATAGAATTATTTGGGTTGGAAGGGACCTTAAAGATTATGTAGTTTCAATCCCCCTGCAACGGGCAGGGACACCTCCCACTACAACAGGTTGTTCAGTGCCTCATCCAGCCTGGACTAAAGCATCTCCAGGGAGGGGGCATCCACAACCTCCCTGGGCAACCTGTTCCAGTGTCTCACCACCCCCCACAGTAAAGAACTTCTTTCTCACATCCAGCCTAAATCTCCCCTCTTCCAATTTGCATCTGTTATTCCTACTCCTGCCATCACCTATCTTATTAAAAAGTCCTGCCCCAGCCTTTCTGTAGGTCCCCTCCAGGTATTGATACACACAGTTCCTCTAGAAAAGGACCCAAACTCAGACAGGTTACAAACCTCTGTGGTCCTGTAGTAGGGATCAAGCAGCAGTTTGGCCAGTGCCACGATCTGGGGAGTTCGGTCCCAGCCATCTGAGCAGTGCACCAAGACTGGTCTCTGGTCTCTGTCCACAGCATGGACCACAAGGAGTGCAGATTTCAGGAGCACAGACAAGTGCTGCAGCCATTTGGTGCTTTCCAGAGCTGATAACCAACTAGGAGGAGAACAAAGGAAGACAGTTTTTGCTCTTTTAAAATGCTTTCAGGTTTGGATCTTTGAATTTCTTAGATCAAAGCTCCTATTTCAATAAACTGTGAAATGTCATTCTTGACTATTTTTCATTTACAGCTCATTACTTCTTTCTCAGGTTTGTAAGAAACACAGCCAGGCAAGGGCACCTGAGGAACAGCCAGTCCCTGCTACGTGCTTAACAGGACTGTGGTAGGGGACACATCCTACAGCTTGGGCTAGTGAAGACTAAACCTCAGAAACCCCTGAGATGATGGGTTATTAGAGGCCACCTATCCCACAGCATCAGAGGGCTACTAGGAAATAGTCCTCCTGAAGTGGTATGATAAATATGTGCAGTACAAACAACACCAGCAGAGTTTTCTGAAGCAGAGCCAAGCTGCAAAGGTTAAAGATCCAGACACAGCAGGTCAGCCTACATGCTGGTGTTTGGAAGCCCACCTGATCACAGTAACATTTTGGTGTCAATACTGAAGGCTACAGGACAATCCTAAATCCTGTTTTCTAGCTTCACTTCAATGATTATAAATCAATTACTTTCCTTAGCATAAACTCTGTGGAAATGAAAAAACACAGCTCACTCACAAAAATCACCAAGGGAAAAGCCACTGAATTTCAGTTTATTGATCAGCAGCTAAAGAATGGAGTTGCAGAAACATGTAAACAAAGGCAAAAAGCACCAAACATCCACTTACTTTCCTGGATCTGGCATTTGTGTGCAGAGCAAACGCAGTGACTGAAAGCTCTTCCGGATGGAATGGATGTTTGCCATCCCCATGAACACTACTTCACAGTTTGGGTAATATTCTGTAGGGAAATAGCAAGAAAGGAGGAAAAAACTTCAAAACTACATGGAGTTTTAATTTCTGAAAGAAGCTTTTTCATAAAACCAAACCACTGCTGGTGGGAGTGGGATGAAATAATCTGTTTACAAATACTCTGTGAGGAGTTGGGTGGGTATTGCAGACATTCTGACACAGCACAGAAAAACAGGAGTTAGCAAAGTGTTTCTTATTAATTTTCAATGTTTCGCTTCCCATTAAAAAAAAAGCAGAGTACAAACCCCTGGAAAGAGACATTGCTCCAGGTCATAGATGGTTTTTTAAAAGGCTGAGAAACTTCCTAAGAGACTGCAAAGCATAAACAACATTTAAACAATAATAGGGATGTTCTCATATTGGGTAAACTACTGCATATTTTTCTATAAATTACGTATTTCTTTTCCTGACCACTCAAAAACAATAAAAGTTTTCTTCATTTATGGCTTTAGTTGTTCTAGCCCATAGAATGAGCATGGCAGGGGTGAGCAACACCCCAAAGTGAGGAGCAGGGAAGATAGATGGAATCAGGAGCCTGCCTTCAAGGATATGATGCACAGACTGGTGCAGCCCCACACCCCTGAGGAAGCAACAGAGAGGTTCCACCAGGCAAGGAGGAGCACCCAAGACAGTACAGAACAACATTATTGTGACAGTTTGTCTTGAATTCAGTTTTCCTTTATCTTGTTGTGCAAGTGTCCCTTGTCCCATCTGCACAAAACTACAGCTAAAAGCTACACTAAAGCTTAAGTGAGCTTTTCTCCAAAACAACATGAGTCAGGATTGAGAACATGGGATATGAGAACATGGGAAAGGAGTTGCACTAAAAAGCATGGTTTATATCATATGATTTCTTAACTGATAACACCCCAATGAGATCCAGCCCTAACCAGTCCTGTTAGAAAAGGACTATGAAACTCCAGTTGGAAGCAAGTGACAGGCACAGACAGTTTTAGTATTTGTAAGATCTTTCTACTGAACTGTTTTGTAAAAGACATAAAATGTAACTTAATGGAAAAGCTGCTACAGAGAGAGAGAATCAAACCTGGCAACACGTGGAGAAAGCTTATCAGCAAAATGGAAGCCCTTATTGCAGGTGACAAGCTGTTTGGAAACTTCCTACAAAGAACTCAAGAACCAATATATAGGAAGAAAATTAAACTTCTTGTACACTCTGCTTTTCTGTTTCTCAATTTTTACTCCCTTATGATGAGTTATTTAGTGGTTTTGAGGTGTGAAATGGAAAATTCATCTCTTCTTACTGGTGACTACATATCAAAGGGCAGCTTCTGCAGCAAAAAACCAAAGCAAGAATATATGAGCAAAATAGCTTCTCTCTTATCTTATCTGCAGCTTTTCTGTCTGGTTTTTTTTTTCCTCAAGACTCTCCACCCATGGAATTTTAAGACATTGCATTTGTATCCAATAGTGACCATAAAATGGTATCTTGTTTACAACACCAACAATTTTTCCAAGTGCCAAGGAACACAAAGTGCTAATTGCAAATGGATTACAAACACAGGATGAATCAGGATCTAAGTTGCTTTAGGTTATGCTAGAAATAGCTGGGAAGTGTTTCAGCTTGAGAAAATGTGCTGCAAAGTTGTGTTCTGCAGAACCATTCCAGAATACTATTATTCTCTCCAGCAAGAGGATTTTTTTACAAGTTTGCTCAGGTTTCTGTCAGACCTTAACAGCCTGGACACCTTTATTTTGCTGTGGTTGATGCCTGTGACTCAGCAGAGGGAAGCTGCTCAGCATATTGCACACAGTTCAGCATTTACAACACTGTTCCCTGCTGGTTTCCTGCTCTAAGAAACAGATGTAATTAACAGCTAAAACCTGTCCTTTTGAAGGGCTGTGTGCAAGCTGCAATGATGCAGGACTTTCATCCAGATGAACAGCACTTGCATCCAGACTTCGTTACATACACAGAACTGAAGTATATCAGTGTAATTATACTTGAGCAAATCCTTTTGATGAACCTTCTAGAAACTGAGAACCACCACAGCTTACCTGGGCACTCACAGCCCCCTCCTTTGGCTCTGTTGGCCACTGCTGCAGCATAAGATCGTGCATCTAAGATCAAAAGCTTCTGAGGTTGGATTGCCAAACTCTCTGCTCCTGAAGCATTGGAGATTGAGGAATCTGGGAGAGAAAATGGGAAGTGATGAGTAACCCAACGGATGCTGGCACTGTCTGCAGTAGGGATTCACTCACACCCCACAGTGCACATGCACATAGAGAAACTGGAGTGCTCCATTAAATAAACATGACTGAATCTGTTATAGTGCATAAAAAGATGAAGCTTTTATCTAAATCTCTGCCCTTTACAGAAAAAGAAGCAACCAACTTACCAAATTCCACATCAGAGAGGTCCCCTCCATTGGAGAAATCCCGGGAACAATTGCCATTCATTAATTTGTTGCTGTTGGACCTAGAGTCTGAGGCACAGGCTTTGGCTACAGACTGGACAAGGTGTTCATCATCTGCATTCCTCCAGCCCCACCAACTGACCTCAGGCTGGCCACAGCGGGAAATCACTGCTCCATTGCTCTGGTGCCTGATGAAGAAAAGAATAAAAATTCTAGTGGTGCATAACTGAAAAATCATGAAAAAACTCAATGGTGAACTGGAGTAGTTGAATTATTATCAGGGACCCATCTATCTTTCAGCCTGCCATTCAGAGGCAACACAATCCACGTGCTGCCCCTCAAAATGCTGACTGACCACACAGCCACTGAAAGGTAAAAGTCAAAGCTGAGGTCAGTAAGAGAAAACAAAGCATTTTCTTGCTCAATACTGTTGTCTGTTGGCCAGGGAAAGCCAGGGAACATTTTGGAACAGTAGATGAGGCATTAAAGAGGTATTCAGCACCCATGGGATAGTCAGGTCCCACTGCTGTAATACCATGGTAAATAGGAAAGTTCTGCTAATGTTCATTCATGCTAATTTTAAACCTAGAAGGCAAGAGTAAAGCCACGCATTTGCTTTTTGATGAGATTTTAAAAATTAAAGAATAGTGCTCATTAATTCTGCAGAATTTTACATCTTCTGCCTGGCAATGTCTAAGGATAATCAATCCCTTTACTCCATTACAGCCATGGGAGCTGTTTCCAGGCATCAACCCCAAGTCACAGGAGGTGGCCCTCAACCCAGCAGTTCTTCATCTCAGAGTCAGTGTATTTCAGGGATTATTTCAATAGCTAAAGAGGTTTTAGCATCTCCAGATGGTAAATATCCACAGTTTTACTCATCCTGAAGTTTGGTAGCAGTGTCTGTTGGAAAGGGGTGGCTCTAATAAACCCTTTGAAGCTTTTACTACAAAGGTCTATAAGCACTGAAAATGGAAATATTGTTTATTGTAAGCACTTAATATACAGACAAAGCTTCAGAGGACTGGCAAATGGAGCAGAGAGAGAAGTCTGTCAATAAAATAATCCCATCAGGGAGAGAATTGGAGAATGCTTTAACTTGTCTGCAGCTATCCTCTTCTGGAGAGGGAGTTAAATACCAAAACAAAACAGATTTTGGTATTAAATGTCAGAAAAGTTAGTAGTTATCTCCTTACATTTGACCTAGCTTCTTGTACTACACATCAAGAACAGACTAGAAATGATTAAAATGTAGCAAATCATCGCAAATAACCTCTGAAAGAGTCTTTAAAACTCCCCCCTATAATCTATCACACAAAAGAGTCTGAAATGTATTATCACTGTGGTTTCCCTTATTGACTCAGTGATGCCAGCAGGGATGTGATTCCCCATTTGCTGAAGGGTTTCCATTTCTGCTAATGAAGGTTCTCCCTGACATCCAGCAGCAGAGCTCTGCATCCCTGGGGAGCTCCAGCTCTGCAGGAGGGGCAGCCCCTGTCCCTGAAAAGGGCTGCAGGCACAACAGCCACAGCTGAGAGGAGACACAGCCTCTTCCAGGCCACATGGCCAGTTGGTGATGCCAAAGAATGGGACACCTAAAAACAGTTACTTCTGGCTCCTTAGAAATATCCTCCTTTCAAATGGCCAGCCCTTCAAGCACAGGTGCCTCCACACAAGGCTGCTCTTGCTCTGGGATTCCACCAGAACCCCATATTTACATACTATAGAATCACAGAATAGTTTGGGTTGGAAGGGAGCTTAAAGATCCTCTAGTTCCAACCACTATGCACACAATAATTACAGTTCCTATGTGTTACAACACAGCAGAGGATTTGAGGGTCTTCCTGCAAACTGGCCATGGCAGCTTCATGCAAACCAAGAGTTGTCTCATTCTTCTAAGAAGGCAAATGGACACAACAGTGAGGGCTGTGACTTGGACAGTCCACCCAAACCTATACATCTGAACATTTTTTCTCCCCTCTCACCACTCTCACAAGTGTTCAGGGAGATGGGATGGATGGTCCAGTACTTGTTGTGAGAGCAGTGAAGGGTCCAGCAGCCCCAGCTCTCCAGCCACTCCACAGAAGCCTCGGGACATCACTCAAAACCAGTGCTCCTACTTTTGCCTTGCAGCAAAAACTTCTCATTATAAAATAGTTTGTGACATGGTATTTTAAATATTTTTCATAGCTCTCTTCTGTAATTGTTTCATATGAAATTCCTTCTCCAAGAGGAAGGAACTGACAGGGTGCACTAAGCGAGGCAAAGGAACAGCAATCCCAGTGCCACGGCATTTACAGGCGGCTGCAAAGAAAAATAGATTTCTGCTAAAATGATTCCTTTCCAAACCAGCTCAACTGACACCAAATTAGTTCAGAAAAAATACATGCCAATCACTGAAAGGGCACCTACTTCCCTGGTACGCTTGTACAAATAACAAAAGAAAATAAAACATCATTATACATGTAAGAAATCTATTTTGAACACTCAAATGAACTCATTTATTTTTCCATATGCTCTCTCCCGGATTTCATTACTACCTGCCTGCGGAATCATTTTCACAGGTTCATAAACAGTTAGATTTTCATCTCCAGGTTCTTGCCTCCCATTTATACTGCAAATAATAAAGAATCATTAGGCCAAAACCTGAGTTCACTGGGAGCTGTAAAGCCCTAACACTCCTAAAGCCTCCATAAATAGGCAATGTTCAGAGGTAGAAAGCAGCAAACAATTCTATTCAGGGCAGTATCAGAGGTCCCAGGATGACCACAGGAATAAAACACAGCACATAGTTCTAGTGTGATTCCAAAGTCCCCAGAGACAGAGCTGGGGACAAGATGGTGTCACCCAGATCTCAGCAACCAAAAGGAGATGAAAAAAATAAAAGCAGACCCTCTACTGTACATTCCCTATCCTTCTAGAACCAAGTACCATGCAGCCACCCTATGGAAACTAAATAGTTTATTTCTATTTGGTAACTAAAAAGCTCTTTATACAGCTCTATGTACAGTACTGCTCTGCACAAGCTTCATCCCAGCAGCCAGAGTCCTACAATAAATCCTCCAAAACCTCAACTCCAGAGGCAAAGAGCACTAATGAAGGCCTGGATAGAACCTACCATGACTTTACTCAACTGTACCTGAAAAAATCACTGCTGCAACTCCCCAGCTCATTAATTCTGCGGCATTTTACATCTTCTGTCTGACAATTTCTAAGGATAATCAATCCTTAGGGCATTGCTCTGCATGCCTTGGCTCACACTGCTGGCAGAAAGGCTACCAGAGTGTGGGCACCACCTCCCATGGCTACCCACAGCCACCTTCCACCTTTCCATGAGGGTCCTCAGAAGTTTAAGACACTGTTTTGACCACATGTGAAGTCCTCTCTGGTGTCTTTCTATAAAATCCAAAAAGGCTGCCCCTTGACATAGATTTTTCACCTCTGAGTTCAGCCCACACAAGCTCACCAGATCTTCAGCATTACAAGAACACAAAGGGAGGGTTTGTTCCCAAGTGTCTGCATCTCATCTCTCTCTCTCTCTACTCCCCATTCAGAAAAAGATCTGAGACAAGTTACTGGACTAATTTTTTTTGGAAAAATTATTATTAGGATTCCCCCCCCCCTCGAGGTAAAGCAAAAAGAGCAGACTTATAAAAATGTAATTAATACTGAAATCAATATTCCTCAAATAATTTTCAACAGACCAAAAAACTGCTGAACGAGCTTTTGTCCCTTACTCCTCTCAAAGCAAGAAAAAAAAGCTAATTTTATGGTAACATATAGAGAAAACTACCCATGGATTTCCAATCACACGGATCATCAACCCCCAGCTGATGTGAGTTCTATTAGGGCCCAGAATGATAAACTGCATGTCTTGCAAAATCTATTACTAAATGTCAAGAGAAGGGAAAAAAAGAAATCAAAGGAGAAGAAAAACTTTTCTCCCCTTGATCTGAAGATTTTAACTGAAAAACTCAGTGGTGATTTAACATGCAGTCTGGGCAGAACAGCAGAAAAGTGAATGCCAGGGATTAAATCATTTCAGCCCATCAGGTCTTTGGAACATTTAAGTCACTCTCTCATAAATCCAGTAGAAAAAGTGATTTCCATCTCCCGTAGAGAGCTGGAAGATGGAGGGATATTTATGAAGGTGAGGTGTCCCTCAGCTCTGTGACAGCTTCATAACAAGTACAAAGTAGCCTGAAAGGCTGAACACAAACCCATATATAAATTACAGTATTCTCTCCCACACATATATAAAATACATACCTATATGCACCACTAAGAAAACATTTAAGTCTTAAAAAAATCATATTTTCCCTCCAACAAAGCTGAACAGAGGATGGAGCAACTCCTTAATGTTCCAAAAGGGACTGCACAAATCCCTTTTTTATTTGGAAGCAAAAGGAGAAAAGACAGGAGGATTTGAAGATAATGGTCTGCTGCCATGAGCTAATTTGTTCTCCTCTCACAGAACAAGAACTCTTAAGCTCAGTAAATAATGCTCCATGGCCTACACTTGACTCTGCACACTCACTCCTCTGACCCAAAATGTGAATGTGTCACTTGTCCCAGTCTCTGACTTGCAGCCACACACAGGGAGCAGCATTTCCTCTCTGCCTGCTCAGGAGGAGTGGGAGGCTGGGCAAGTTTCCTGGAATTATCAGTATTCATTATCTTTTTAATCCCTTTGTCATCTGAGTTTTTTAAAGAGATTTTAAATATTTATGGGGGAGATAACTCCAGCAGAAAATTGGCCAAGGCATTAAATGACAGATTCCAGAATGGTTGGGAAAAAAAAAAAAAAAGATGCTGAAATACATTTATTCCCAAAGAAGGTGCCAAACTCCAGTATCTCAGAAAAGCAATTTTGTTATGAAAAACTGCTGGACACAATCTAAGGAACAAACCGTCAGATTAAAACTATCTAAAACATGCAGATAGGGATACCATGAACATTCTTGTGTAATGGGAGTTTCATATTTCCCTTAAATAATTTTAGGATGTGTCCCTGCTTATACTGCAGTTTGAATAACAGCCAGATGTGAATTAGAGAAAAGCCAAAGCAGTAGCTCGCCAGAGATGTCATTTATCACCTTTTCCACTGTGTTCAAGCCTTCATCTTATATTGATTTCATTTTATTTTTTTAATAGGAAAATGAAACAATCTTAACTGAGGTGACTGCCCTAGGAATGACTTGCAGGATATGCAAATCCAAAAGTGCTCCCACAGCCCATGCCTGGAATTCCAAAAATAAAATGCCTTTAACACTTCTGCTAAGATATGTCAGGCACAGTGAGAGGCCCAGAGGAGCCAGAACAACTTCCATTACAATCCAAAATTACCAGTTATGACTTATTTCAGCTTTTATTTATTAAAAGACCCCACTGACAGCCTGCTGAAAGCTGTTCCATCTGTGAGAGACTCACCTGTACACAACAGCAGGGATACGCTTCCAGGAGCGAAAGCTGGCCACGCTCTCCAGCTCTTTATCTGTGATCCAGGCAGGAACGATGATCTCCTGGGGGTAACTGCCACACAGCCTGCCAGAAAACCAGTGCAAAGGGTTGAGCAAAAGCAGGGCAGAGCAGTTACACACTCCTCAGACAACACACAAACTGTTTGAGCAACCCAACAGCTCCTCAGCTCAGCCAGCTGCTCTATGGTGAATCTCTGTGTCACTGTAAAAACCTCCCCCCCTGCATACAGGAGTGCTGTGAATGTTGAGATGCATTAATGCCTCCCAGAGTTAAGATTATCTTAACTTCTCAGAAAAATAACACATATATGATTTTTAGCTCCAGCTGCTGAAATAACTGCAGCATAGAAAAGAAACTGCCCATCTTTCTGTGCTAAAGGGTGAACCACGTGAGTTGTGGGTCACAAAACACAATCAGAGCCACTACAGACTACAGGATTCAAGCAGGAAACTCATGTGAGTATGAAAAAGTTTCCTGGCTCATCACCCCTCACTGAAGGCAGGGCTCTGAGTGTACTGACTTATCTTTGTCTGGCTAACTGGGACCTTCCTAGATGCACCTTGCACTCCACAATTTACCTGGTAACACCATGACTGCCAGGAGATCAGTGTGAGCAGCCAGCAGTGGCTGCAATATACTGCTGAACCACTTCTAAGCCTACAGAAACACCTAATAAAAGAATACTTTAAAAGCACATTCTCTTTTACAAAATGACAAAAAATAATCATCATCCCAATTGTCTCTTACTAGGAACTGCAAAACTTGACAAAGTTTCAGTAATCTGTTATAACAAAACTTGAGGTGCCATTTGGCTGTGACTCAGCAGCCCCCAAAACTTACTTGTACTTCTCATTGATGTTGGAAATCCTCCAGGCGTTGTTCATATCAAACCCCATCCTCTCCACCTCATTTTTAAACCTCGACGTTACATGCTCTCCTGGGTATCAAAAGCAGAGAGAAAATAAATGCAAAATAAGAAGGAAAATTCCCACCTTTGAGAATAGTTGAGAAAAAAAACACCACCAAACTCGTACTTATTCAAAAGTTAGAAAGGAACAGCCCAAAAACATCACCTCTGTTTCAGTGACAGAAGTCTGGCACAGGCTGCCCAGAGAGGTTGTGGAGTCTCCTTCTCTGAAGACATTCAAAATTCTCTGTTACAGTCCTGTGTGACCTGATCTAGGTGTTCCTGCTCTGGCAGGAGGACTGGACTAGATGGTCTCTTGAGGTCCCTTCCAATCCCTGACATTCTTAATAATGTACTTTGAAAATTGGTATCAGGAGAGCCACAGCTTCTGCTGGCTTTTTCTGGCTCTTCAGAAAGGCCAAAGCCCATGAAAGATGCCATCTCTGATGTTTGCCTTCTGTAAACCCATCTAAGACACAGTAAGGCTGCAGATGGGAATCAAACCCACCAGTAAAGCCATTTAGATCCAGCAGCTAAGAGGGAAAACACTATTTTTTTCTAGTTGTTCTTTTCCTAAATTCAGAAGAAACTGGCATCAATGAGAAGAGCATGAAGCTCTGGGCTGACACGTGAAGGGGTAACACAAGGAATGTGGTGGAGAACTTGGGACAGTCTCCACTGAGGATACAATTCTAGATACAGGCTTGGGACTCTAGGCAAGCCCTGAAATTTAACCAGCAACTTAGTTTTCCATCTGTATATGGGATGTTATTCCCCCATGAATCATGTGGAGGCAGGAAGATAAAATGCATCAAAGATTGCTTGACACAAACATCAGTCTCAATATCCTCACTAATTCCTGGATTAATACATTAAACTAGAATAAGCTCCATTTATTTTCTAACCTTTTTAAAAAGTATGAAGCTACAACTGAAACATACAATGGATGGCAGGGTAATTATTCCGATAGAAAGAAAATCTAGAGATTTTAGGCCTAAAATCAGCATAGCAGAGAAAGTAACTTCCAGGTTCACAGAGCTGAAAAACCCAATAAACCTAACAACCATGTGAGCAGCTCTAGATAAAATTACTCTGAAAGTCTGGCCATTGCTCAGCTCTTAACTAATGGAACATTAAATAATGAGGCAGATCACCACCCAAAACAGGGAAAAAAAAGTCAGCTGAAAGAGTACAGCTTTAAGCATTAAATCTTTCTTGGCTGTAGCTGAAGGGACCAGTCAGTGAAGAAATGCAAGAACCTGAGATAGGAAAAAGGCCACGCTGGAATTTTCCAGGCTCAATTTACAACAGCATACCTTGAGCTTCTTTAAACCTTTCAAAGAAAGTTCTGGATTATCAACTAGATGTGATCCCTAGAGGGTTTCCACACACCTGGTCGACACAAGTCCCCATGCTGCTCCTTCTCACTGGCGTACACCTCCATGCACCACGCGTGGTAGGCGAAGGAGAAGAGGTCCTCAATCTTGGCAGGAGGGCGGATGGCATTGTTCAGTCTCTTCAGCCACTCCTGACACTGCTCAAAAGTAGAAAACTGACACCTGTCACAGAAAAAAACAAAGGATTTTTCAGTTAAAGATGCCAGATCTGTAAGATCTGACAGGCTGGTTGTGAAAACAGCCCTGACAGCTGAAAGTGAGAACAAACAGCATACTGGTAACAGAGTTCTGCCTCTGAGGGATGGTAAAAATAGAACTTTGGGGTATTAGTAAAGAAATACACATTTTGGAAGTCAAAATAAAGTGTCAGCAGGACAGCAGCATTCTGTGGCTGTGAATACACCAGTGCTATTCACTGGCTCTCAATGAGGGAGACACTGATGCACATTTACTACAAGCCCAAGGGCAGTATCAGTGAGTTCAGGCTGCAGCTTCCCCACATTCCAGGACAGGAATGGGTTCAGCCCTGTGCTGACCAGCGTCTGGGACTCAAAAACCATCACATACATCTATGTTTGTATTCTCCTCAGCAACACACTCTGCAGACACAGAAGAAACAGCATTTGATTAAAATGCTTAATGGGAGAATAAGGAGGACAAACTCTAGTATCTGAAATCTTCCTTTTTCTCCTATCTCATACTCTGAGATTTTCTTTCCTGACCTTGGTGGGAAGCACAAAGAACATATTTGAAAGTGAGTTTTGCTTCACATCACACACCAGGAGCAGCAGCAGTGAGAGCATTCCCTTGCACAGGTGAAACTATGCTTCAAAGCAGCCTGTTCAAATCACACGGGCTTGTCTTTGCAAAGGGGGATTCCTGGACCCTTTAGAATAAAAGGTTAAAATAAGATCAGTGATTTAGTTTGTTCTGGCAGATTTCTTCAGGATTTTATAGTTATAAAATATTCACCAAGCATTTCCACTCAGTTCAGTTTGAGTCCTAACAGCAGCTAAGAGGGATGATAGCTAATTCCTGGCTAATGATCTGGATTCTCTCGGGGCAGGATTTATTATCCCTACCTGCAAATACCTAACAGCCAGTCAGTGGAAGGAAAACGACGTGTCACACATGAAATGTGCCCAAATAGCTGCAAGGAACTGCAGCTGGGAGGAGTTTATTTCCTATACCTGGCTGTAAAGCAAGCTGAGACTGCTGCCTTGGATGGGCTGATCCTCTATTAAATTTCTGTAGTCAGACAAGCACATCTTAGCCTACAGATCCTGTATTCTTTCTGAATTCTTCAAAGTTAGGACTGCAATGATGGTGCCATCTTCACTTGAGCCCTAAAAAAGCTCGAAACCATTCTAAACCTGGTACCTCAACATCAAACTTCATGATCTTACAACAGTTAGTATGATCAAATACTGATTCTTGGAGATGTGGTTTGAAGGGAAATACATAAGGAACGGCATAAATACAAATAATTCGTATTCATTCTGCAATTGAAGAGAAATAACAAATCAACATAGAGAGGGAGGGTGACTTTTTTAAAATGTCAAGAGCTACAAGCTAAGAGGAAGTTAAATATTTAATTCAAATTAAACTAAATATTACTTCTAAAGTAAAATCAGTCCTCATCAAAATGGAGCATTTCAGGAAACAGCCGGCCTGTTAAACATTCCGAGCGCTCAGACAGGACTGGGGCTCATTTCATTATAAAAAGGGTACTGCCAGCAAACATTTAATCAAAGAGAAATGTTCTGTTCTTGTTAATTAAAGTTTATAGATCAAAATTAATTCCTGCAGCAGGAAAGTAGCAAACAGCAGTAGCTGAGAGACTCCAGGGGCAGAGCAGGGACTGCTGAAGGGAGAAATTAACACCTCCTTGATGCTGCCTGCCTTTCAAAGCAGGGTGTGTTTCAGGGGTTTTACCTTGTTTTGTATCCATAACTAATTGAAATGATATAATAGAACTGGGAAACAGGGAAAACACACTGAGATTAACATTGATTTCAGAATAAAATCAGATTAGCCACTTTGGCTCAGACCAAAATTCACAAGGAAAAACTCAGGTTATCCTGCTCCCATCTTCTTTACAGAAACACCCAGCTACCCCATGCAAACACCACACAAGAGAAGATCTTTTGGAGAGAAACAAGGCCAGTAAGTAGGAAAAAAAGCATTTCCTTCAACAGCTGACCACAGCATGTGGAAAGCAGAGCTGTCCCCTCCTCAACACCCAGCCCTCTCCTACCTTATAACCTTGCAGTCTTTGCAAGTCAAATGAAGCTGAAATATGTCACGGCACTCAACACTCTCTATGAGCTGCAGAGGAACCTGGAATTGAAAAGACAGAATTGTATTTTAAACAGCACTAACACTCTAATTTCTTTGCATATCTTATATGGATTTGTTATTAGACTATAACAAAGTCTGAAAAGAGAGAAAATCAAAGAAAACCATAACCAGTGTTATTATTTCTTCTTGTCATTGGGCCATTAAAGAAAACTCCTGCACAAGGAGATGGGACAAGATGGTGTCTGACTTGACAGTCTGCATGTTTCAATAAAGCTGGAATTTTAGTTTTACCCATGTTTTCAGCATTGTTATTGTTTTAAGGTCTTTGATAGACTACATAGCCAACAACATGAAGGGATGGGTGAAGTGATAATTCCCTCCCATGGGATGAGCCCCCTCATTCTTTGCCATCCTTAAACTGGGAAGAATAAGCCCAGAGAAGCACAATAAACCCAGGGAAGATGCCAACAGACTCAGATACTCCTGCTAAAGGGGCAGTCAAATACATGACAGAAGAGATTGGAGGTGTGTTGCTATAGTTTATATTTCAACTAATTTCTTCCATGCCTTCTACTAGATTCTGCTCTGCAAATCAGATGAAACTGCTGCGATGGCTTTGTCTAATAAATTTAGGGATTGGAATGTCCCTCAGACTGAAGGAACGTTCCCTTCTGGCTTTCCTCCCAGTTGGACAGCCCTGTATACACCAGTAAGTTATTTAAAACTGCCAGTGCCTGACATGGCACCAGCATGGAAAGCAAGATACCTTTCTCCAGCTAATGAGTTATTACTCCACAAGACTTGCTTTTTCAGTCAAATGCTCCTGTGTCTGTTAGTTGGGTTTTTTTTGGTTTTTTTTTCCCTCCCAGCCTTTTTTTATCACATTTCTGCCCATGCCCATCTCCTTTTAAGCAGCTCTTCACCTTGCACCTCCTCCCAGCAGTCTCTCCCTCCTGTCTGCTCTCTAATGACATACAAAGTATACCTCTACTGCATTATTTTTAATTTCCTCCTTTCAATGTCACTCTTTGTTCTATGCCCTTTCAATTTGTCCTCTCTTAACAGCCCTTCTTTTTTCTCCTGACAGCCTAAACGCAGCTCAACATCTATTTCCTTAGAATCTACTGGTTTTTCTCCAGGGCAGCCTTCATATCAATCTTTTTCATTTTCTTTTCCGGTCATAAAAAAAATAAAAAAATGTGTCCTCTGATCCTCTTGCATTTTCAATCTCTTTTCTGTTCATTATTCTTCCCCCAGTAACAATTACCTGCCTTCATTCCTCATTCTTTCCCACTGCTGCCCTTCTATTTTCCCAATGCAGCTTCTCAGGGCGATGCAGGCAGCAATGGGACACCCAGTGCCATTTGCTGGCTCCTGAAAGAGCCATCAATTCTATTTGAGGCACTTCCCCATGTAATAACAGCTATCAAAAAGACATGGTGGAGAAGCAATCATTTGGGCTTTCATAAGAATAAAAGTATATCATTAGGGAGAGCTCTGGAGCACTGTGCTCCTGCACTATCCAGCTCTAACTGTCTCTTGTAAATTAGCTCATCTGAAACAACAGCAACATTCCACAACTCAAACTATCTAAGATTTTTTTGTTAATTTAATTACTAGGATTATTCCCATTATCTAACAGTTCAAAATCTTAGTGCTGATTATATAGTACTATCTAAGTACAAAATCTAGTGTTGATAAAGGCTACATGCAAGTCCATGATTCCACAAACTGCACTAAAACTTTCATTCCCCCATAAATACAATTAGCTTACAGGGAGAAAATGATCAGACAGAGTCTCACAGGCTGCAAAGTTGGAAATGTCCTTAAGAAAAAGCCAGTCCCAGAGCTCAGCCTGGGAACCAAGCTCCCCATGAGCACTGGGCAACCTCTGTTGAGTCTGGGATTTTTATCCCATGGATAAATGTAAGTCAACACTTTTGAATGCTGTAATCCCTACAATTTATGCATGGTCTGCTACATCTTTTGGGGTTGCATTTAAAGCACCACATTGCTTGTACTATTGTGATCTAGAAAATTATCCATAGAAGAGATTTCTGCACACAGCTGTGCATTCTACAGTGTTGCCACATGAGCATTAGCAGCTTTTACGTGTATTTATTTTCAAGCAGAGGTACAGCAAGAGATCTCACAGCATCGAGCTACTTACTGAGGTTTCACAAGGCCACTTAATTGTAAACAAAAAAAGAACAATGAGGCAGGGGGGGAAATAAAGCCCAGAAATCCATTTTTAACTAGGTTCTATTTCATACAGTTGCCTGGAATAACATGTGGGTTTGGTGTTTGACACTTCAGCCCCATCACTGCACAGGTCAGGATTTGTGACGGCTTGTGAACTGCTGTAAAATAGGAGATTGGAAATAAATCCATCACCAGGGAAAAAAACCCCTAAAACTTTGATGCTTTGGATTTTATTTGACTAGTTTTACTACAAACATCCCCCAAAAAATATTTCTGTGTCATGTATAATGTCCTATCAAATTTATTATAGCTCCCAAACCATCATACAACTATCTGTTCTCCCTGAGAAATGTGATTTGAACATCATAAAGAGGTTTTTCACAACCATTAACCTTTAAAGGCAGTATTATCATATTTTTATCTGAAATTCTCTCATTTGGAATGAGTTCAGAATACCTGTATTACCACAGGAGCACAAATAACACTTACATTCACAACAGACTCTTTGAATTTGATGTGAAGCCTGTAATTAGAAAGTGCAATGATGGCATCCTCTGCTCGTCCCACATACTCTGTACTCTCACCATGAAGTTCAATGAACGGGACCTTCAGAACAGGAAGAGAAATCTTTCAGAAATCATTTAGCAAGAATATATCCCCCCTCAAAGCACACATTCACTATAAAATCAAAGTGAAACACTGCTGAGAACTCAGTCTAGCTATCACTGCTAAGCATTATAAGGCTGGTTCAGAGGTTAACTGTGGCCTTTTTTTAAAATGATTCCTCATTATTCTTAATTCTCCCAAGCAGTAAGTGCTTGGTCAGGGAAAACACCAGATTTTTATGAGAAATCCAAGCAAAATATCTGCACATTTTGGTATGCAGTCTGACCAACCCCTTGATTGATGCTCTTGTTCCTTACTTAATCTTACTAAATTCACCCCAAAGTAGGCAATACACACAAGATGAAAAATCTTTTATACCATTGGTTCCTAGTATTCCCTAAGGAACCTCGGGTAACTTAAGACTTATCCAGCTTAGACTGAAGTCCCCATCCCTGGAGACATTCAAGGCCATCCTTGATGAGACTCTTGAGCAACCTGATCTAGTATAGGATGTCCTTGCTCAACCCCCCTTGCAGAGGGTTGGACTAGGTGGCCTTGAAGGCCCCTTTCAACTCAATGCATTCTATGATTTAAAAAAAATGTTTTTCTCCTATCACCTGAATTGCAAATGAAAATTCTCTGGGAGAGGTCAGAGAACACAAAGGCCAACCAGAGAAACCATGACCTTAACCAGCAAGGAGCAGTGTGGTGATTACCTGAAGGTTCTCATCCTCTCGGATCAGCTGCTTCCTGGGAAAGATCTGATTAGCCTGGATGCATTCAAGGCTGTGCTGAGTCTCTTCATCCTGAGAAACAAAGCATCACAGTCAGACTCAGCACAGCAAGACAGCAATGAAACCTCAGCCAGCACAGACAGGTCAGGGATCAGGAACTTAGTGAAGTTATTAACCTCACAAACACTAACAACTAAAAGTGATACTAGAAACAAGTTTCCTTCCTGCTGCCTGATTAATAAAGTATTTTTTTTAAATCACAAAACAATATTAGGAACAAAGTGTAAGCCTGGCCTAATCTGGACTATGCTTAAACTTCAACACACAGAGACATGAACTTTTTCATGTTTTACAGCTTTTATCATATTCTGCTCCACATCAGCCCCTACAAATCTCCCTGCTTACCATGACAGCCCTGGGCAGGAGGAGAAATCCTCGTCTGAACTCACAATACTTTGAGGCTCTTCTTCACTTATTATTAAAATCTAGAAAACCAGAAAAGTGTAACGGTGAAATTAAATTCATTTTCTTTTGGCAAATAAATACAAATTAACTTTTCAAGACTGAGAATTCAGCTGTTAGAAAACAGAAGCAAACAGTAATTATGGAAAGATATAATCCATATAAACTAACTCTCCTGAGAGACAAAATTGTTTCCAAATGTGTCTGACTCCTTCTGTTCGCTCTGACAAATCATCTTTGAATGTACTGCTGGGAGAATACCCATCTGAACGCAGCAATTAGATCACCATTTATGTAATTTAAATTAAAACATGTTCATCTTTCTTTCCTAGCTCATCCTGAACATCCTCCCAAGTCATATGCAGATGGTGATTCACAAATAGGTAAGTTATAAAATCAAGGGGGTCACCAAGATCACTCCATCTGATCTCTGAAATAGCACAGGATGATGCATCCTCCTGAAGTTACCTTGTTTCAATGAACAAGAACTCATGTAGAGATTAAATATCTCATTTTATAGTTATGACTCATTTTCTACATATTTAGATGTATCAAAATGTCCATTCTCTTGCACTGACCTTTCCAGGAGCTGCAGATCCAGACATATTAGCAACCTGCTCTCCCCACTGTTCAACAACCCCCTGATCTGCAATAACCAGCACAGTTTATGGAAATACTAAAGAGCATAGAGCCTTGAAGTTGATTTCATTAGGAACTTAATGATGGAAGTGAATACAGGAATTACAATCTCTGATTTATGTTAAATTTTTTAAATCCAGGTCATTTCTTCCTGTTTAAAAAAAAATAAAAGGACTAATTTAGGCTTTTATGGATTTTGTCATCTACAGCACAAAACACATAACATTAAAATATATCAGTCAAGTTTAGTCAATTCCCAATTTAAATGTCACCTTCCTTATAAATATATTTCCCTTTATCAACTTTCTTGACTAGAGAAAACCTGGGCTCAGACATGACTCTGCAGGAAGCACCAACTGCATCATCTGTATTCCACAGAATACATGGCAAAGGGAAAAGGAGCAGCAGATGGACATCTTCTGAAGATAAAACATCCACTAAACATCCCTCATCTAAAAATGAGCAATGAGAAGAAAGCACTGTACTTCTGTTAAAGCTTCAGTTAAAAAAGACTTTTTTTTTATTGTGATGTTCTGAAATGTCCCCAGAAGAGGGACAAAACAGCCTATAAAACCAGGCAAATGGCTTCAAAATTGCACAGCTTGTAGCCAGGACTTGTGTGTGTGGATATAAAAGGAGGAAATTATGAGCAGAATCAAGCTGAAAGTGACACTAATTCACTAAAAATTCGTGGAAAAAGTAGATATAAAACCCCAATTTTATACAACCAAGAAAAACAAAAGCGAGAAGACTTGACAGGAGCCTGAATTCATCTGCTATGGAAAGTGATAAAATAAAACACTTGCAGTGAAACTTCCATGCCTGCAATAACAATGCAGAGCAGAAGCATCCTTTTAAGTTCTCAAGAACAAAGGAAAGCTAGAAATGTTATCTACTGACAGAAAGATTAAACATTATGATTGTTTGAAAAGGCAGAATTATTTAACATCTGTGTTTCAAAAGCAGCAGGAGAAGAATGAAAGTTTGTACATATCTCATGCTGTAACTGGTGAGAACATTTAGAGAATTCCAATGATTAATGCTGCAAAGGGCATAAATTCATCAGGTTTGATCTTAAGTATAGCAGAAGCCATAAAATTCCAGCCCTTAAATTCAAAGCAAGAGTTTATGCTGGACCCCAGCATGAGTGGGTGTTTTACACAGGCTGTGCTTGGGAGCACTTATCTTCCTGACCCAGCTCTGTTCTTGACTTGATGATACCAAGCTATGAGGAGTTCAGCAGTTCTCTGGTTTCAGCCTCCCAACTTCTGACTCTCACTGTGTTATTTCAAAGTACATGATGCACCAGGATCTACAGGACGAGCCTCCTGCTCAATCAAATGCCAGATGACAGCTGGCCAAGCAACAGGCAAGTTTGTCCTGTCATTCTCTGTCTCACTGCTCAGCCATCACCACAGGCACAGACTGGATTAGCTCTGCAGTATATCCTGACATAATGAAGACTAATGATTCAAGAAAGAGAAGGTGGGTTTCAGAACTGAGGTTTACACAAATTGCCTTCTCCATGCTTAAAATAATGCTGTGCTTAAGCATCCAGCTATCAGGTGTACAGCCAGCCAGAAGAGTGATGACCAGTTGGGGCATGGTTAAGTTCCCATCAATGAACACTTTTGAGGAGAACAGTCATCATAGAATCATAGAATAGTTTGGGTTGGAAGGGACCTTAAAGATCATCGAGTTCCAACCCCCCTGCCATAGGCAGGGACACCTCCCACTAGACCAGGCTGCCCAGTGCCCTGTCCAGCCTAGTCTTGAACACCTCCAGAGAGGGGGCATCCACAACCTCCCTGGGCAACCTGTTCCAGTGCTTCACCACCCTCACTGTAAAGAATTTCTTCCTTATGTCTAGTCTAAATCTATCCCCCTCTAATTTATATCCATTGTTTCTAGTCCTCCCATCCGATATTATGTTAAAAATTCCTTCCCCTGCCTTTCTGTAGGACCCCCTCAGGTACTGATAAGTTACTATGAGGTCCTCTCTGAGCCTTCTCTTCTCCAGGCTGAACAACCCCAACTCCTTCAGCCTGTCCTCATAGGGCAGTTGCTCCAACCCTTTGATCACCTTCATGGCCCTTCTTTGGACCCTCTCTTGGCTGTTGGCATCATTGCCTTCTGCAGCCTCCTCACCATCCCCAAACTCTATTTTTCCACAACAGCAGCCACCACTGAAGTTATTCAGATCAAGCATCTCCAGATCAATTCTTGTAGATAATTTATATTCAACTTGAACAAAGCTTTAAACACTCAGAGCAAAGCCTTCTGAAAATAAAAAATATGCTTTGCTCTTTCAGTTAATTCTTTCAACTTCTATCAGAACCATCAAAGAAGTACAGACCTAATTAAAAAGATGAGCTTTATTACAAATCTAAAGCATGCTTAGCAGTGCTGAGGAAAAGCCTTCATAGATTGGACACTGTGCTGTAAAAATTGTTCTTTTATAAAAATTAATACATCTAGTCAACCTGCAACAAAGTTTACTACTTATATGATGATTAGGCAACACAATGGAACAGGCTGCACAGGGAAGGGGTGGAGGCACCTTCCCTGGAGCTTTTAAAAGCTGGACAGATGTGGTGCTGAGAGACATGGGTGGCAGTGGCTTTGGCAGTGCTGAGTTGATGGTTGGACCTGACTGAAATGTCCCTTATACCACAGACCACTCTAGGAATCTATGATAATAGAAGCAGTATTTGCTTGGTGAATTCAAAAAGATGTAACTCATTTCCCATCACATCACCAAGATGATCCCAATCCCTCCATGACCTCCTGGATCACCCAAGGAAAAGGAGGTGGGATGGGGACCTACTCCCATACTGAGGCCAAAAAAGGCCATGTTACCAACTTACTTTGCCACCCTTTCAACTCTAGATTCTCATATATTAAATTACACCAAAAAGAGGTTAGTCTTGTTAATTCTCCATCCTTATGTTCTGCTTGAAAGGATAAATGATTAGCAAAGGTTGTAACCTCAGACTCTCGTTCAACAAGTATGGGAACATCTTAATTACCTTTTGTTTCAGATGTGCCTTCTGGTCTAAATTATGTACATAATTAAGACTAGCAATAACCATCTGTTTGCCTCTGATTCTTAACAAAAAAAAAGATTATCTAACTGAAGGATCATTTAAATTCACATATATTTCAGCATAGTTGAATTTAAAGCAAGGAAAAAGAAAAACTAGAGGGCAAAAAAGGAAAAAGGAAGTATCCAAATGTTTCACTTTCTTCCCTGTCTACATCCTGAGCTCCATTGATTTCAGTATCACAATCAGACTGTGCTGACCCTCAGACTCTAAACACAGCTACTCACACACTGAGTCCCAGTCATCCTGAAAAGTTTCAAGATGGGAATCAGAAGGCAAACAAAGAAGCATTAGAAAATTTGAGCATGAAGCATTCAAGAATGTGAGACTTGGCTTTGGCAAAAGATGCTTCTGTTACAAAATGAAAACACTTCTTCCCCTTTCACAGGTGGAAGGAAATTATTCTGAGATAAGGATAAACACTCGGTTTCCCACGTTTCAGCCCCTGACAGCAAGGTTTCCCCTCCTTTCTGGCACCACACATAGAAGTAACCCAATAGCTTTGCTAAAGATTTATTGGGGGAGCAGCAGACAATCTGGGCATTTACACCTTACTCCAGAATACAAGCAGGACAGACAAATAATCACATTTGAAGATTCTGTGCATGGCTAATAATCAAAAGTAATCTTTTTCTTATAATTAAATGATGCAAATATTAACTAAAATACAGATTCTTGTCTCTTTTGAAAAATTACTATTTAACTGAGAGCAATCAATACCATGAATAAGTAGCTCATCTTATAAAAAAGATAAACTTACCAACTAATAAGAGACTATAAAACAATCCTCTTTGCCCCAGAAAGTTTCAGATGCTCTTCCAACACTTCACATTGGCAACTGCAAATAAAAATACAATACTCAAAAACATGAAATTTCAATTGAAATAAAGCACTTCTTACACAGCCAACAACTCATGGAAGAAACTCAACTGTTTGGCTTGTCTGTCTTCACTGAAGAGTAAAACATAATGTTATGTAAGTCACAGAAGGTGGAAGAGACCTTCAAGATCATGGAGTCCAACCATGAACCCAACTCTGACAAGAACCATCCCTAAACCATATCTCTAAGCTCCATATCTGCCCATCTCTTATATATCTCTAGGTACGGGGCCTCAACCCCAGCCCTGGGCAGCCTGTGTAGTGCTTCCAGAAGACTAAAAAGGATATATAAATTTTTAAGAGTGATACAGTAGAAGAGAATTAAAAAATACAACTGCACTGCAAAAAAGGGGGCCTAATGAAAGGCAGGGGTAGGACTTTTTAATAGCATGTTTGACTGTACTTACTGAGATAACAAAACAAAATTGGAAGAGGGGTAGATTAGGGAGAGATACAAGAAATTCTTTACAGTGAGGGTGGTGAAACACTGGAACAGGTTGTGGATGTTCCCTCTCTGGAGGTGTTTAAGGCCAGGCTGGATGAGCAACCTGGTCTAGTGGGAGGTTTCCCTGCCTATGGCAGGGGGATGGAACTAAATGATCTTTAAGGTCCCTTCCAACCCAAACTATTCTACAATTCTACACATGGACACTCTTTAAGGGAAGCTTATACATATCTACATTCAACTATTAAAAACTTCTGTGAGATGAGGATGCTGTGCTTTAACAGCAAACACTCCACGAATTACCACAGCTGTAAGAAAACCTCAACTAATCATGAAACAGAATTTTATAAAACAGTTTCTTAAAGCAACATTTGGTTACCTGCAACAGAGGTCAACTTCATTTTTATTATTTTTAAATCTCTCTAAACCAACAAACCAAATGCCAGCCCCAAAAGCTTTATGGGTTGCTAATTAAATACAGCACAGGGAGCAGAGGACAGTTTTACTTTGAGGCACCAGCTTGATGGAGCAGCAAGTTCAATGCTACAGCTGCTCGAGTGGACAAAGTCACCTTTGATGGGAAGACCCAGCAAGCTCATTAAACAAACTAAATAGGCTGGGAAGGCAGAGCACGCAACCCTAGAACGACTCATGGGAGACAGCTTTCTGGCCACGTCCTGGCTTTTAAAAAGGCAAGAGACACGTTTAGGGTAGCAGGAGGTAAACTTATTCTGTGTGGTTTAGGTCCAAGAAAAAAAACACAACCCCTTCCTAAAATCTGCAACAAGCCTTTTATTGAATTTAATTAGGTTTGGGAGAAGCCACTGAATCTCAAGAGTGTTGCAGAGAAGTTTAAAAACAGGAGAGAAATGTTCCAATATAAGCATTAATAATTCCGCTCCGTTCCTTGCCAGTATTCAGAAGGCACTTGCTGAGGTGCTCATCAGCATTCCTCGCACAGGGCTGTTGCTCTCAGATAAGCACCTCCAACATTATCACTTCCCGAGTCAACAGCGTGTGCCAACAGCAAATAAAGAGCTGACTGCAAGAAAAAACACTGCTGCAAATTCTACTCCCATCTCAAAACACTAATTCCTTAAGGGAGGCACAATCTCAAGCACTGGCCTAGAACTATTCAATTAACACGGCTGAACACGTGGGAGTTTGGGGACAATGCAGCCTCCCCCCCATTGCATTGGCTCTTCTCTTTGGCAGCCAAAGAGCAGGTTCAGCATGGCTGGGAAAGCCAGGGAAAAGTGGCCATGACTCTTTTCATTCAGTAAATCCTACAAACTCAGATGTGCCTTTGCACCCTCCCCCTTGTCACAGCCTCTAGTTGAGAGCACAGGCACCACGTGCCATATCATACAATTTGACATGTGTAAGAAGTTATTCTATTGCAGGACTCCAGCACCCAAAGAGGTGTGAACAGGAACAGCTAAACTAAGCTTTTACTTTAGACCATCTTCTTGAGACTCTTCTCTGTACTATTTTGAGAACTCTGACATGAGCTGAGCACTAACCTGCTCCTAAATCTTGCCTCCATTGCTTTTTTCTTTGAATATTCTACTGAGAAGTACAGAATAGCCCATGTTGGATGAGGCTTGGGGCAACCAACCCTCCTATGAATCCATGATACATCAATTACTGGAACAGTGAAACACAAGGCATAATGTAATTGTGAGGGGAAACCAAGAGTAAAGGCTGAGCACTACAAGAAGTTTCCAAGCTATAGAAGCTCCACCCCTATTGTTATCCCAAATCTAAGAAGCCCTTCAGCAGCTCCATCCAACATCAGCCAACCCCACTCCAAGCAGGGTGCTGGACTGTAGACCTTCCAGTCTCACCTGTACCATTAGTTTGTGACTAGGCTTTTCTTCTTAATGTTTATTGAAATAAAACACTGGCAAACAGTGAGGAAAAACACTGAGAAGTTCCAATAAATGTTTGTTTGATTAGAAGATTGGCAAGTTGTCACTCAAGTTTCTTAGCAAGAACAGCAGAGGTATGATTTGATAAGCATGAAGTACAATGAGAGAAAAGCTTTGGAAAAGAATAAACCCAAATTTACTCTACCCACAGCCAAAGGTATCCTCCCACAGCTACAAGCCAAGCAACCTCAACCAAACATTCTTCTGGTAACTATTTTTTCTTCCCTCTGCTGAAATATGGTATTTCCACACTGCTTATGCCACACCATGGCACAACCTGAAGGTTATGCAAGTGCTGCTTCTGATGAGGAGCTCTCTATTTCCGTTTGCATTTTGAACCTTGCAACACCACTGCTCCCACCCAGCCCAGCCTTGCAGGCACTGGGACCTCCTCTTGCACCACTGTCACACACTTACCACTTCACCACCCTTCTGTTTGTCTGCTTCTGCTCAGCTTTAGCTCACATAGTGGCTAGAGATTGTTCTTCTCCACGTTCTTCCTAGTGGATTTTAGCTTGTTTTTCCCCATAACTATTTTTACCCTAAGGAACAGGAACAGAGACCTGCTATCAGCTCCTGACTGCTTGGGGTGACGTGGCTGGCATGTGGTTGAGCTAAAAACCACAGAGGGGATGAGAACACTGGGACTGGAACACTACTGCTTCCTAGAAAGTAAGACAGCATACATATGCAGCAAAAGGAATGCTGATTTTCACAGAGACATTTTATGGTTTATACAGCCATGTGTTTTTTTTATCATAGGCTATCCCAGATCAAGTTCCACAGTTTGCAGGAGGAAAGCAGCTGGATACACAGCACCAAAAGTGACAGCCCAATGCAGACTAGAATAAGCCATAACATAGCTCACGTGCCTTTAGCATGCTAGGAAGTGTCCTACATAAGAGCATTTTGAAACTGTCTTATTCCATTTACCACCTGCCCTATGAACAAAGACTAAAACTAATTACAAGTGCCCAAAGCAGAATAGTTCCATCAACATCTATCACTGCCCTGACTCACACATTAATGGTAATGAATTCAGGGAATGCATTTTAGTTTCCTTCAACTTTCCACTCAGAAGAGCCATTAATCTGTTTTTAAAGTGGTTGATTAAACTGATTATCTTTTCATATTAGTTAGAAAGATCACTTCTCTTGCACTCTTCAAAAATTAAATGCAGAAGAAACTGTTTAAAGCTAAAATGAAATGCAGCTCCAGCTGTGAAGCAATAGAAGAATACACAGTAGAAAGGGCAGCAAAAGTGCTGCTGAGGTGGGAGTAACAGCTACTGGGTTTAACAAGGAATCTGATCCATTTGTCCCTAACTGATGTAAACAAAAAACAGCAAAGCATCATGTGAGATTAGAGTATTAATTATTTCAGTAAGAGGGTTTTCCTTAAGAAAAGAGTGTGTCTGAATAGAGATTATAAATTGTTATTCTTTCCCTTCCTTTGAGCTGGCACAAAGCTTTTAAAACCTCTTTAGCAAAACATCACTCAAAGCTTTTGTCGTAAGATAACTTTATTGAAATATCAAGTACCTGCTATGAAAACACATTTATTTATTGATGCATTAAATGGTTAGAGATACTGCAAAGGGTTGGTAACAGGAAACTTAGCCCCCCAGCAAGGCTGAGAGACAGAGGTCAGCTCAGTTCCACAGCTGGAACAGGCAGGACACAAGGCTTGGTACAGTCAAGGCCTGCAACTAGACATCACTTTTACTGCACATCTTGCTCAATGCAATTATGGGCTACTTAAGGTTTAATCCATTAATTCTTCTATTGTGTTGAACATTCCTGTTTTGCCAAGGAGGCCATTTGGCTAAGACACACACCCATCCTCACTGCCTCCATCTAGGAAGAGAAGGCCATGCAGGGGCTCCATCTGCATTAACACAGGACTACCTTGTACAGGTGTGAAAGTTGATCCTTCCAAATAGCCCAACATCAGAATCTGGTAAAACTGCAGCATACTCCAAAAATGGTTTTCAAAGTGTGACACTAAAGGTGTTTTTACTTTTAAACTAGATTTCGTTTGCATTCAGGAAGGGTACTCCTTTTTATGAGTTGACCACCTAAATGTCATGTTTTAGGAGTGAGAAGGGTGAGGCTTTTCTAGGCTCACAAACAGCTGTTCAAGAGAACAGTCCAAGTACTTGTTTGGGCAGCATCCACAGAACTGCCAAGGCATCAGCAGCACTCACTGCTCTACCAGGCACTTCATGTGTAAATACTGCAAGGCAAAAGTCAAATTATGAAGAGATAAAGCCATGTCTGCTCACCCATGATAAGGGGAGCAGCAGGAGCTGGGAAGGAAACACAAGCAGCTGAACCAAGTACCAGGAATTTTCTGACAGCTCCTATGTAGGCAGCAAGTTTCAGTTTAAAGCCAGACACATGACTTACCAGAACCAGTTACTGCCTTCCTTATGTTTGAACAGTGAATCCCTTCAAGACAAGAACAAACAGGTTATTGCACTAACCCAGTTCCAGCTTCAACCTTCCCAAGCTCCCTGCAGTGTGCTGTTACTGGTCAAGTGTTCCTCAGAAAGAGAGATGACTCCCACTGCCCTTCAGTTGGGCACAGCAGGGAAGAGCTTGGCCTCCCTACATGTATTAAGCCATGGACACAGCTCAGATGCCTTCCCCAATTAAGGAGGCTTTCCTATATTTAGATCACAAGGGACAAACAAACTGGTTTGGCACATCTACCAGAACACAGCCTCCCTCCAGGAAATCTGCTCCTGTCTTTGGTCAGTTGAGTTGATTCACTAAAGCAAAGAGAAAAAGCAGAGCAAATACCTTTATTCCTATAGTTAAAATCACTCCAATCTCTTTCAAACATTAGCAGTTATTTATTCCCTTTTCCCACTGTGGAAAGTTGGTTACTTTCAGAAGAAATATAACTGGCAAAATACTACTTCCCATTTGCAAGTGACACCTCAGCAACATGAGCTAAAAGGCAAGCAAAGCAAGACAGCCTCATAAATGCTCAGAGAGAAGAAAACTGAAGCCATCTGCATGCTGAGCTGCAACAAGGAGCCTGGAAAAGCTCAGACTCACTTGAATTAATCAGAGGAGTTAAAGAGCATTTGTACATCTCCACTTTGATGTAGGAAGCACAAGCAACCTTATATCTCTTCAGATGGCCTAAAGAAACCTGGCACTAGTCTTAACATGCTCCAGTGGCCATAACTCACACCTATTAGAAGTATTAAGTACAGAGGGCTTAAGATAAATGAGTTTATTTTGTTGAACTGCAACATTTATTCCTCTAATGGCCCAGCAGTGGTGGTTTAGAGCCAGCTGGCTCTATTGCATCCATTTAAGTTTCTTTACTCTTGCAGCCAGTAGCCCTCCAGCTACTGAACCAACATAATATTCTCCACAAGGGTGGTCTTCAGATCTCCAACATGGCTGAGAACAATTGAAGCTTCTAAAGTCAAGTTTCCAGACTAGGAAGGGAAGATGGGTTTAGTTATGACAACTGCCTAGAATCTCTTCTTTATAAGAACTCCTATACACTGGAATTCCACAAGACTGTCAGTTTACACTTACAGCAGAGCCAGCAAAGTTTACTTGAATTAATAGAATATGCTTGTACTAAAAAACTAAACAACATGAAGCCAAAGTTAAACATACTTAGGCAGAAAGAAGGTTTTGTGGTTGTTTTCAGAGCACATACATCAAAACACTGAATTAAATTAAGTTCTGCAATAGATTGTAACTCTGCTAGAGAAACAACGTTTGACATATCCTCAATTAATATTTACTAGCCCCAGTCTCTCCCTTCCCCACTCCTATATTTAGTTACGTAGTTAATGCATCAATCTAAAAATTCAAGTACCCTTAGGAAGGTATTAGCACATTTGCAATGTTTAAGAGGAAATCAATTCTATGTGTTAGTTAAATTCCCTTTGAAATCACTGTTGAAGCAGTGAGATCAGTCAATATGGATGAGTTTCTCTAGGGAACACAGAGATTTAAACCTGGATTTCCCTATCTGCTCACTCAAACCAATTCCAAGTTCCATAGAGGTGTCTGGTTTTATTACCAGAGAGGTATTACTCTAGGATATTTTATACTAAATGCTCTAAAAAAAACTAGGATAAGTTAGTAATACAGGATAACAAACATCTGTTCATACAGGCAAATGCACTCCTACAGCAACTCAACAGCAGGAGCACTGGATCTCCAGCACCCTTTGCTTCCAGTGCTGACTGGGCAGAACACATTTGCTACTATATAGACTCTCATTTCCTGGTGAGCTCTATCTGGATGATCCAGAACACACTTTCCCATTATTTGCTTTTGTGTGGATTCATTCAAGTCAGACAAACACTGACTCTTGGTTATCTTCCCTTGGAATTTGATTCACATTGATAGATAAGAAATTCCAAGAAGGAAGAAGTTACTCATGTTCTTTCTGTGTTCTTTCTACTAAGCTTTGTGTCCTCTAGAAACCATTCACTCCTTCCCTCTGTGACTCAAACACAGTTTACTAAAAAACATTTTGTTGTAATTAATCAGCATTTTAAAGAAACAAAAAGCTTGGGCTCTCCAAGTTGTCCAGACAATGCACTCACATTTTTCCCTGCAGGCACTGCAGAAGGGGTGCAGTTCAACAGCTAATTCTGCTATTGATGCATCAAGTAAAGTAACCTGCATTTAAATATGCCTTAATCCCATGTCCATCAGTATGCAGGAAACTTCAGCTATCCACTTGAATTTTGTTTCACGTTTCAATCATTATCACTCAAGTGGCATCAATCAAATAGTGACTAAGTAAGACTTAAGATCCTTTTTTAAAGGAGTATTTCCTTACAGTAAATCCAGCATGCAATTTTCTGAGATATGCAAGATCATGTGTACATTTGTCCATGAGCTTAAAGGTATGAAAATAGCACAAATTAAATATTCAAACCAGTTGAATTCTTACTTGTGACTTCCACAGAATTAACATTTGATAACAAAAACTATGTAAGATCAATTGAGTTTTTATTCCTTATCTGTCAATAACCCTCTTGTAACTAACTCTATAGCAAAAGCAAGACTCTACTTACTGAACATGAACTCTGATATGCCTGTCCTAGGAGCAAACATTCAAGTTGCATTTGCTTAGATTCAAAAAGTAATGAGGAAAGTTTGGCAAAAGCAGATAGACCATAAATAAGGAGTAATTAGTACTTAAATTAGTGCATTGCACCTGATGAAATTAAATGTCAAAAAAACTTGACCTTAACTGAGAGCATCTTATTCCATGATGCAGATGTGGGATGAAGCTGCCAACACCATATGAACACAGCTCTGAGGAACTTTGCTTGCTCAGGTACTCAAGAATCTCCTTAAAGACCTTATGAGGCAGCAACCTTGGTCAAAGCCCCACCAAGAAAGAGCAGGAGTTTTTGCCTTTCCCATAATTATAAAAACAAAAGCTCCCTGAAGCAAGGCTTGCCATCAGGTCCAGCAGAACTGGACTTCACAGAAATCATCCCTCCTGGAAGAAAATTAAACTCCACACCAGAGGTTTCAGTGCTAGTGACTCACAGGAAGGGGATTCAATAGCCAGATACATGAAGTGGAAGCTCCTGTACCTTTAAATTCAACAGGGAAGTGTGAAGAACTAGAATAGATACACACAAGAAAAATAAACCCCTAAGAATTGGAGCTGAAAGGAAAATAGAACATCAGTTAGCCCAAGCCTTTAATTGACTCGGTTCCATTAAGACCAAGTTGCTCAAAGACCTGGCCAGCCAAGGTTTTAATATCCCCAAAATATATTCTTTTCAACGATTAAGGTCTGAATCTTGAAATCCAAAAAAATACTCAAAGGCACTGATGAGAATCGGGGAAAACAAGAAGGATATGAATGTTCACAAAACTTAAGTCTACCTCAATTTTATTGTAAGCCTTTACTTCAAGAGGTTATACAGTTGCTGTAGGAAGTCTATGAGTAAAGGCAAACCTAGAAGCAAGTGCTCAGAGCTGAGCTGAAAATGCATTTGCAATGTAGACACATAACAGCTTGCTGTAGAAACAACTTCAGTATTCAGTCCTGTGTTTGTGAATAAGCCTGCATGGTTTCATACATTTAGATTCAAATGCCAAAAAAAAATGGTCAAACACCTTTCCTGGATGACAGACTACATTTTTACATGTGAGAGCTTACTTGGCAAGTTTAAATTCATCTGCCAACCAAGTACAAGGACCCAAGGTATGCATGTTCTAATACAAAGTTTGTGTGGCATTAGTTTGGAAATACATCATCTCTGCATTGACTTCAGCTGTTTCAAAAGCCTTCCCTGATGTCAGAGCTTCCAGAATAACCACCAAAATCCATGAAGCTGCACTTACAGCTGAACTACATTCATACTGAACAATATAAAACTCAGCATGAACTGAAAATGTTTTTTTTTTCAGTTTCCATTCCCATGGGTGCTGGAAGATCTTCCAAGAACAGGGAAGAAACAATGGCTGGGTTTGGCATTTTATTATTTTACTTAAAACAGCTCCAGAAGGCAGAGCTCTGGTGGGCAAGTACTGCTGGGAAGGAAGAGATCCCCCAGATAGGACAGGAATGCTTCAGAGAGGGATTTTCAGACTAGGAGTTAAGGTTGTTAAAGGTGATTGCACAATAAAGTAAACACAGGAGGCAAAGTTGGCAGCCACAGACATGAGTACTAGTGACACAGTAGGTATTTTCACTACACAGACACACCATGGAAACTTGTAATTGCACCTGAAAAATCTCTCTAAGAAGCATGGAGTGAGGAATCACATTAGGAAGCACAAGTGCTACTATCACCTGTGCAGCTTTAGTTCAGCCTCACCTGCAATACATATGATTCCTAATTCCATTGTCTACCCTTCCCATAACCCCATCCGCAGTCAGCTGAGGGGACAATACTCCCCAAACCCAGAACTCTGCAATATGTTAATTTGTATTAAACCTTATAGTCAGCATGGGGTCTTAAGTCCTAAACAGTCCTAAATCTTCCTGCACTGCTCATTGTCTAGCTCTGCTTCTAGCAAGTTCCATGGCAGCAACCACAGTTTTCACACTGCCCCAGATGGCTACATGGTAGTAATATATTTAAAAGGCTGAACTCTTACTAAGCTTACGTTTTGCAAGACATTGGAAGGATTGGTACATAGAAAGCCTATAGTCTTGTTCTTCACACACATTTTTTACTGTATTTTACTTTGGTTTTGGCAAATACACCTCCACAGCTGTGGGTCTGAACTGTAGAGACCAACACTCAGACCAAGTTTTGTATTTAACATCAGAACAGTAACTCCAACAGCTGCAGAAGTTCTCAGTAATACCAGCACCACAATCCACAGCAGGGCAGGGACACAGCTGGTTCTCCAGGATGGCAGCCACCTGACTCACCAAACCATCACCTACAGCTTCTTTCCAGATAAAAATCACTATGCCCTCACCCACTGCACCTACAAACACCAGGTAATTTAAGATCATATTAGGACACTAAGTTCTGGAATTTCTTCAGACATCCAAGGCTATTGCAGACTCTGCTGAAAGCTCAGTTATTACCTGTGGGGATGAATTACTGATGCCAGGGCACCCACAGCAACAGACAAAAGAGCAGACAGTTTGTTAGACATTTGAATATCCAACCATCATTCCTCCCACCAACAGCTTAATCTGATTATATTAGTTTAGTGGCTCAGTTGCACAGAGCATATAAATCTCTTTGGAGGGAGATGAGCTTCCTGACAAGCCTTCAGAAGAAAACACTAATTTTTGGTGTGGCAATTCCATCAACAGCTACCACCACATTTATCAGAGCAGCTGCCCTTCATCAAGGTGCTTTTCCCATTCTAGGTCCCCATTCTGTTGCCCCCCTGTGAGCTGAAGATCACCTTTCTGTAGGCTAGAAGCAGCCTCCACATTGAAGAGCATAGGTATTTCTCCAACTACTTTAAAGTCAAGCTTTTTTCTTTAAAGCAGTGAAGGAAAAATCATTACATTTTAATTCAGTGCACATGATATTTATCCCACATGCCACCTGCCTCTGTGAGGCATCACCACCATACTCATGCTTATTCTGCCATAGCTTTATCTTATCAAAAGGATGCCAGAAGTCTTATGCAAGTTCACCTCTAACATACTCGTTATCCTCTTAGAAGACATTGAATGAAATGTGAGTTAATGAATAACACCGCAGGAATTATTTCATTATCCCCATGGTGAAAGAGAGCCATCTCATTCTTGGATGTGATGTCAGACTTGAGCACCAGCCAGTGATGCTTACTCAGGCTTCCACAGCTCAATCAGCAGCTGTACCAGTGGAGTTCACAGCAAAAGGCCCAGATTGCCCTGGCAGCACAGGTAGAGCCACTTGAGCACCAAGCAAAGCCACTCTGACAGGAGCTTCAGGAACAACAGCAGGAATGAGAATTAACAGAAAATACAGCAGAATACACTACAAGAAGTTTGCTTTGAGGCAAGCTTCTGCTTTATCAGAAACTTCTGCACTGTATTTAACATCAGAACAGTAACTCCAACACCTGAAGAAGTTCTCAGTAAGAGAATCTACACCATCTCCACCAGCAAACAGCACCTCCCTGCTTTTATTCCAAGCACATCTATGTGCAGAGAGTGCCTGAGCCTTTCAGTAACCTCTCACTACCAAGCAGAAAGTCTGGAGGTGCTTACAGAGCAGTTAGTGCCTGCCCACCTACCAGCAGGTCAGAGTCATGCTTCAGCTTACAGAGCTGGAAATCCATGGCTAAAAGGTAAGCACAGCCATACAGAGTGAGGCAAGAAAAAAGTTCCATAGATGGTATGCAATTTAAAAGGGTAATGGGACAGAACTGATGCCCTCACTTGTGAGGCTGGAAGCCTTAACAGTTCTGACTGGTACAGAGACACAGCTTTTAAGTTCAATCATGTGCATTCCCCACTGAGTCAGAGCTGTACATACACAAGGCATCAAAACAAAGACCTTCAGAGCTCAAGAGCCTGTATCTTCATTTCTACAGTAGTGCTCCTTAACTAAGTTGGCACCAGAGCCATCTACAAACCAAAAGACTTATCTTTATTGGAAGCATCCTTAGTCCCATGGACCACACCAGCATACACAGAAACTGAGAGTCATTAAGTAAGGTTCTTTTCACCAAAAGCCACAACTTCTGTGTCTTCTTGTCTCCTTTTTTAAAAGGCCCACATTCTACCACACAGGGAGAGAGCAGTTCTTACCTATTTTGGACACATGCTTCAAGAGACAAACACTTAATTTAAGTGTGGTTTGGTGAGAGGACAGGACAGCAATAGCCAAGTGTCCTTAACCCCACAGTTTCCAGTTTAAATACAGAATCACCAGAAGGAAATACAATGTTATCCAGGCTGTTGGCAGAAGCACCAGTAATTAAAAAAAGCCAGAAACAACAACTTAAGTGGATGCCACACTCTTTGGTGTTCCAATGATAAGAACAAACATTCCCTACATTAACACAACTGTTTGCCTCAATAGCTATAAAGCCACAGCAATTCTCCTTGCAAACTAAGCTTTTTGCTGGATTTCACTAGCTGCTCAAATGAGTCAGTTCTAAAGCTGTTCTATCATCACTGCTGCTTCCTCAAAGCTTAAAAATTAAATCATATCCCACTTCTGGATTTTTCATTACCAGGAAGTTGCAATAAAACTTACTGCATTATGGTTATTGGTTTGTTCTCTTAATATCATAAACCAATTAGTTCAGTGCTGAGTTAATTATTACTACTTAGATAAAACAAATGCAAACAGGAATCCAAAAAGCATCAAACAGGAAAACACCCTTAGCTGAAGATAAACTGAATATTTCATGACTTCCCTTCAGTGTCAGGGAAATTCTCTAATATACATCTAATAAGAAATGTAAAGGTTTGGCATTTAGAGCTTCAGAGAATGGCTATGTGAAATTTATAGAGCAAGGTAAAGACTCAAACTGTCCTGTATCCAGACACTTGGGATTAGCATTGAAGAAAAGTCTGTCATAATATACAAAAAGAGCTAGAACCTAGATGCAGTGTCTCCAGGAGATGTTGCCAGACTTTGATTTCCTCACCAATAAAGTATAAATAATCATGAATGATTCCCTGTAATGTCCACCAAAACCCCACAGACACTGTTTTTTTAACGTTTCCTCTACACTGATCAAAAAGCACCCTGAAGTCACAGTTGTCTCCTCTCATTCAATTGAGAGATGAGATATAGCAAAGATCTCGTGGAAGGCTGCAGCAGCAAGATTCATCCCTGGCACAGCCTTACTTTACACAAAGGCCAGAGAAGTTTCCCTTTCCTCTGCTGACAAGGTGGACCTTGGAACTGTTCAAACATACCTCATTTGAAATTGCCAGTATGAGATATTCAGCCTACAGATGAAAGCCTTTGAACTCTGACAGAAGTGACTTCCACAAAACAATGAGCTTCCCTCAGCAAGAGCAGCACACTCAGAAAATAAGTGAAGAGACAACTAGAAAGAGTGATTCAAGTGCCAGTCTCTTCAGGAGAAGAGCTAGCACAAAGTGCCTTTTGTTTCTACCATCGAGATCTTGACAAATCAAAAATAGATTAAGTGTGCTTGCTGACTGGCTTCTGCCTTGCAGCGACACACAATCTCACAGAGGAGACCTGCCAATGTGCTGAAGTAACTCACACCACAGCAAACACAGCAATGCCTATGTTCTCCTTGCAAGACATTTAAAGCAAATCATGTCTTTCCAGCTTTACAGTAAGCTGGCAGCTAATCATTTAAACCTCAGAAATTAGAGCTAAAGGTCCTACATGTATAGGCATTATACATTAATAACAAAATGTTTAGTCTTATTAGAACCAGAAGGAATATCTGCTTAATAGTTACCAATAGAGGCTTTAATACCTCTGGGAACCAGCTCCCAAATACCTACATTTGTGTTTTATGCATTTGTCATTTAATCTTGCTCAGTTTGCCAGCTTTAGTTTTTGCAGAGTTACTGAATAACTTTCCAGCATGCAGTTTGAGTGCACTCATTCTCAGTACTGAATTAAAAATACATCACCACCTTCAGAACCACAACTGCAATAACCTGGAACCCACATGGACTAAGCACATTTTATCTGCATAAAGCACCAGAGTTTCTCAAGTAACATAAAATCTTCCCACAAATGCTTAAGATACAGCAACTTAACTGTTTCAGTTAACAATTAATAAAATAGTTCTGAGAAAGAAGAATGCATGTGCTTCCACTTCCTGCATTTCTCAGTAGCAAGAAAAAAAAATCCACACAGGCTAAGTTGCACATTCCTACCTCAAATCTGTCTGCAAGGAAGGCTGTGCCACTTGTGACAAGGAGTAACACACTAGGAGAAAGAACAGCATCCCAGTTGTGATGAACTTAACTCTCAGCCCACCAGTTTAGTACAAGCAACATTTCTGTTAAAGCTTCACATCAAGCTACTTCAAAATATTAAGAAGCTAACTCATGCTCCTGCTTTAAACCAAAAAATATCTATTTTTCCCTTCAAATATTTGTGTAGTTTGAAAGTAGGCCAGTCCTAACTAGAAGACTCATCCCTTACTTTAGAACTGAGATCTTCAGACCCTTCCATTTGACCTACTTAATCATCAAGTACTTGAATTTTAGGATACTCTGAAATATACTGGATTGTACAGAAGATCTTGTTCAGCCTATTTTGTTTAGATGAGATGTTAAAGACTTTTCCTCATCTCTTCCGATAAAAAAATTTGTAAAATTGACAGCAGACAACTAAAATATATCACTGCCAAGATTAAGTTTGACACTGTTCGTCTCCAGAGTATCTGAATAAATCTCCAGGATTTCACAGGCAAAAAGCTCACCAGCAGAACTCCTAAATCCTAATTTAGAAGCTGAACACTATGTAAATAAAACAGAAGCCTGAAAAAGGTGTAAAGAGACACAGCTGTTTGTTTGCTACAGGTCATATATACCTCTTCTGCTAAAGGAACAGAAAAAAACCCCTTACCTGCCCAGTAAGTTTGGAGTGACACACACCTTGGTATTTAAATAACTGAGATGAAGAGATGTAGGACAGAGGTGAATAAGTAGGAGCTAACTCTTTAAACAAATGCAGGTTTTAACAGGATGAATTTATGTTCAGTACTTAAGAGTCTAAAGGTTACAAAAAGTTCTGTGTTGGAAGGACAGATCAGCACAAGGCAACAAGATTTCTGTAACATGACAAAGATGCTCTGGATTCCATTGAAGAGGCCAAGCTGTCACTCACCCAGCACCATCTGTGGATTTCCAGCTTCCCGGAAAGAGGCACAACTTTCTCTTCAGTTTCTTAGAAGCAATAAACTATCAGCACATCAGTTAATTTCTTTACTACATCTGGTTAAAATGATATTAAAAAGAAAGTAACCAAGCCACAAGCATGATTTTGAGGGGTTACAGGTAAACCGGAGGTCAGCTAACAAGGAGGTTTGAACCCAACATACTTGTTTCAACATGTACAAACTCTCCTAAGTCCTTCAACAATACTTAGCATAAAGCCACGTAAAGTAGAATTCAATGGCAAAACCTGACTAATTGTTCTTTTAATATGGTGCTGTGTTTTGTTTTCTTTTGTTAAAATGATGGATGTCTCAACTTACTTTACCTATCCATATTCTTCCAGCTGAACAAGCCTTCTCTGAACCAGTGCCAGGGCATTCCTTCAACACTTGCATTTTGGTCAGCAACAAAGAGTTAAGTAGACCTTAAGAACATCAACCCCATACAGGAGACCTGTTCTTCCTCTTAAGTTTTCCAAACAGGAAGCTTGAAGTTCCACAAAACAGGTGCTACAGCACCAGCTTGAAGTTTACTGTTCATAAAGTCAGGAAAGTTCAAAAGCTGACCTTTTACAAGCAGTAACAAAGCCCAGCTGGCTCCATCTGCAACTGCTCCACAGATGTGCTTCACAGCAACACCTTCAGACTCCTCAAAATCCTTCCAGCAATAAACCACGGAGACCAAAACACATCAGCAGACTTGAATATTCTCTGCATCTGCAGAGGCAGCCCCTATGCTTCAAACTGGCCTGGAAATTCAGGCTAGCTCTAGGAATTCTTGGCAAAAATCAGTATAAAACCTATGGGGTTCAAGGGCATAAATTAGTTTATGGAGTGGTTTTTGGCATTAGTCCTTCCTTCAAGCTGTAAGTTTAACTACATTCTTCCAAGCCCATCTGCTAACTGCTAATATTGCAATTCTTACATTAAAACCTTAAGTCCCTTAAGTGTCTTTTTCATAATACAAATGACTTAAAAGAAGTTCTTTTGACAAGGCTTGTTTTAACTTCTCATTCCTTGCCTCTGGTAAGTGAAGTCAGTTTAGCTCAATAAGAAGTGTTACTAAATTTGCAGCATAGTTAAGACAATTACTTCTTAACCAGTATACCCCTTGGTCTGCTGGGATTGACACATGGTAGCAAATGTTTAGGACAAAACTAAAAACTGAATCTTGTTGGAAGAACAAGAAAACCAATGATAAATACTTCAAATTTGAAAGAAGCCAAGGCAGATTAAGCCATATGCAATTTCAGGGCTCTGAAATACATTTAAGAGGCTCAGTACTGCTAAGTCTCTAACTTAGAACAATTTGGGTGAAGGAGTAAGAAGTTCACTAGAAGCAGCAAAGCAAGGGCTGGCTAGATAATCCCTTCCTCAAAAGCACTGGTCCAGACTCAGCAGTTGTACATTCTGCTAAGAATTTAGCATGCAGCTTACTCTTTAGGGAGCTGCCAAACTGTTTCCTCCCTAACCAGAACAAATCCAATTATCTTATGCAAGAGGAAAAGTCTTCATACCTTGGTGCTGAATGGGAAGGTGGCGGTCTGAGGACTGATGCAACAGCACTATTAAAATTAATAGGACTACTCTCTGGGTGTGACACTCAGAAAGGATGGGAGAACCTAAACTTGTGCCCTATACAAACAGCTTATTAAAAAACTAGTCTTCCAAAATGAAAGCAAAAGATAGCTATTATTTCCCTGGTTATACCCATCTTACACTTGTCAAATCAAACAAATTCCTTTTGTTCTTCATCCACACCTCTCCAGGCTGAGTTCTCCACATGAACACCACACCCAAGGACAGCCATGAAGCACCTCAACAAGTACCATATCAAGCAAGTTTTGTGATTGCTTCCTACTTCAAGTTGATTATAGTAGCAGGTTTGTGAACTACTAAAGGAATCCCATGCTTAGACCCTCCCACTCACAGGTTATCACCAGCCTTCCATGAGTCAGGAATCCCATGCTTAGACCCTCCCACTCACAGGTTATCACCAGCCTTCCATGAGTCAAGAAGTCCCTATGTAATAAAATAATGCAGAGGAGTCAGAATGACCAAGCAATGGAAAGCCAGACAGCTCTTTAACTAGCTTACCAGTCAGCACTTGAGAAGCAAAAGATAATTTGCCTAAAGTAATGAGCTAAGCATAGAGTCACCAGGACTAAGGCTTCCAAATGATTTCTGCATTTCTTTCTATGCAAGTGAAACAGCTTGGGAAGAAGCAGGCTCTGCCTGATGGGATAATCAGTAACCAAAGCCATAGCAGGGATCTTGTGCTTAATGTACCATGCTCTGCACTGAGACAAGACCAGCATCTTCTTAGATTTTTTTTTTTAAATAATTCTGTTTGTTAATATATTTCAGCATTTTTAGGGAAACCTACTCTAGTTTAGAAAACTCCAGCAACACACTCATCTTTAGTCCTTTCCCTTAATGAGTGTTTAACAGTTATCTTCCATGTGGCATTTTAGCTTTTAAATGACTGGATCAATGTCGATTCTTGATGAGGGTGTTTTAGTTTAGCTACTAAAGGCTGCAGAACTGAAGAAAAACTAACATGATCATGACCAGAAGCTACTATTTTCTGAAATTGTTAATAAGTATTCATTTTACTTTACCAAGGCTTTATAAGTACTACTTATACAGCTGTACATCCACTGATGTCCCACGTGGTCACAAACACTCTAAGGATCAACTAGTTGTCCCATCACACTTTGCTCACAAGGAAGTTTCCCTACAAACGCCCCAAGACATGGCTGGGGTAACCATCCACTGGGACACTGAATGCTGCTGTATCAGCAGCATATCATGAACTACAAAACTTTAGGGCAGAAATCAAACCTCCTTACTTAGAAGTCTAACTGACCAAATGTTTCCCCTCAGTTTCAGTAAAATATGAAAAACGTAGATACAAATGGTCAAAACTGAAAATTTCCATGTGGCCTCTCCCTGTAGTCCCAATTTACTCATCTGTTATGAGCAGGGATGCTCTGCAGCAGTGAAGTACACTAACCAAACACCTCCAAATCATGTGATACTCACGCTTGAGTCTGAAGGGATTAAGAGATTCTAGTCCAAAGTAAAAGAAAACAAGCAAGCTATTGTATTCTGCATTAGAAAACAACTATGCCTTGACCATAATCCACTAGCCAAACCTACAAGGAAAGCCTAGGAGACCTCTAAATATTTACCTTCTTCCATATTCCTCCTTTTTCTTCACAGTGTTTGGATTTTCCCAAAGTGCAAAAAGGTGCATTCTTTTTGAAATTACTCAAAGAAAGGTTCATTGAGCATAGACAAAGATGATTATTTAATTATCATGGGTACCCAACCAGAATATAATGCCCTGTTCACAGCAAATTCCTGCTACCAGCAGTGAGAGAAAATTAAGAATCTGAATTCTCAAATGTCCTCATGACTCATGACTAGTATATCCACCAATCATCGTAAATTGGCAGAACAGGAATGCTTCATTTTCAAGATGAATGCTTGTTTGATAAGGATTAGTCATTAATGTGATGAAAAGCTTATCCACTCTTCAAAAAATACACACAGTGCTTGGATGGGAAGTAGTAAAACATCTGCAGGCAGAGGCAATAAACTTGCAAGTTTACATTAAGTACACTTGACTTGCTTTCAAATTCCATTTACTAAAGACAAACCATCAAGACAGCCTAGAACTGCAATCTACTTAGACACTTAGACAGGTTTTTTTGGATTGAAAGTTTAACAATGCCTGCATTACTGTAACATATTTGCTCTCAACAGTAAAAAATTTAAAATTAAATAGACTAAGAGCAAAGCTATGAGCTCTCAAGTCTTAGAGTGTTTCTGCTTTAATCAAATCATAGCAAGACTGCAGAATGGGTAAAGCAATGCCCTCACATTAATTTTCAAGCAAAGCTACTCTGGGATACGGCAGCTTTCTTCTCATAGCCTCTCATTTTACATCATCTTCATCAAGAGATAGAAAAGCCTTCTAAAAGCCTAATCTTACAGAACCCACAGGACAGTAAAAGTCAGCTTTGGTAACAAAGTAGATTACAAAGTGAGAGAAGACATTGAAGACTGGAGGTTAAGTAAAACTGAAGGCAGCTTTCAATTGCAACAAATCCAGAACTAGGCCTGAAAAGCAAACATCCTACACTAAGGATGCAACAAACAGTATAATAGCAAACAGAACTTTCCAGCATCTCATTTTATATCAGGTGTAAGTATCAATGATAGCAATTACAAGCTTATAGATAGCAATGTAGTAAGTAAAGATTACACAGGTACACATTTAGGTCAATTAGGGCTACAAGAGATGAAAACAGCTAGCCACAGCTACCACCTTACACCCCCTTCAGCTCTAGGTGGAGAGTCAGGCTCCTGGGTCCCCTTTTAACTACCAGATAGAAAATTCCAGGGTGATGCTTTCCAGCAGCTCCAAATCTAGCTGCAACCACTTCCACAAGCAGCTTCAGACTTGAAACTCAGTTTTAAAGCATGTAGTGGGAGCATAAGTGATATGACAAAGCTTAACACTAGATCACCTGGCAGACTGGATCATTCTAATGTCTTCAGTACAATGGAACTAAGACTTCAACAGTTCTGAGAGTTCCCTCATCCATTAATATGGGCTGCAAGATGTTGAGGGTATCATGGCTCTTCGGTCACAAGCAAGTCCAGTGACAGAAGCTACAAATACTTTATTTAGTCTTTAGTTTTCTTCAGATACCGATTCTATCAATGACACAACCAAAATAAAGAAAAGGGGTAAACTAGTGAATGTTTGAGGTGCTAAATCCTACACGGCAGAAAGGCTCAAGCAAAAATACATATTCCATCTACTTTCTGAAGTCTTGCCAGGAAGAAGCTGTACAGATAACCCTCAAAAATTGGAATTTTACTTGTGCAGCAAACCACTGAGTAACTGAGGATTCATACTTGCTCACAGGCCTTGGGCATCACACAAACCAAAAGCTGGTGGCAGGGATGAGCTGGGGAGATTGGAACTGCAATATGCCCTGCAGGCAAGTTCTGCCTTTTCTCCACTATCCAAGGGTAGTCAGAAAGCCAATGGAGGGCATCTTGTCTTCACTGACAGGATTTTAACCTGAGGACATGCAGAGATGCACTTCTGCCCTCTCCTCAAACAGATGGCTGGCACCAATTCCCCCAGGCACCTCCAATAGAGAAAGCAGCAATGGAGAACAGTCACATTCTGACAAGAGCCTGCCTTTTCCCAATTGATACAGGAGTCAAAGCCCTCTTTTAAAAGCAGAGAGAAAGAGGAACTATTTTTATTTCTTCCCAAAGCTCCATCCTTTCAGGTAACGCTATGTAATAAATGCTTTGATTATAGCCCTAGTTTCCAGTCCCAGAGTTGGAGAAGCAAATGAGGCCCACAAAAGGGCAACAGAAAACTGTTCTAACAGTGTTTCTATAAATAATGTCTATATCGGTGCATAAATGCCTGGTATTAGCAAGGATAACTACAAAAAATTATAGCAACACAGCAGTCTTCCTGCAAAAATGCAACTAACAATGGATTGCTTCATCCCCCCCACTCCATACCAACTATATATTCTGGGAACTAAACCTTGTAGAGCATCAGAACAGAGTACTTGGAGACCATGGATGCATGAGACCTCACCCTACAGATAGGAACCCAGGATAGAGATCTCCATTTCAAGCTATTTACTTTTCAGAAGTCTAAGATAAAGTACAATATATAGCTTTTCACTGGTTTTCCCACATGAAAATTTTTCTGCATTCTCAAAATGGTAAAAGAAAGATCAAAGACAAGAAAGCCCTTAGCAGGAAAGTCTTTTCCATGGGGACAGTGTACTCATAGCACAGGAGAAGCACATACAGGTAGTAAGTTACCTTGACAATGTAGGAAGCTAAGACTAAAATGAAAATTATCAAGACTCTTCATTCACAAGAAGTGAACCTCTTTTAGTGCTCAGTCTTCACTACCACTCCTTTAATTCAGCCTTCAATTTTCCAATTCCTTTTATCTACTTAGGGCTAAAAGTATTACCTGAGAGGACAGACTGCCTTGCCATTCAGACTCACAAGTTGAAACATTTGAATATTCCCTGCTGTAGCTTAGCTCTAGCCAGGGTGACAGGCTGCTCCGTGCGCCCTCCTAAACACCCAGCTCCTCCTAAGGAGCCAAGGACTAGCACCAAACTTGATTTCATGTCAGCTTCAAGCTAATTCCATAGGTGACAGGAATAATTTCCCACCCTAAGCTCAGCCATCACTGCTAGCACTAGATGTAACTCTCCAAAAGATACATGATAGCTNTGATTCTATGATTCTATGATTCTATGATTCTATGATTCTATGATTCTATGATTCTATGATTCTATGATTCTATGATTCTATGATTCTATGATTCTATGATTCTATGATTCTATGATTCTATGATTCTATGATTCTATGATTCTATGATTCTATGATTCTATGATTCTATGATTCTATGATTCTATGATTCTATGATTCTATGATTCTATGATTCTATGATTCTATGATTCTATGATTCTATGATTCTATGATTCTATGATTCTATGATTCTATGATTCTATGATTCTATGATTCTATGATTCTATGATTCTATGATTCTATGATTCTATGATTCTATGATTCTATGATTCTATGATTCTATGATTCTATGATTCTATGATTCTATGATTCTATGATTCTATGATTCTATGATTCTATGATTCTATGATTCTATATTCAAGGTCAGGCTTGATGAGGCTCTGACCAACTTCATCTAGTGCATGATGTCCCTGCTCACTGCAGGAGGTGGGAGTAGATGGCCTTTGAAAGTCCCTTCAGACTCTATAATTCTATGAAAATCTGTAGCAAACAGAGTGCAAAGGGGGGAGTGTTTGGGTAGCAATGTGCACTGTAAAGAAATTCTTTACAGTGAGGGTGGTGAGGCACTGGAACAGGTTGCCCAGGGAGGCTGTGGATGCCCCATCTCTGGAGGTGTTCAAGACTAGGCTGGACAGGGCACTGGGCAGCCTGGTCTAGTGGGAGGTGTCCCTGCCTATGGCAGGGGGGTTGGAACTCGATGATCTTTAAGGTCCCTTCCAACCCTAACTATTCTATGATTCTATGATTCAATTTTCCAATTCCTTTTATCTAGTTAGGGCTAAAAGTATTACCTGAGAGGACAGACCTTGTCCAGGACAGCCTGCCTTGCCATTCAGACTCAGAAGTTGAAACATTTGAATATTCCCTGCTGTAGCTTAGCTCTAGCCAGGGTGACAGGCTGCTCCGTGCGCCCTCCTAAACACCCAGCTCCTCCTAAGGAGCCAAGGACTAGCACCAAGCTTGATTTCACGTCAGCTTCGAGCTAATTCCATAGGTGACAGGAATAATTTCCCACCCTAAGCTCAGCCATCACTGCTAGCACTAGCTGTAACTCTCCAAAAGATACATGATAGCTAAAAACCCTGAAGTTGGACACTACCAAGCAATTCACACACACCACAAGAGTAATTCAATGAAGATCTGATGCCACAGAAGTCAGTAAAAGCATCGGCCAGATCATCATCTCCGATAAAAGCCATCCACAGCATAACCACCTTCATTTTCATCCTGGCTAGTCAGTCCATCACAATGCACCCTGAAACCCAGTGAGATGTGCTGAGTGAGGCAAAAGCTCACTTTGCTTTCTCTGAGGCTTGCTTTCTCTGATGTTCTGTCCACTTTTAAATAACACTAAACAGCAAAAATATATTTGAAGTATCTGCAAGTCAATATTTTCAGCTTCACATCTCTAAAAAGGGGGTTTAATACTAAAGATCTAGCAGGACTTAATTACTGACAAGACAGGCAGCTAGAATGACAGCCTGTCCCCAAGCCATACTATCAAAGCTGCTTCACAGCTTTTCACTTCAGTCCTACTCAACCAACAAAACAAAAACAAACATTTCTCCAAAATGAAGTACCACCAGAATCTTGTTCAAAGCATTAACTTTTTCAATAGTGGTAACACTTCAGCACAGCACCTTGTACAAGACTAGCTGCAGTAACACTTAAAGACTTTGAGCCTTCTGAAACTCAGTTCTCCTAAGGAAGGTCAAGAATTACCTATTTAGGCAGTCTTGTGCAGAGTTTTGGTGGTTTTTTCTTCCTTATCACAGTTTGGAAGGCTTCCACCAGCTACACCATAGACATTACAACATCATTAATTACCTTTCTCAAGCATACACACAAATTTCAGGAAAACTTGGAACTGAGTTGGGTCTATAACATTTATTTAGTTGTCCCCCCAGCAAGACTTAGGGAGCATTCTTAACTTGTTGTCACATTTACATGTTGAATCAACTGATGATCTCTACCCTTTAGACTAAGATTCTCAGTCAGAGGAGTTTCTGATGATGAACCAAAGCTAAGTGTCAACTCTATACAGCAGCAACTCTATACCTATCAATACTATCAAAAACACTTTAAATCAAACCCAGAAAAACGGTGCTTTCTGATGGACATCGATGACTCCAGAAATAGCTGATATCTTTCAAAGAGCATTCCAGAAACCTGTCCAGCTCCTCCTCACCAACTCGCTCTGAGCATTATGGAGCTGCAGCTCCAAGCTTCACTTCCAGACACCTACTGCTACTTACTGAGGGTACAGAGACCACCTCTAGCTCAGAGCAATGCAATCCAGACACTTCACAACAGGCTAAAACCTAAAGACATGACTGGTTTCGACAAGTTCATGCCACATTTCTTCCTTGCTGCTCCAGGCTGATCTTCCCACTTATTATAAGGCAAGACCTATCTGAGGCTTCCCTTGTGGAACGAAGCATCACCACCCAGAATCACTACAGCCAGTTCTTGCCTCCTTCACATCACTACCAGAGATTATTAAGCATATGGGGAGAAGAACAGGTCTGGGCTACTCATGCTCTAGCTCACAATTTGATTTCTATGATATCGGGTATCCTTCTCAAATGACCACCCCAAAGCAAGGGGACAAAGTCTTGGCTGTTTCTGTGAATTATGCCCAGAATACAAAGTGCAGACACCAAAGGATCCCATAGCTTGTGTTGGTTGCTTATGGGTTGGGCAAAGACCACAAGAAGACAACATGCAGGCAGATCAGTACAGCAGCTTGGCTACAGCAACCCTGCACCATCTGGAAGTCACACATCAAAGGCAGAAGCAGTGACATACCGTCCTGGGGGCTTCAGCCCTGCAATGGATATAGACAGCCTCAGTAAGAACCAGTATTTCAAATTCCATCAGCACTATCTTCACTTCCAGGTCTTTCATGCAAGCCCCTCAAATACACAGGAATTTTGAAGCATCACAAAGATAGAGTTAACTCTTAAACAATCCAGTTAAGGCACAAGAACTATAATGTGAACTGAGTACCAGGGATGTTCCTAAATTTTTGCTGATGGCACTGGGAAGTCATGATATTGATAACTGAAAAAGGGGTGGAATTACAAATCATGAAGCTCATTTCTCATAGCTCAAACCCCGATGGGATGTAACAGGCAGATCTCCACACCACTAGCTACTCAAGCTGGAGACAAATAGAGAAGAATTGCAGATAACATAGTACTTAGGTGGTTATTTTGGAAGAATGGATTATGATCCATCTTACTTTGATTCAGACAACAAAAGCAACTAGGAAGTAAGTGCATATTTAAGTATCTGACTTTTCATTTTAGTTTGTAATATCTAATAAGCACTAATGCACTACTTGGAGCCACGTGCTTGGGAAGACATCAATATAAAGTAGATATAACCCATTATATGCAGCTTCACATTCCAATAGGAAGCTACTAGAGCAGGAGCCATCACATCCCTTTGACCTCTGCAGGTGAAAAGATCAAGCTTCGTGCTGCATGCTAACCCAGTTCCTCTGGCACACTCCAGAGATAATTCCTTCCTCTCTGCTACAGCAAACTCATCAGGCTTCTGCTTGTTACCCCAGCAGTATAACAATCCCCTTCTTCCTTAAGTCACTCCCTTTTACAGGTTAATTGCCAGCAGAGCACTGCATAGCCATGCTCTTCCTACTCTTGAAAGGCTGACAACATATTTCTCTCCATCATTCTGGGCTGCATGTAGGTGGAATAAGATCTGAGATATATTAGTGTATCCTCTTATCTTCAAAAGCTTGGGCATGCTTCATTCCCTTTTCTAGCTGTGGTTGCCCATTTTTTTCCCCCCAGAAAAATATCAAACTGAACTATTCCATCTACATGGTATCACTTGTGGGTTGCATATTACTTAAGCAGGGTAACATCTGTACTTCAATTAACTACTAGGGCAGACAGCTATTGTAATAGATATTGAAAGCATCCTAGATATGTAAGGATAGCATTGCCAGTACAAGAACTAAGCTTGGTTTTCAATGTATCAACCCTATAATTTGAAATAGAGCAAGAGTAACATCTAGTACAATCGCCACTGTTCCAACACGACTGTTTCTGCACATTTGCCCCTCCTCAAAGCCCAAAGCAAGCACACAGAAACACTTGTCACTGAAGCATTGCAGAATCCCATGCCCCGCCTTTGCTTATCTGCAGAAAGTTTCAACACTTACAGTTCACAGTATTTCCTGTACTATGAAAGAAAGCACTTTTTCTTTCTTCCAAAACCACTGTGATCAGTAAAGGCTGAAGCGGTGCAGATATCAGATGTCAGCCACCTCCTATGAAGTTATCTACAAACACTGCTCAGAAAAAAACTCCAACTCCATCAGAAAAGCTAGTTTTCAAATACTACAACACGTGCTTTAGTAATGGACAAAGGGCATCTCAGTATCTAAAGTTCAAAGCATGACATATTATAAGAAACCTGCCATAGCTCCTTCAGTCACACCACCATCCCTTCCAACTGGGCTCACCTAGGCATTAAAATATGCCTTTTTATTAACCATAAAGGCAAGTTTACCTATGTACCCAGCACTACCTGATCTGAATTACTAGACAAACTATTATTTTAAAAACAAACCCTCACTGCACATTGTTAGGCCCAAACATAAAAACAAACAAGTGAAGAACACAGGAGACAGCTTATCAGATTTGAGATCTGCAAGAGTTACAAGCTCATACTCAGCCTTCCCCCCACTGAGGAAAAGTAAAGAAAGCTGTCTGCTGTACAGGGAGATGACAATAAAACATTTTAAAAAATAATGGCCAGAAGAGTGAACAACTCCAAAGCAAAAACTTAAAATTCCATGTGGGAGGGGGAACAGGCCAGGAAAGGATCTGCTCAAATAGCATCAAAAGAATAGAAATGTTAAAGGAAACACGGGGGAAAGGCGCACATAAAGCAGTAAAAGGGAATAAAAAGCACTTCTGCAGGGAAGGCCAGTTTTGGCCACATTCAAAAGGGCAGTCGATCACAAGCGACGCGACGGCCAGAGCCCCAGGAGAAGCGGAGCAGGGCACGGCGGCTGCCAGCGGCGTGAGGCCATGTCCCGGCGGGGCCGTGCGGGCAGCAGGGAGCCGGTCACCCCCACGGGCCGGCCGCCCAGCGCCAGCTCAGGCCCACAGAACCGGGAAGCCCAGGCAGCCCAACATCCCCCGGCCGCTGCACCCGAGCCCCGCGGCACAGGGACGCGCCGTCTCCCCGCGGCAGGCCCACGGCATCCCCGCCCGCCCGGGGAAGAAGAGGCCGCGGTGCCGAGCGAGCGTCTCAACCTCCTCTCCTCCTTCTCCAGAGCACAAGGAGCCGGCACCGGGTGGAGGACGCTGCCCCTCACCCCGCGGCCGAGGGGGCGTGCCGAGACGCGGCCCCGCAGCTGACAGCCCGGCCGCCCTCCTCCAGGCCCCGGCCCGGCAGGCCGGCCCACCGCCGCCTACCAACCCCCCCGCTTTGCAAGACACCGTGGATCTACCCGCTCACCGCTACCGGCTCCTTACCGCGGGGCAGGGCATGGCGCGGAGCCCCCCCACAC
>VZTY01001068.1:0-22776 GCA_013400935.1 Turnix velox | reverse complement strand
CTTGTCCAGCCTGGTCTTGAACACCTCCAGAGAGGGGACATCCACAGCCTCTTTGGGCAACCTGCTCCAGTGTCTCACCACCCTCACTGTAAAGAATTTCTTTCTTATGTCGACTCTAAATCTACCCCCTTCCAATTTACACCCATTGTTTCTGGTCCTCCCATCCGATATCATTAAAAAATCCTTCCCCTGCCTTTCTGTAGGACCCCCTCAGGTACTGATAAGTTACTATAGGGTCCCTCCGGAGCCTTCTCCAGGCTGAACAACCCCAACTCCTTCAGCCTGTCTTCATAGGGCAGTTGCTCCAGCCCTTTGACCATCTCCATGGCCCTTCTCTGGACCCGCTCCATCCCATATTTGCTCCATGAGTGGGGCCTGCAGCCCTGGGATCCTCTTCAGGAGCACTCCAAAGGGCATGAATCTTTTGAAGAAGCACCCGGTGCACAAAGCCTCCGCCTGCCCGGTGCTTTCCCTCTTTGCTTTCATGACATTCAGCTCCCTTTCTTTCATGGCATTCAGCTCCTTTGCTTTCATGACATTCAGCTCAGCTGCAGGAACATGTGTGGCCCTTTGCCACGGGTCGATGCACTGGCCAAGCCACTCTGAGCCGCCCGCAGCTCCGAGAGCATGAGGTAATGGAGAGCAGGGAGCCAAGGCAAGGCGTGGAAGCCAAAAAATACATGGAAATTGAGAGACAACTTGATAAAGCAAGAGGGATATCTGAGCAGAAGGGGACAAGGAAAAAATTGCAGCAGTGTCAGAGGTAGCAGGGCATGGTTATCAGGAAGTGCTGCGGTTTCCAAAATGAAGCGTTAATAAACTAAACCTTGTGCAATGGAGCTTCTTTTCAGCAGCCAGATTTATATCTGGGCTTTGTTGCGAGTAGGATGGATCATTAATGCTTTATTTTTATACATATCTTTAATTTACGATGCCTTATGTAGGTCAGGTTGTTCTTTTGAGGGATATTTCCACCTGCTCCTCGTGTTTGCCTTGATCTGAAATGAGATGCTTGCAAGCACCTAAAAAATGAGTTATCCACAGGGCTCTCCCTCTGAGTCCAAGGCTAGTCATTGTAACAGATGGACTTCAGCCTGTCATTAGGTCATATTTTAGCTAAAAGTAGCATTAATGTTCAGAGAGAACAATACAAAATAGAGGATCCCATGTCTTAGATACAAGCCACACAGTGAGTTTTTTTCTTGACCTTTACTCCCTTGGTCCAGGGCAGTAAACATTTAAAAGGAAGTTAATCAGCCCCTCTGAAGGGATTTTTTTTTCCAACAACAAGACATCATTTGAATGCAAATGTGATCTGAATGTCAATATGTACCTTCAGAAGAACTTTGGAAGAAATACAGGTAGCTGAAAGGAAAACAGGATTCTTGGCCTGTTTATATCCAAAAGCAATGGAAAAAACGTTCAGCTAGTCTAGCTGTATCTGAGAAGGATGTGTGTTGACAACGTTAGGAAGCAGAATATGAATTTTGAAAGTTGCCTGTTAAATGGCTGCCTTTTGCTGTGTGCCAGAACAGGCATCAAAAGCGACCTACTTCGGGAACCTGAATTCTGGAGACCTGGGGCTCTTGTAGAGCAGAACCTGCTGGTTCCTTCTGTTTTATAAGAGGGGGAACTTGCTGGAATACTGTCACTGAGACAGGAAAAGCTGTGCACTTCCACCCACTATTTCAGTGACACAAACTGTCCTCTTTGGCATCATCTTTCCCAATACAGTTAAACACATTGCGGAGAGACTTCCATGTCTTGTGTTCCAAGTCCCTCCATCTCTTATTTTCCAGTCTATTTTCTACTAAATCTTTGTATGGCACCATATTAAATTACTTTTGCCTCTATTTTCTATGATGACTGGGGTAAAGAATGATATCTAATGAGAATTATTTTAGAGAAATGGAAATTACTGTAGCCAAAAGGGAGAACAAGGCCTGTAAGACCCTGACATAGCTCAGGGAACAAGATGTTCTGATGGAGCCAGACTGTATCCTCACTGTATCACTCATCCTAATTTGTCAGGTTGAAGGTGTGAGTGAATTACTGAGGAACTACCCAAGCACTCTGTGCTTTTAAGCAGGAGGAATAAAAACAGTCCAGTTACTTAGATACCTCAAGAATATTAAAAGATTAGAAAAAAAATGGCAAGGAAAAAGCAGTCATGGATGGGCAAGTAAATGGAAAATAATGTAAAATGTGCCATTACTAAAAATAGATTGCATTTAACTAAGAGTATATCTTTCATAGTTGTTTTCTAGTCATTTGAGTATACAATAGATTTAACCTACCTGGATTTAAATCATAGAATCATAGAATGATTTGCATTGGAAGGGTCTTTAAAGATCATCTTGTTCCAACCCCCCCCCATTAAATATTAGATATTAAATACCAGGCAGTGCAAATAGAAGAGAGAGCAGAGAATGGCTGTGCTCCAGTGACCTCAGCAATGCTGACTGCCCCTCCTGGAGACAGAGCATTGAGCCACAGAGACCACCAAGCTGGCCCAGTGAGTCATGTCTTAATGTTCTTCTGATCTTGCACAATAGTTTTCACTCAGGCCTTGGAACAAAAGGGATGTGATGGCACAAAGTTGGGAGGCACCAGCACTGCAGAGGAAATACCTGTGTCTGCAAGAGCTGGGTAAGACTGAGTGCTGGCATGTTGGAAATGAGATGGTATTTAATAGTGGAAAGTACAAGGTCATGCACTTGGGAATTACTAGCAAGAATCTCTGCTGCAAGCTGGGAACTTATCAGACGGAAATGACTGCAGAAGAGAAAAATCTGGGTGTATTTAGTGATCTCAAGATGACAGAACTCCCAGTAAGAAGCAGTTCTGAGGGAAAGCTTACATTGACTGAGATATTTGCAGGAGGAGGGGAAAATGCTAACACAAAGCTCTGCTGCAGCCTTCCTGGACTTATGCACACAGCTCTGATCACAAAATGTGACTGAAGAATAATTACAGGGTAATCTTGACTTTTTTTTCTTATGCAGGGATCTTGAAATTATTTAGCCAAAAATCTGAATGCTGAGAAAGTACACAGTCGTTCTCTATGAAACAGCAAACACAGAAGTAAACACATCTCCCTTAAGAGCAAGGGTAATGTTAGTGTAAGAGCAAACAAGTATCCGATGGCCGTGAAAAGCCTGGGCTGAAACATGAGAACACCAGAGCTTCCCAGCAGCGCCAGTTCCGAGCCTCTGGGTCACCCTTGCCAGAGCCACCTTGCCCTGATGCAGCTGAGAACTGGCCCTAAAGACTCAATAAGTCCTTTCTGAGCTTCTCTCACTTGTTTGAGATGCAGTTCAGAGTCACTACTTGATTTTTTTGGGAAAAAAACCAAAAAAGGATAACTGATGGGGGAAGATATTCTTTGAGCTGCAGTTGCAACCCAAATGTCATTATTGCATTTATTCAATAAAGATGTATATAAAATCTGCAAGAGGTGGTGGTGGAAGCTGACAGCATCCAGTTCTGGATCATCCCAGCCTGGTCCCTCAGAGAACCATCCCACAGAGTTGGCTCTTGTTGCCCACCCTGTTGGAGACACACAATCCTTCAGCAATCTGCACATGGAACAAGAAGAAATGGCAAACCCAAACATGAGTTGGTACATTCTGGCCCCTGTTGCCATCCAGTGCTCCTGTGATCCAAACTGCCAAACTCAGGCTCCACAGACTGTTTCTGTTATGATGAAAAGTAGATGGAATGGTCAGAGACGTAACACAACCACCACACCAAGTCCTGATCCCGTCAGAACAGTCAGATCATGAAGTCCACGGCAGTTTTCTTTCTCAGGACATCAAACTTCAGCCAGTTTTCTTCTCAAAAGCAACTCTCTACCCTTCCTCTCCCACTTTGTTTCTTTTTCATCTTTCACCATACCTGATGTTCAACTGGTTTTACTCTCTGGTTCCTTTTCTTTTTTTTTAATTAATGCCTGAACAGTGTGCTGCCCTCAGACCTGCTGCTCTGACCATGATATTTACCCCATGTTCCTCTTTGTGTTGGTGAAGCAGTGAGGACATCAGTGTCAGCACAGCACAATGCCACCCCAGATTAAAATACTCCAGGTGAGAGACATCCATTCTGTCAGTCATCCTGGATGCTCTGACTCATTCTCTTGAAAAGTGGATGAATAATTTGAAAATAAAGAGATTTTCATTACCTATGTATAGTTCTTGGCAGAACATTTCCCAGCAGTCTCATTTTAGGATCCTTTTCCCTTGTAACAACCCTGTTTTAAAACAAGATGTGATGTCAGTGACACTCTGCTGAAGGGGAGCTAGCACAATACCTTGGCTCCAGCTGTACATCAAGAAGATAAACCAGCAGTTCAGTGCAGGCAGGATGAAACTCCTGCTTTATGTCTGCTTACATTATTTTTTGATACTTAAAAAAGTTAATAATCCATATTCTTTGCCTAGAGAGCTAAAAATAAGGAAAATGTTTCAAGCCTTTTATACCGAATGTGCCTTTTCTTTGCAGAAGATAACTGACACAAATTTAAGCTATCATGTGCTCTGCTGCTACAGTAATTCTGCCTAAAAAAAATGCTTTTAATAATAAAGCACACTTATTTTTCTTAATAAGCACACTTAAGAGCCTGAAGCTGGAGAGTTGTTATTACCCTGTCACACGAAAGAGAAACTGAAGGCAGTGAGAGGCTCAGCAGCTGCCTGATCAGGGGAGCTGCTTCAAGTATCATTAGAAGATGATATTATTTTAACTGATTATCTCAAGTGACAGTTCTTTACTGTAGAAACATGCTGGTAACCCACTGAGGACTGTGCTCACTGTGGTGTGAAGAGGAGGGAGTTCCCACCCACAGGAACTTGCACCATTAAAGCTCTCAGGAGTTGAGTAATTCCTTCGTGCCACCAGCCAGGTGAACACTAAACCCACAGCCAGTCAGAGGAAGAGGGAACTGGGGACTGCACAAAAGTCAGGAAGATATTCTACCTAGCTCTCAGCCTGCCATTTGGAATTTTAAGGTGGAATCTGAGGAACTGTGGAAACATTGGAGCCGATGAGGAAGCAGCATTTGTGAGAGACCAACACAGAAAACAGACTGACCTCCAGCAGAACATTCTTGGGCTGGCTCCAGGGTTCCAGTCCTTTAGGTACTTTTTCTGCTGGTTGAAATTAAAAGGTTGCTTTTGTGTCTTATCACCCACTGAGTCAGGAGTGTCCTTACAGCACAGTCCTGTGGATCTGTCACAACACTGACAGCAGTACTGGAACCAGAGCACTTCCCAGCCTTGGATGTGTGACATTTGAGAGCCCTCAAAGCCACACTCAGCACTGAACAACTTCCACTCACCCATGAATCACACTGAAGAAGGATCCTTATAATAAAAGCTCCTTTTTTCCAAAAACCTCAGGCTGGAGAAGTTCTCCATTTCAGAGCTGATCCAAAGTCCTCTTGCCTGGTAACTCCAAGTGGCTGTAGATCAAACCTGGAGAGCAGGATTTTCCAGCAGAGCCCAGCAGGCTGCCAGCTGCTTGTAATGCTTTGCTTTATCAGTTGGAGAGGGCAGCGACCTGCATGGCTGGGACTGGCAGGCTGTCATCTCACTTCTACTTTTGGGAAGCATTTTTCTACACAGGTGAATGGGTGTGCTTCTTGGTGGCCAAATTAAATTAAACCTGTATAAATAATGGGTGAACATATAATCACCTACTTCAGTTGTCCACAGATAATGTGTTTCTGACAGAGGCTCAAATACTTCACAGAGCCACAAAAAGAGGAATAGTGCTTCAGAACAGCTTGATGAGGGGGTTGAAGCCTACTAAATCATCTGCAGTCTTGCCACTACTGCTATCCTCCCCACAGCAGGAAACTCCAACCTGACAGGAGGGCAAAATTTTGGGATCAGGATCCTTGTTACAGCCCTGTTCCTCATCAGGCATGTGACAGAGGGCATGGAGGCTGCATTAGGCTACTTAGACTGACAGAATGGTTTAGGTTAGAAGGTACCTTAAAGCTCATCCCACCAGCCCAGGATGCTCCAAGCCCGGTCCAACCTGGCCTTGAACCCCTCCATGGGATGGGATGGGGCAGCCACAGCTTCTCTGAGCAACCTGGGCAACGCAGCATCCCCAAAGCCTCCTCTGGCTCTGCTCCAACAGCTCCGTGTCCCTCTGATGTCCCCAGAGCTGGAGACAGCGCTACAGGGGGGTGTCACAGAGCAGAGCAGAGGGGGAGCAGCCCAGGATCTGAGGGGGCTTCTGAGCTGACAGCAGACGTTGATGGAGCACATGGAGCTTCTCATCCCCAGGTACTTCTCAGGCCCTCAGTCACGCTCCGCCCAGCTCAGATCCGCATTCACCTACATCCACACTGAGCAGACCCCGGAGACTCCAAACCCCACACCAACAACATCCACGTCTCCGTCCCCCTCCGTCCCCGGCCTCCTTCTCCCCGCCCACCGCGCCGTCACTTCCGCCCGGCGCCGGAAGCCGCTGTGCCGCGGAAGTGTGGTACCGGCGGCGGGACGTGTTGCCGGTAAGATGGGTCTGGGGGCTGCGGGGACTCAGACAGAGCTGAGGCGGTACCGGCGGGGCCCAGGCAGGGCTGGGAGAAGGGGACTCGGGTGGTGTCTGCAGCGACAAGCCCTGGCTGTGCCGGGCATGGTGTGAGGCTGGCGGGGCCTGGAGCCGGTAACGGGGGACGCGTCTGGGACTGCGTCTGGGATTGAAACTGGGACTTTGTGGGACTCCGTGAGGGCCTGTTTGCGGTGTATGGGTAGAGCTGGGCTCGGTGCCCGGCTGAGGAGTGCCCGGTAGTGTCCCGCTGGAGGTCCCTGGGTCGCAGGAGCAGGGCACGGTGATGGCTGGTGACAGATAACGGGAGGCCTGGCTTGGGTCTATCTCTGCCACCGCGGTGCGGGACCTCCTTCTGCCGCCAGCGCTGTGGTGGCTGCTGTGGCCCATGAGTGTTCCCATGGCTGAGCACCTCCATCCTGGACTGTCCCATGTCTGCCTGTGGACTTTGCTGCGAGTGTCCCATGTCTGTGTGCACCTCACCCCAGGGCATGTCCGTGCCCCTCCACTGTGGGTGTCTTCATGGCTGTGCATCTCACCATGGACATCCCCGTGTCTGTGTCCCCAACCTTGGACTTCCCCATGTCCAGACATCTTGGCGGAACAGTGGAAATCGAGGGGCAGAGGACATTTCTGACACCATAAGAACAAGTTTCCCTGTTTGTGTCTTTCACCAGGGCTTCGTGGCTTCTGTGCTGAGTGTCTGAGATCACTGGGTGTGGTGGATAAATCACAGCCCTGTAGGGTGGGCCAAAGCTCCTTGGGGAAAAACACACGATAGAGACCATATGCTGATCATCCATGTTAAGGATATTCCATAAGGTCTGTGCTCTTTAGAGAAAAGAGCTTTCTGTCACCTCTTCCAAGATGGTTCTGATTTGGACTGGAGAGTTTGCTGTTTCTCAGGCCTGAAATCAGACAGGGTAGTTTTATTCCCCTCTTGCAAACTCATCTGTGCTGGTTTTGACTGGGGCAGAGTTAATTTTATCCACAGCAGCCCGGAGCTATGTTTTGGATTTGTGCTGGAAAGAATAAAGATAACACAGGGATGTTTTCCTTACTGCTGAGCAGCACTTGTACAGTGCCAAGGCCTTTTCTGCTCCTCGTAATGCCCTGCCACTGGAAGCTGGGAGGGGACACAGCCTGGGCAGCTGACCCCAGTGACCAAAGGGACATTCTGGACCACACCAGTGTCATGCTTAGCATACAAACTGGGGGGAAAGGTGGTAGGGGTGTTGCTGCTCAGGACTGGTTGGGCATCAGCCTGTTAATGGTGAGCACTTGGGTTTTATTTGCATTCCTTGACTTTCTTGGAAGTTATTGCTCTTTCTTTGGCTCTTTTCCAACTCCAAGAGGCAAATCAAATATATGATAAGAGCTGAAAACTACCTTGGCTTATTCCACTTTAAAAGGGGGGGAGGTTTCAAATGAATTGTTTATCATAAAATACTCTTGTCAATATTCTAATTTTCAGACTCCCTTGGAAAGAGATAATTATTTTAAGTTTTCTAAGCTATCCAATGTATTAGCATCACTCACATGTATTATTTTGGGGTTTTTTGAACTTACTAAATTAACTTCAATTGGCAGTTCATTTCAGAAAGGTAATTGAAAGGTTTCTGAGTGTAACAATGCTATTGTGGAATGAAGTATGGGTTTCTGAGCATGTGGGGAACTGGCAAGGGGAAAGGAGGGCTGTGGTTTGGAGCTCACCTTGAGCACCTTGTCTGGGTGAGTACCCAAGGACTCTGCCACGTATGCACCAAAACTGTTCTTTTAATAGTACATTGGCAGGATGTCTTTCCTGTGCCTCTCCAGTCTTGTAATGTCAGGAGATAGACTGCAGCCATTAGAAGAGGCTGCAAAAGCAGAGTTCAGCCCAGCTCTTCAGGAACCACATTTAAATATCATATTAAAGGAAAGTTCCCAAATGTTTTTTGTTGTTCTGCAACATATGGATGGCTTCTTGGTAAGGAAAGGGTTTCTTCTGAGGCATGTGCAGCTGGCTCCTGAGTATTCCCCCCAGGTTTGGCATTTAGGTGGTTTATAAATTGTGTATTTCCAGCTGCTGCAGGTGAGAGTAAGGCTGCAGCCTCTTTTGTGTTATATTTTTGGTTGATTGACCTTGTAATGCACATCCTGTGCTGCTTTTGTTTTTCCCTTTGCTGGAGGCAGGAGCACGTTGTCATCAGGATGCCAGCACTGCCTCTGGATGAACTCCAGCTGACAGAAAAGGATCCCAAGACAGGGAAGCTGAGAACTTTACCAGCACTGGTGAGCTGTGTTTTTCCTGAAAATCAAACAACACTTTAATAAATAACTGTTACATATTCAGGGCTGGGCAAAAGCTGCTGCAGGATGTGATGAAATTGGGTCAGTTTGCCTGTTAAAGAGATTGTTTTCTTTGTGTTTTAGTGAGTTCAGATAGTTGGGAATTTTATTTCAGCAGTGGCCAAATGAGAACTTAATGTGTTCAGCATCTCCAGGAGGAGAGACTCCCAGACATTCCTGTTCTTTTGAGGAGTAGCCTGGTCAGCAATGTAAACTTTGCTGCCATGGAGAGGATGCTTTTGGAGATTTCCCTACTCCATGAGAAGTTTATCTCTGAGCTGTTGCACTGGGATAAGTCCATCCACTCACTGCAGTCCATGACATCCAGTCCCATGGCTTCAGCTTGGTGAAATCAGGAAATTCAACCCACAGTTAGACTTTTCTCCCAGAAATAAGGCAGCATGGAGAGAGCCTTCTCCTGGGCCTGTAGCAGAAGTGGGACATGCTGTTAATGCTGCCTGTTGGCACAGAGGTTTGCGTGGGGCTGGGGCAGGGCTGGAAGCTGCTGCTTGCTGTTCAGAGTGATTCTCCTTCCAGGGATTGGGGGAAAGCCCATTCCATAAGCCTTGGGAAGGGCAGTGAAACATTTCTTCTCTGCATTTGATGGCCATGTCTGTTTGACCTCATGGAATGTTGTGCAAGAACTGGTTTGGGAGAAAAAGGGAGAGTGCAGGGCATGTTTCAAAAGCATGACATGAAGCTGCTGCTGTTTGCTTTGAAGGTGTGGGAGGAATTACTTTGCAAGGCTTCTGGTTAACAGAATGTATTGTGAATAGCTGAAAGTATTGGTGATAAATAATGATGCAAATCCACTGATGGGCTTCCTTGAAAGATTAAAAAATGAGAAGTTACCAGGGAACAGAATGTTACATTGTATCACAGTGTAGTTTTTGTGGTGGTTTGCTAAAATTCAATGAGCAGTGCAGATGGTAACTGGGTGTTCTGTTAACCACTTGGTCTGTGGTTTTAATCCATTCTTCTGGCTTTCTGCAGCACCCAGAAATCAAAGCAGATCGGTCTTTTGTGCTGTACAGACCCCCTCCTGCTGTCAGAGACTCTGCTTTAGTGGAAGAATTCTTGGAGCGAGCAAAATTCATTGCAGACGACCTGAAGTGGCTTCTGGCTTTGCCTCATGACAAATTTTGGTGTCAGGTAATAATTGTGGTTGCAGGAGAAAAAGCATGGACAATCTAAGCACTTGTAAAATCCAAAGATTGTTTCCATAAAGACTTGTGTGTGCTCATTATACCATTTGTCAGGCATTTTAATTCCAGTTNGAGGTTGTGGATGCCCCCTCTCTGGAGGTGTTCAAGACCAGGCTGGACAAGGCACTGGGCCGCCTGGTCTAGTGGGAGGTGTCCCTGCCTATGGCAGGGGGGTTGGAACTCGATGATCTTTAAGGTCCCTTCCAACCCAAACTATTCTATGATTCTATGATTATACCATTTGTCAGGCATTTTAATTCCAGTTACTCAGAGTGCAAAGAAAAGAATATTTCCTTATGAATTCTTCATTGGGGATTTGAAGGGTTTGCTTGCATTTGGTGTGGATGTGGGTCCTTTTAGCACTCTTAGATTGCTTATAAATTTAACAGGGCTGCCCATGAACTCAACCTGTAAATGTGTGATGCTCTCTTTTTTCCTTTTGCAAGGTCATATTTGATGAGACACTTCAGAAATGCCTGGATTCCTACCTGCGCTACGCCCCTCGAAAGTTTGATGCCTTGTTGGACTCCCATCCTGAGGTGAATGACATGCAGAAATGTCTTCATCGCAGTGTCTTCTTGACTTTCCTCAGAATATCCACTCACAAGGAGTCCAAGGTAAATATTGCTTTGCCTCCCAGGTGCTCTGGGCTGCATAGCTTAGTTTTAAAAAAAATCAACTGAAGAAATTAATATTGTTTCTTACTCATGTGTCCAACTGCATTGTTCTCCCTGGCTGCTTTATCAGTCTGTGACTCTGTGGAGATGATAACCACTCAGAGCTAAACTATCCCAACTATGTGGTGATTTCTTAGGATAGAGATGCAAGCTATCCACTAAGTAATAGCAGGTTAACCACCTGTGGTGCTGCCATCATCACTGTAAGAGAGAAAAGAGCAAGCTGGCCTATGTATATCCTGATGGACCAGAAGCTCTTCAAGCCACCAGTAGCTGGGCGTTGTGCTAATACCTGCGTCCCCTTGAACTTTCTCCAAGTTTCCAAAACATAATGAAATTGTTCTCTTGGCATCATAATTAAAAGACATCCTCAGCCCTAATGGTGTGAGCACAGCTCCCATCAGCAGCTGTGGAATTCTCACAAGGCAGGAAGAGCGAGGCACCTTGGGTTTTAGCAATTACTCCCTTGATATCCTCATGGGTTTGTGATGTGTTATTTAGCCATGTGCTGATTCTCATCAGCACATCCAGGATGTTGTGAGGAAAGTTCTTGGGGTGGGAGCAGGTAGAAGGAATGCTGGAGCCTGCTGTTGGCACCACGTCAGACAAAACAGGACACCTCTATGGTGGCTTTCATTACAGACTCTGATTAAATCTTACACTCCATCGAGGCAGACGAGCACTTGAAACCATTTCATAGTTGAGTAGTTTGAAGAGAATGAATAGTCTTTTGTCATGCAGGAGTTCTGGAAACCTAGTCCAGGCAGTGTAAAGCCCTGTCCCTCTGCTTTAGCTGGAGGGGGGTGTGCATGCTGCCTTTCACTGAGCATGAAAACATCTGCTGCCATAAGCAAATTTGTCTCCTGCAAATCCAGAGTCACGTTTTCCCTTGTTGGCTTCTCAGTGTCACAGACAATAGAATTTTTGTCTTATTGAATTTGAGAAGAAATTCCTTTGGTGTCACGTGGGTTTGGCAGTGCTCAGAGTACAGAGCTGCAGCACCTGAGTTTTCTTTCCACTTGTCACAGATGCTGTTGTCTCCGTGCTTTGATTCTACACTTCCAGAGGTACCAGTAACCCCATGCTGTGATCTCATGCGTATTTTTTCAGTGTTGGTGCCAGTTAAGTCATTTGTACGCCTGATTACTCCTCTGTACTACTGACCTGAGCCATTCCTGGCTCAGCTCAGCTCTTTATTTGTCCATTGCGAGCCAGGTCTGGGAGCTGAATGAGCTGTCAGTACCTTTTTGGTTTAACTTTTAGGTCAATTAGCTCATTTCATGGTGCAACCTGGCCCTACAATGAGTGGCAGGAGGCCAACAGGGTGGATGGCATAGTGGCAGGGACAAGCAGCTGGGAATGTGGAGCTCTGCAGAAGATGGTGTAAGCAGAGTTGCTGCCTTCTATGAAGGAAAATCCTTGATACACCTTCTGAAAAATTATTTTACAACTGTTATTATAATTTTGGAGTTCTGCTAGAGTAAGATAAGGATTATCCTTTAAAAAATTTATTTATTTTTTCTTTTACAGGATCATTTTATCACACCTTCTGTCTTCGGAGAAATTATTTACAATAACTTCCTTTTTGACATCCCTAAGATTCTGGATCTGTGTGTGCTTTTTGGAAAAGGAAATGGTCTTCTGCTCCAGAAGATGATTGGTGAGTTAACCTGAGGAACAACTTGTTTAGGCTTATTCTTATTCAAGTAATGGCAAGTGTTGATTTTATACCAATGTCACTGCTTGGAAAAAGATTCTAGTTGAGGAATCTATGATTTCTAGATCAATTTTTAGACCAGATTACTGTTTGTTTGAGTTTTTTCTTTTCTCTTGTGAGCTTTACTCATGTCAGGGAATGCATTGTGGCCTGCCTCATGCCAATGAAACTTGTCCTCTGCTCTGCCAGGGTAGAGGGAGGGCTCTGTAAAATCCCAGTGGAGATGGGAAGGGGCAAACAACTCAATTCCCGGGTAGGGAGGGAGGAGAATTAGGAGATGGGACACAGTCCAACTGCTCATCACGTGCTTTTGTTCCCAGAGCTGGGAGCCAAGGGCAATGTGAAGTAAGCACTGGACTATGAAGTGGGAGAATATGAAGTTTCTGTGCAGATATTGATTCATTTAATGCTTTCAAACCACAAAGCACTTCAGAGCATTGCTCAAGCTGTGCTTATCCCTAGATTTCTCTGTCTGTACAGACAATCTCAGTGGCAAGTGCACATTGAGCAACATCATAGCCCTGGCTGCTAGCGATTGTGTAATGAGAGCACATTGGTTTGGCTTTTGTATCCCTTGCTCTTTTCACAAGGGAACTTGACTGTGATCTTTAATAGCCACCTGAGCACAGATGGAAGAGCACTTACCCTTGGATTAAGTGAGCTCTTCTTCCTGAATTCTAACCCACCTCTCACTACATAAACTGCAGACAACTTTTTCCTTTCATTGGCAGTTATTTTTGTCTCATTTCCAAGTCTACAAACACAAGAAGCATTAGATATCATGGGATGCCACCATATTTGCAGGCCAGATAAGCTTAGATAAACCTTTGCATTTTTTAATCCTTTTATCCTTTTTCAGTAACTTCCACTCTAAATTCATCTGTCAAGCTTCAGAGGTGGGCAGAAGGCATGACAAGGCAGATAGATCACTTTCAGATGCGAAGCTTAGATAGTCTGGGTCTTAAAATATTCTGAAGAAGACCTCAGTATACAAAACCTCATTTAAATTATACACACGCTCTAGTGGGCTACACACAAATAATACTGCTCACAAGTGACCAGTGATTTGCTCTCCTGATTACTTGCATTATGCTGTGACAGTGACAGCGTGAGCTGTTCTGGACTGTAATTCATAACTTGATCAACTTTAGGTTCTTCTCAGGGTATAAATTTTTCTGAAACCTGTCTCGTATGTCTTACCCATGCTCTGTCCTTGCTGGAGAACTCTGTTAATTTTCACCATCTGAGCAGTAATTCATAGGAAAATAGGCAGCCTCTGTGCTTCCTTGGTGAGGATTTATGGCATGCCATTACTCAGGGGAGTATTTTGTAAAGATAATGAAGTCCTAGTAATATAATAGCAGGTATTACTAAAGCCTCATTACCTTTAAGAAATATTCTGCAGAACATTTCCCAGTGTATGCTGAACTGTTATCAGTAATTAAAAATCAACTCCACTTGTCAAATAAAGGAGTGAGGAATGTTTAGTGATAGTATTTGCATTATTCATTGATCCAGCCTCTGGGGTGTGAATCATCTCCCATCTCCTCTGCTCTGCTCTGATGAGCATGTTCTCCTTGCTGGGGAGTTGATGGGGCAGCTCTGCAGGAGCAGGCTCTGTGCAGGAGATGAGAAATGAGCCCCTGCCATGTCCTCCATGAGTCTGAGAGGTGTCTGGAGGGGCTGGGACTGTCAGGAATAGCACAAGAACAGCTACTAATGCAAGTGGATGTGTTGGCATGAGTGTCTGATCTAATGGGAAATGGTCTTCTTCCCTCTCCTCAGAAAATATCTTCACTTGGCAACCAAGTTACTTCAGTGACCTAGACGAAACTCTGCCCACCATTCTCCAGGTACAACTTCCCTGCTTGGCTCAGATTCCCTCTGGAAACATGGAGGGTGTAAGGGAGCAGGTGTGTTGTAGGCAGGCAGAATGTACTTGCTGTCTCTCAAAGTCTTGTTGATGTGTGTAGAGTAGTTTTTGAACCTTTATCTAGTATTAGGTGGTGACTATTCCCCATTTCCTTCCTTCAGCTTCTGGCCTTCTTTGCAATTAATCTCAAAGAATTTTCATTAGGCAGTTCCAAAAGTATTCTGTGTGCCTCCTCAAGCAGGGGAAGCAGTGAAAATTCAAACAAAATCAAGACCCTAAAAGGTAGGATCAGTCAGATGAGTTAGTGCTAGCTCTGCAGGTTCTCAGGAGTAAGTGACAATCTGTTAGAAGGGATGTGTGGTTGCCAAACAAAAGATACTTGGCACCTCTCCATGTCTAAGCTCTCATTTTCATAAGCAGCTTGTATGTTCCCCAGGCTCTGTAAGCAGGATTCACATTTAACCCGAGGAGGGAAATCAAGGTGCCTTGACGTCTTTGTACCCTGGAAATGTCATGTTTATGTCATCAGAAAGCTCAGCTATGCCCAGAAATATACATTCTCATGGTATCTTTTACCCCAAGATGCAACTGCATAGAAATAGTCACATAGAATCATAGAGTAGTTTGGGTTGGAAGGGACCTTAAAGATCATCTAGTTCCAATCCCCCTCCCACTACATCAGGCTACTCAGTGCCTCATCCAGCCTGGCCTTAAACACCTCCAGAGAAGGGGAATCCACAACCTCTCTGGGCAGCCTGTTCTAGTGTTTCACATATAAAGCATGGCCACTGCTTTCCCCTGCCAATTTTAACACTGTTCCTTTCTCTTGATCTAGGTGTTCAACAACATTTTGCACAAGTGTGGCTTGGAGAGTGAAGGAGCCTCTGCAGAGCCCCAGAAACTGGAAGAGAGAGTAAATGTGACAGCAGGGAACATGCCCCTCCAGGTAGAACTCTTTTTCTTTTGCTTCACTGTTTGCTCTCCTGTGGATTCAACACACCACAGAGCACTGAGACCATGGAGGGTCATTCTGTACCAGTGGCTTATACAGCACATGGTTCCTTGTCATTGTTTTACTGCTTGTCACACAGCTTGATGATAAAGCCTTTCCACCAGGAGTTGGTTGCTTTGCTCATGTGTGTTTCAGCCATATTCATTGTAGTGTCAGTTCTTTTTAAACCTGGCATCTGCTTTGGCTTAACCCATCATAGAAGCAGTGTGACAGCATCTGACAGAAGTCTCCACGTAACCCTGACAGCCATCAGAGTTGATCTTTTTGTCAGAAATGTTTGTTTAGCAATGGCATGCTTTAACTTTAGTCAATTAACAAAGAGTGGCCCCATCCCAGTGAGCACAGTCTTCTAAAAGCCTTAGTCACACAGTCTGTGTGTGGGAGGTGTTACAGCCACCCTGGGAGTGCATCTTGCACTGAAATTATCCCTTTAATTCCTGTATTAATGCTGCCAGAAGGGGAGGAATACTGTGTGTGGAGGATATATAGAGGGCAAAGCCATTGTCCAAACCAGGATCTGATGAAGATTTGTGCAATTTGACAGAACCTTTCATGAGAGTGAGCTTTTGGGATTGCATAATAGATGCTTGAAGGATAGAAGAGATGTTTTCTCTGCCTCTGGACTCAGTACTGTGTAAGGTGTTTATGATGGATAATGTGTCTCTGTGCCATCAGGAAAAAGCCTGGGTCTGAACATGCCTTGTCCCTGCTAATGAGTTATACTGTGTTCCTACCAGAACTTCTCTGGCTTTTCTCTCAGTAATTGCTCTTTCTCTCTCTCTCAGGAGCTGAAGGATATCGTCCTGTACTTATGTGACACTTGCACAACTCTCTGGGCATTTCTTGATGTCTTCCCATCAGCCTGCCAGACCTTCCAAAAACATGACTTCTGCTACAGGTACATCTTGGACTGCAGACAGAGCTTATCTTGGCAAAGTGAAAATACTGAATGTGCTGCTGTGTCCTGTCCCAGTGCCTTCGTCACTAAAAGGCTGGATAGATTTAATGCAGATACAGACACTAGATTCAAACTGACAGGAATATAGAGACTCCCAGTAAATAAATTAATAGAAGGACACTTAGAGTTTGTATGTTCCCCTTCATTATCTAGATCCTAAAGTCAGGCAACTGTGACAGTAAATAGTACCCGCTGTACTTTGAAAGGGGTGGAGAGAGAAGAGTTGGGGACAAAAACTGCTTCCTGATGTAGGACTCGAAGCAGGAAAAGTAGAAAGTCTTACTCAGTGATAGTCCCTCGGGTCTGAAAATAAATATTTTTTCTTTTATGCTCTGCCAAAGTTTTATGCTAGAGAATATGACTGAGGTCTAGCAAAAGCCTGGGAGAGGGTGACAAGCCTGTGCTGTCACAGCTGGGCTGACAGCTCATTCCCTGTCTGACTCTGGATCACGGTGCTGATGAGTCAGGGTGGACCAGACAGCCCAGTGTGTTCCCACAGAGCCTGCATGTCCTTGAGTGGCACCTACCCAGCTGGCTCTAGGTGTTCTAAACCCCCATGTCACCTTGTCAAGTCTGGCCCCAGCAACCTTGGTTTAGGACCAAGTGAAGTTCTATTTATTATCCTTATTTCCCCTGAATTCTTTGCTTGTGAGTGCAAACAAACACACATTTGTTTTGTTTTCAATCATGTTGCAGACCTTTGAAGCCTCACAGTAGCCAGTGGTTCATGGACCACAGGCTGAGTAATGCTGCTCTGGGCTGGGCAGGCTTCTGTCCTTGTTGGATGCTGTGTTGGGTTGGTTATTGAAGGAACTCTTTCTTGATGGCTGTTAGGATTGGCAAGGAGCACTGCTAACCTGCTTGGTCACTCAGAGGAGGAAAGTCTTTGCTTTAGATTCTACTGTTGATGTCAGAGATGTGCTAAAATATTCTTGATTTCTGTGCAGTGGGCAAGGAGCAAGGTTTTCACTGCTGTTCAGTGTGGACTAATGAGACTGGGTCTTTGGAGTGTGAGGAGGGAAAACTGATTTACGTGTCATATTTTTGGAACCTCTGTGAGTCTAGATCGATCTGGCTGGCACTTTTAATTTCTCTCCCTGACTAATAGTATCAGGCAGCTTCTGCTACATTTGTCTCAAGGATACTCATTTAACATATTTGGTTCTTAATAGGAGCCTTGGACATAGTGTTCCTAATGGAGCCTCTGCTCATCACTGCAGCAGGCTTGGTTCTGGTGCCAAGTGCTGTAAAACATTAGTTGTAACATGGAGCTATTGATGAGGCTGTTACTCTGTGAGGGCGTTTCTCTGCATCCCCTGGTGCATTCCTTTTCCTAGAGGAAAGGATCTGTGTGGGCTTCCTGGCACACAAAGCACCAAACTGCACCAAATCCACTTCCTTTGTTTCCTCACTGCCCCATCCTACTGAAACATCACCTTGAGCATTCTGCATATGGGGTAACTTCACCTAAATGCCCACCCAAGTCAGAGCTGAATGGCCAGCCCAGTTAATCATAGAATCATAGAATAGTTTGGGTTGGAAGGGACCTTAAAAATCATTGAGTTTCAACCCCCCTGCCATAGGCAGGGACACCTTCCACTAGATGATGTCGCTCAGTGCTTTGTCCAACCTCTCTGGGCAACCTCTTCCAGTGTTTCACCACCCTCACCCTAAAGAATTTATTTCTTATATCAAGCCTGAATCTACCCCATTTCAACTTTTCAATAATGTTATTCTGTTCCATACCCAGTTTTCAGCATAGGGCCATAGGGATGGTGGAGCAGGAGGGGATGTTTGGGGATGATCTCAAGTATTTTGGCTCTTTGCAGGCTGCAAATTTGTCTTTGGGATGTTTCTCAGTTGTGCAGGTTGTTATTCTTTTTGGTAGCATGATGCTTTCCAGATGCATTTCTTTGCCCACATCTTCAGAGAGACCCCAATGGTTCCTTAGAGTTCTGCTCTTGTCTAGTGTGTATCTTATATCAAGCCAGGGGAACAAATAACAGAATGGAGTAATGAGTACTGCTCGTGAGGAGAATTGAATGAAATTAACCACTTGTTCTGTCATTTAGCAGATTATTTTTGAAACCTCAGTTACTGTTTTGTTGCCCCCTTTCTACAGGTTAGCTTCATTTTATGAACTGGCAATTCCTGAGCTGGAATCTGCAATTAAGAAGAGGCATTATGAGGACAGCAGGTGAAAACATCTGCAAAGGCTTGTGTTTTCTTTTCAATAGAAGTCTTCTGAGCTTAGTTAAAAATTCACTGCTCTTCCCTCCTCTGCAGAGTATCTCTATGTTAGTTTTTTTTAATGCTGCTTCAGAGAAAGCTTTTCTATTTCCAAATTTTTATGGGCAGTGGGGCGACTGATGGCTTCATTCACTGCTGTCTAAGTAAAAGCTTTGTGAGAGATCCAAATTGTTACAAAGTGTGAAAACATGAATGATACTTGTGCATAAACTGCTTTTGTTTTAATACCACATATCCTGCTGTCAGGACAATTGTTGGTTGAAACCAACTTTGTTTAGAGCATGAATTTTACTTAATGACTCTTGAAATGGCTCTAATCTCTAGTCCTTGCAGTAAAGAAATTATTCTGCTAACAGTTTCTCCTCTAGAGGAGGTTAATTTTGGAGTAAACATGTGTTAAGGATTCAGATCTCTTGTGCTGACACCGACAGTGTCTTTTTTTTCCCTCTCTCTGAAGTGTTTTTGCTGATTTGTGGAGGAGAATTTCACATTCCAGAAAGAAGATGATCAAAGCTTTTCACATCTTAATCAACCAAGTCTGTCTGCAGCCCATCTTAGAAAGCAGGTATTGGCACTTGGGTGCTGTGTTCCCAGCCAGTTATTTGATTGCCCTTCTGGGGGAGATTGGTTCCTTGTTCTGGAGAAAATGGGCAGATAGTGCTGTTAGTGTTGGGGCTGTAGCCAAAGGCTTTGGCTAGGATGGGGAGTGTGCTGTCCTGCACAGTAGAAATGATCCAGGTGAAGGTTTGTGATCCAGAATTGGGGTGGTGAGCCATGTGTTGACCCTGTGGCAGTGGGATCATGCTGTGATCCAACAAGGTTTTTAACCTCAGTTTATGGCTAAGTTGCAAATTCTAATGGTGTGTGTGAAGCCTTGACTGAGAAACCACAGTGAAAGTGATACAATTTCATACATCACTGAGAAACCATCCTTTTTAAAGCTAGATCCTGGTGCCTTTACCTAGTCCCCCTCCTACTGTGTTTATTGTTAGCTGGTAGCTTTGTGAGTAATATCATAATACAGACAAGTGTAACTATACTTATGTCAAAATAGACTTGTGAAGAGAAGTGAAATAACCCAAAATCATGCTGTGGCTCTGGGGCAGAGCCAAAAACCTGGACCTTGATCAGAGGCCAGTGCTGGGCTGTTTTCTTGCAGCTTGTGCTTATGACAGGCTTTGTGAAGGCTGGTACCTGTAGCTCCTGTTTAGCTGGACTATTCTCCCTGGTGTGATATTGTTAGAGTTGTCCAAAGTGATGAGGAGGATCTGTTAGTGGAATTTCTTAAGAGAGACTATTAGGGACCCATTAGGGACTATATGTACTTCTGAGGAAGTAAACAAAAGCTCCAGAAACCCATTGCCAGCCTGATAAAAGCTAGGCTTTCTGTGAAAACAGTATATCAGCCTTCTTGAGAAGTACCTTTGTCCACCACTGATGTGGTGCAGAGAGCTTTCTGCCTTGCTGTGGAGCTGTTACATCAGCTGCAGTGGGGGGTTCAGGCATTATAACAGGAAGGCTGCACTGGGAGGTGGTTTGGCATGTGTTCCTATGTACTTTTTGGGAGGTTGGTTGGGATAATCCCAAGCCATATACTAGAGGGTGCAATTACAGAAGCACCACACGCCCTCTTCTGCATTTTGCAAGTTGAAGGCATCAAGCTATGATTTGTAAACCCTTTCAGAAGCCTTGTAATTCTAACTTCTGCATAGCCTTAGATCCAGCTGATTGAAAGGTTTGCTGAAGCCATAAAATGAATTGGTTTCCATTCGACCCTTTGCTCCCCTGAAAGCCAAAAAGTGTTTAGAAATCTATTTTCTAATAGGATTTTTATGTGATGTATGAGTGTGGCTGGCTTGATGATGGAGGCAGGATGAGGAGATTGTGCAATGCAGCAGGCTCACCCCTGAGCTTTTCACTCTGTTGTGCCATTGTTTTCTGTAGCTGTGAGAACATTCAGCCTTTTATTGAGGAATTTCTCCAGATCTTCACTTCGGTGCTTCAGGAAAGGAGGTGAGTTGCTGAAAGAGGCCCGAGGGAGGGTCAGCTTGCTTCCCTCTTCCATTCTTTACAACAGAATTGCCCGAGACATTATTATGAGGCATTACGATGCATTTGGGAGTGAGAAATCATTCTAAGTAGTTGGGAGAGCTGCTGTGAGAGGGTTTCAGACAGCAGAACAGACTTTATTGTGAAGGTGAGGATGATGTCACATGATGCTGGAGGATGTTATTCTTCACTCTCTTTAATCCAGGCTGTCAAAGTGGAAGGTACCAATTTAGCCATTAGCTCCCTTGACAACTTGGGCTGTTATTACAAATCCCTGCTTTCCAGCTGGGGTGACCAGCTCAGACAGTTATGAAGTGCTAATGCTGGAGATGCAAAGTGAATAAGTGGCAGAGCTGGGAGTTTGGTGTCATCCTGCTGACGATGTTCTGATGACATTCTGATCTTAACCAAGTCACAAACCATATTTTCTCTGTCATGTGGTACTGGGTTACAAGGTTTCAGCACCATGAGGCTCCAATGGCTTGGAGGCAGAGTTGTTGCTGCAGCATAATGGAGGCAAAATCAGACATGGCAACCCATGCTGAAACCCATTGCTGAGAAGCTGGGTATATTCCAGCCCAAGCAGTGAGGAAGCCAGTGGTGTATCAGGGACAGCAGTGTGACAGGGGCCTGCTGGTCATTTCTTCTTGAGTTTGATTGATTAAACCTGCTTTTACAATTTCAGATTTCTCCGTGACTATGATGAGCTGTTTCCTGTTGAGGATGATGTGAGTCTGCTTCAGCAGGCATCCTCCACTCTGTATCCTTTGCTGTCATCTTGGGCTTTTGCCCTTAGATTCCTTCACACCAGTGGCATTTCCAGTGGAGCTGCCTCTGGTGACACTGTATGACAGACAGTGGGTGATGGAAAGTTTTATTTTCCTTGTTTAAAAAAGAAATGAGGAGAATGTTAATACAGGCTCAGGCTTGGAAGCCACCGAAATTGTGTAGGTCGGAGTGTGTCCATGTAGAAATTTCCTTAATGCTGTCCAATTAGAGATGAGACCAGGACAGCTTATATCCTCCAGGCAGTGGACAGTGCGTGGGAAGGAGAAGACAGGAAAAAAGCACAAGTGGTTGAAGATCCAACACCAGCAGCAACATCTAATGGAGCATCAGCCACTGTGGAGAGAGCTGCTGAGGATGTGGCAGAGCTCGGGGCTGCTTATGCGTCAGGGGATGAGGTGAGTAGAGCTGTGTGGGCAGGACAGGGCTCTGCTCCTTCTGTCCTGGCTTCACTCAACTGTAAGAGAGGGTTCATTTGTTCCATTTTGGCGATTCCATGAGACTTACTCTCATTTCTTACCTTTGCTAGATTTCAGTGCAGCCTCTTGTAGGTTGTGAAAAGAGAAACAGTAGTACACTTGAATCCTGGCTTTATCTTTGAGCAAGATGCTGCTGGCTCCTGTTGGCTTGGCTTTCCTGCTGCTGTGGTTAATTTAAATACTGTCTACTTATGCATGCTTTTTAAATGCACTGTTCCTGTGTTACTTGAGGAAGGGATTCCTCAGAGTATCCATGATGACTCAGGGAAACACAAGAATGGTTGTGTGCTCCAGCCTGTGTCACAAACCTTGTCTAGTGTGATCAGCTTGGCTGGTGTCTTTTGGCTTCAGCCTCTGCTTTTTTGTCTTTAAATTCTGATAACCCAGGCTGCTGTTTTTCCTCTCCTAACATGAGTTCTCTCTGCCTTCTCTCTTGCTGGCTCTTTCTGGTAACATCCACCATTCTGTTTGGTCCCTGCAGTGTGCTGGGGCAGCTGCTGCTCCCATTGCCAAGGTGTCAGGGGTGGAGCTGGATTCTCTGATCTCACAAGTGAAAGACCTGCTGCCAGATCTTGGTGAGGGTTTCATCCTGGCCTGCCTGCAAGAGTACAGTTACAATGCTGAGCAAGTGATCAACAACATTCTAGAAGATAAACTGGTGCCGTGCTTGGAGAAGCTGGACCGATCAATGCAAAGGTGTGGGACAACTTTTTGGTTTGTGGGGTTATCATTTAACATCAGTCTTGTTGAAGTTCAGACACTTGTAGAGCTCTAAAAATGTGGCTGTGCATTTTCTTGTGGTATATTAGTTGCAGTGAGATCTTCAGGATGCCATCTGCCCTCATTCTGTCCCAGCAGAGTACTGGAATCATAGAATCATA
>VZTY01001065.1:41765-76479 GCA_013400935.1 Turnix velox | reverse complement strand
ATCATCTTTGTGCCCCTCCTCTGAATCTGAATGTCTTAGTGTGTCAAGATGCCAATTTACCCTCCATGAGCAGTGACAATGAAGGATTTTTCCTTCTTTAACCTCATTCTTTTCATCTTCTCCCCTAGTGAGTCAGGATTCTCCTGGTATAAGTGGCTGAATTAATTACTTTCCTCCTTTTATGCCTTCTATCCACCAGTGTAAACATCTTTGAGAGTAAGCTTCGTTAGCATTTCAATTATTTCTTTCTCCATTGAACCAGCCTTTTGAGTGACAAAAGGACATGTCATTTCAGACCAGTGGAAAAAAATCATTTCACACCTGAAACTACATCATAATTGTAGAATCACAGAATGGTTTGGGTTGGAAGGGACATTCAAGATTATCTAGTTCCAACCCCCGTGCCATGGTCAGGAAGGGACACCTCCCACTAGACCAAGCTGCATCTTCCCTCTTCTTCTCCCCCTTAATCTCCCCAAAACACTTCATCTTCCACTCATTTAGGAGATGACCCTTTGTAAAGCTGGAAAAAATAATGATTAGTGAAAAATCCTTCCCAAGCTGAGAAGATCTTCTACAAGGACAAAATTTTGCCTCACTGAACAGGGTTGGACACCCAGTTGTGTTCCTGTCACTGTGGAACAGAGCTATTTGCAAGGGTGAAGAGTTAAATAATTAAAAGGAATTTTTAAAGACCATGGGAGGTGCTTTGTGAACCCTACCAATGTGTGATGCTTTTCTTTCAGGTTGTATATCAAGATACTCTGCTGGTAGTGTCTATTACTACCAGTCTTACCATCACAAACACAACCCTGTCCAGGTGGAGAAACTGCAGAAGGAACTCAAAAGATATTTAACTAGAAAGATTGGCTTTGAGGCTGTCATGAGGATAAGATGCACCAAAGGTTTGCACACGGGGGTTTTTTTTGGGGTGGTAGAAAGGAAGGAGGTATTTGCTGCTATTGGGAATGGGTTTTTTTGGGTGTTTTGGCTGCTGTGTGAAATTAGAGTTGGGATGGACATTCAAAGGCCGTCTAGTCAAACCTCCTGCATTAGATGAGTTGCTCAGAGCCTCCCCAAGGGATGGGGCCTCCACCACCTTTCTAGGCAACCTCTTCTAGTGTCTCACCACCCTTATGGTGAAGAACTTCTTCCGCATGTTTCATTTAACCCTGCCCTGCTCTAGTTTCAAACTATTTCCTCTTGTCCTGTGGCTCCAGTCTCTTCCAGTGTCTCACCACCCTCATGGTGAAGAACTTCTTCCTTGTGTCTCATCTAACCCAGCCCTGCTCTAGTTTCAACCCATTTCCTCTTGTCTTGTGGATCCATGCCCTGGCAAACAGCCCCTTGTTTGTTAAGATTTGACAAAGACCATTCAGAACCTGGATTAAGACTTGACTTGCTTATTCACCCTTATCTCTCAGGGCTTTCCATCCATACTTTCCATGGAAACTTCTTTGTACGATCGACAGACTTGTTGTCATTGCCCAATGTAAATCCAGATGCTGGCTATGCTGTGCAGATGTCAGTAGAAGAAAGTCTCACTGATATGCAGGTTGTTTCCTTTCAGTCAGCTCTCCTCTACACATCCAGCAAAGGTAAGAGACACCAGTGGCTTTGCCTTCATGGAGGAAACAATATTCACATGATTATTTCTTTCGTGGTGTCCATTTATCAGTTGCAGTAATTTGCACAAATTAATCCAACGCCAAAATCAGAGCTGTGGTGGGTCACTGCATGTTATTGCTTCTTCCAGACCAAGAAGTTTCTTGGGAAGCTTAGTTCTGCTCTGAAAATAGATTTATCCCAGAAACTGAGAAGGAGCTGTTGGTAAAGTGGAAACAGCCTGACTTGAGTTTTCTTACAGGTGAAAGAAGAATCCGTGTCCACACCATGTGCTTACCTGTTGTGACAACACTGAGTGATGTCTACCTGGGGGCAGATGTCCAAGCCATCACGGGACTGTTGGCCAATATGGGTAAGGAAGCACCATAAGAGCTTGTCATGTATGGATGATGTCCCTAAAGCCCTGAGCAGTAATTCTCTGGCAAGTAACATCAGAAAAAGACATTTTTTTCTTTCCAAGTTGCAAAGCCAATAGTTGTTTGTAGTCACCATCCACTATCATGGGCTTTTTTTCATGAAAAAGGTTGGGTGGGACCTCAAAATACATCTAGGTGCACCCTTTAACTTCTTCTAAAAATCTTATTAAGATGCTTGGAAGAAATGAGAAAAGCTGAACACAGGTGACTGCGTCCTTTCCAAGGGAGGGAAAGTCTCTTATTTGAAGTCTGCTCTCTTATTTTTCAGCTGTGGACAGATCAGTTTCTGCTACCTTGAGTGATGCTCGGGATGCTTTGGTGAATGCAGTGATAGATTCGTTATCTGCTTACCGGTCCTCAGTCCTCAGCATCCAGCAGCCTGGCCTCATGGCCCCCTACTCTCTGCGCCTCTTCCCACTTTATGTCCTGGCCCTCCTAAAACAGGTAAGAGGATGTTTGGCACATCAGCCTGAATCACACACTGTCAGGGATTGGAAGGAACCTCAAGAGATCATCCAGTCTCATCCCCCTGCTGGAGCAGGAACACCCAGATCAGGTCACACAGGAAGGTGTCCAGGTGGGATTTGAATGGCTCCAGAGAAGGAGACCCCACACCCTCTCTGGGCAGCCTGGGACACTCTTCTCTCACCCTCACCCTGACAACTTTCTTTCTCCTATTTCTGTGGAACCTCCTCTTCAACTGAGGGTCCCACAGCTGGACACCATATTCTGAATGTGGTGTCACCAGGGCAGAGCAAAGGGTAAGGAGAAAACCTCTCTCCACCTACTGACCATCTCCCTTCTAACACACCCCAGATGCCATTGGCCTTCTTGGCCACAAGGACACATTGCTGGCTCGTGGTCACCCTACCATCAGGTTCCCCAGGTCCCTTTCCCCCTCCACTGCTCTCTGGCAGTTCAGTCCCCAACTTCTACTGATCCATGGACTTGTTCTTGCCCAGATGCAAAAAAGAAAAGGAAAAGGAGAGTTTCTTTGTACAAAATAGCATCTACCTTCTCTTTCAGTATTTTTGCAGAATTCAGAATTGAGAAGAGTTTCTTACATTTGTTTAGTTTATTTAGTTTGCCTTTAGGCCACTGGGAGGTTTTTCTGGCACAGATGAGGTTCTCTCAAGACAATAATTGCATTTCTCTGGAAATCTGGTGACTTGTAGAACAAAGCCCATTGAATTGTTTCTCCAGCCCGGGTAGATAATACCTTATTTTTCAGCTGATGAATATAGGATTTTTATCTTGGAGTCTGGTATATTGTGAAAAACTGATTTATTAGGAGATTTTATGGGGCAAAGGATTGAGGGGAATTATGGAAGTGCCTTCACATTGGTATGTGAAACACTGAAGAGGTAAACTAGTGGTGGTATTTTTGAGGAAATACTTATGGCTCAACTCTGAAGCATTGAACTAAGTTAGAAATAAACAGTGGGTGATGTGCTCAGATCAGTTTCTCTCCCTTTGCTTTCCCAGTCTAATTAAATGGCTGTTTGTTTGCAGAAAGCATTTCAAACTGGGACGAGTGCACGTTTAGATGAACGCATTTTCTCCATGTGTCAAGTGAAAAACCAGCCTCTGGTTTACCTCATGCTCATGACACATCCCAGTCTGTACAGAGTGGACAATCTCACAGACCAGGTGAGCTTTTGCTTTGCTACAACCTTCTCTTTTTCTGCTCCACAACATGTGAAAATAAACTCCTGTTCAAAATCTCCCTCAAGTTTACCATGTTAAAGGAATCAGTGATTCCTGTTTTCCCCATGTATTCATTTGGGATTGGATTGATGAATTCTGGAGGCAAGCTGTGATCTGGCTGTGGATGCTATGGAAGATTTTTTTTTTTTCTTTTTCAAATTTATTTCACTTTTTCCTTTGCATTTTGCACTATAAACCATGTGGACCTAAAGACAGTGTAATATATCACATTGTCAGGGATTGGAAGGAACCTGAAGTGAGCATCTGGTCCAACCTCCTGCTGGAGCAGAAACACCCAGATCAGGTCCCACAGGAAGGTGTCCAGGTGGGGTCTGAATGTCTCCTGAGAAGGAGACCCCACACCCTCTCTGGGCAGCCTGGGACACTCTTCTCTCACCTGATAAATTTTTTTCTTATATTTTTGTGGAACCTCCCATGTTCGAGCTTGTACCCTTTGTCCTACCATTGGAGGTCACTGAGAAGAGCCTGGCTCCATCCTCCTGACACTCACACTTTCCATATTTAAAGACATGACTGAGGTCACCCCTCAGTCTCCTCTTCTCCAAGCTGCAGAGCCCCAGCTCCCTCAGCCTTTCCTCAGAGGGGGGATGCTCCAATCCCTTCATTGTTTCTGTGCTGGACTCTCCAGCAATTCCATGTCCTTCTTGCACTGATGGCCCAAGAACTGGACACAATATTCCAGATGAGGTCTCACTAGGGCACAGTAGAGGGGGGGGAGGAGAACCTTAATCTGTCTACTGCACATATCTCTTCTAATACACCCCAGGATGCCATTGGCCTTCTTGGCCACAAGAACACATTGTTGGCTTGTGGTCACCCTGCTGTCCACCTGGACCCCCAGGTCCCTTTCCCCTCCACTGCTCTCTAACAGCTCAGTCCCCAACTTCTGCTGACACATGGTGGTGTTCTTGCCCATATGTTAGACCCTACACTTGTCCTTGTTATATTTCATGTGCTGTAACTTTTTGTACCTCTGTAGCTTCCTCTACTTTAAAATGTCAGAGTAGCTCTGTGAACAGTGAATGTTTATGCAAGAGCCTGAATCATTTTTAGAATCACATCTTTTGTACCAATCTGATATTCCAGTTACTGAATTAATTAACAGTGGTTAAATTGAAGTATACTCTCTGAAAAAAAAAAAAAAAAAGCCAAGAATGGTTTGGGTTGGAAGGGACCTTCAAGATTATCTAATTCCAGCCCCCCTGCCATGGGCAGGGACACCTCCCACTACACCAGGTTGCTCAATGCCTCATCCAGCCTGGCCTTAACACACCTCCAGGGATTGAGGTGGCATCCACAGCCTCTCTGGGAAACCTCTTCCAGTATCTCACCACCCTCACAATAAGGGTTTCCTTTCTTCCATTCAGCCTAAATCCCTCCTCTTCCAACTTGAATCCATCACTCCTAGTCGTGCCATCCTGGACTCTATTAAAAAGTCCTGTCCCAGCCTTTCTGTAGCCCCCTTCAGGTATTGAGAAGGATTCTTAGTAAATTATACTCTTAAAGTATGATTTGAACTTAACTGAAGGGGTCCAGCTTCATTAGTCAGTGCAATACACCCTGTTCTTATTTAACCTTGTGTTCTTGTGCCTCTTTCAGTGCTTCAAGATGTGAACCCTTGTTTATCTTGTTCCTTTTTTTCCTCTAGGGGGCTCTGAACATAAATGACAGAACTATACCTCAGCCACCCCTTCTTCAGCTCTCCGTGGAGAAGCTGAGCAGGGACGGTGCTTACCTCATGGATGCTGGCTCTGTAAGTGGGCACTGAAACATAGGGTTGGAAAGGGACCTCCACCCTCCTGCAGTCAGCAGGGGCATTCTGCACTAGATGAGGTTGCTCAGAGCCTCAGCAAGCCTGGCCTTGGATGTCTCCAGGCTTTTTGGGGCTTGCATCACCTCTGGGGGCAACCTCGGCAAGTGTCTCAGCACCCTCATGGGGAAGAATTTATTCCTAATCATAGAGTTGGAAGGGACCTTCAATGCCCACTGAGTTGAACCCCCCTGCAGTGACAGAGATATGCTGCACTAGATGAGGTTGCTCAGAGCCTCAGCAAGCCTGGCCTTGGATGTCACTAGGCATTGATGGGGCCTCCACCACCTCTCTGCTCAACCCAGGGTCTCACCACCCTCATGGAGAAGAACTTCTTCCTCATGTCCCATCTAACCCTGCCCTGCTCTTGTTTCAAACATTGTCCTTTGTCCTGTGGCTCCGTTCCCTGGCAAACAGCCCCTCCCCAGCTTTCCTGGAGCCAATTCACTGGGAGGCCTGCTGGAGCCTTCTCCAGGCTGAACATCCTCAGCCTGCCCTCAAAGCAGGGTTGCTTCAGCTCCTGATCATCCTTGTAGCCTCCTCTGGACCCTTTCCAGTTGGTTTCCTGCCAACTTACTGTGAAATACCCTTTATCTAGGGCTGAAGCCTATCAGTTGTGACCAAGTAGAGAATTTCAGGCACTCCTATTGTGCTGAATTAAAAAACTAACCAGATTTACTCCATGCCTTCTTCCTAAAGAACTCAAAATGTGTAGGAGAGGCTGCTGAGGTGTATTTTTGCCTTGGATTGATGTATTTATTGGGGGGTGTCTTTCAGGTGATGTTTCTGTGGATTGGGAAGAGCTGTGGGCAGGGCTTTATCAGCCAAGTCCTTGGAGTTCCAAATTATGGCTCAATACCCCCGAACATGGTATGTGCTTGCTTTGCTTTTCACCAGCTTTTTTTGCTGTACACTAGCCTGAAAAATATAATTTCTATATTAATGATTCCTTTTGCCTCTTAGACACATCTCCCAGAACTTGAAACTGCAGAATCCATCAGAACAACCTCTTTCATTTCTTGGCTGAGAGAACAGAGACCTTTCTTTCCTGTACTATATATAGTAAAGTAAGTGGTTTTTTAGAGTTTTTGTACTTCAGCTACCACTTCATACATATTTGGGTGTCACATACTCAACTTTTATTGAGAGAAATTTTATCCATGGTACGTGCTGTGCTTAAGATTTGGTAAGAGTTGTCTGTTAATTAAAGTTTCTACTGACTGCAGAAGAGTAAATGTCACAGAATGATCTTAATGTCAGATAAGTGAAGTAAATGTTGATAAGAGCACTCATTAGTTTCATCACAAGAGCTATTTGAGATGCTCTCTTCATATGTCCTTAAGCTCATGAAATCATCTCACCACTTAGCCTGTAGCTTTCTTAAAGGGGGTGGTTAAAAGGGAGTCCCTATTGTAGACCTTGGTGAATGTTTCACTTAAACACTTCATGTTTTCATTTTCAAAGGGATGAGAGTCCATTGAAATCAAGTTTTCTGCAAAATATGATTGAAGACAGAACAGAATCAGCCTTATCATACTATGAATTCCTCCTTCATATACAGCAGCAAGTGAATAAATGAAACTCTAGCCCTGGGCTGGCTCCTCTAAGGAAAGATTTTTGCAGTAAAGAACAATTGTGCTTGTAATATCTCCATTAAATCTGTGGCCTGAGGCAGTTGATGAGAAGCTCTCACTGTGATTTCAACGAACTAAAGCAAATAAAGGACCACATCTGAGAATCAAACTACATAATATTGTACCTTAAAAAAAAAAAAAAGCAAACAAAAATCAAACTGTTGGAACTGGTTGAGCACCTTTTAATTTGCTGCAAATCATGTTTTTACTGTAAGTAGTTGCAGCATGAAGTCCATTTCCAAAGGCAATACTGAAAAAAGGTGAAATCCCATTTTGTAAAATAAAAAGAGTTCTTTGTTGTTCAAAATGTATATTTCTGTAACTCTCTGCATTTTATTTCTTCCTCTTTTTATTTTTTATTTTGCTGCTAGATATAAAAACCTCACTAAACTGATCATGATTTGCAGGGAAAAGAAATTATTTTCTAAGTGCATCCAGTGATCACAGGTGGAGCATCTCAATGTGCAACTTTGAAAAGTAGCAATGAAACAAGTATTCATTGTGAAATGAACAAATATTCATCAAGCTTAGAATCCAGGGCTTGGACTGGGAGTGTGGCTGATAGGACTGAAGGTAAGCTGAGCCCAGACAAGCTGGATGAATCTCTTAAAGCTTTTAATAAGTCAGTATTTTAATAAAAAAAATAGTAAGGGAGGAGCAGGCCCTAAGAGGGAGAGGTATTTTTAAAAGTCAGGGGCTGAGTGAGCAGTAAAAGCTGATTTAGGTGATGGCAGGATTTAATTTGCTTCCTCATTTCAGTCTGTGAATGGTGTGGGAGGGGAAAGGTGAGGGTTCTCTCACAGTTTTTGGTTGATATTCAATCAGCTTTTAGCTGAAAGCTAAACCCCTAAAATGCAGTGTTTTTCTGAAGTGAGTTTGTATGGCAGCACTTCAAACCTCCATGATTTCAGACAACATTGATTATTCTGACCTTAAAATTGAAAAAAAACCCTTATTTTTCCTAAGACAAAAACATTATCTTGTGTCTGAGGGTTTGTTTATGGTTTGAGACACATTTGAAATTTTGAAGTAATTATTTTTTTTTTATTTTAATGTAACTGTGTAATGAGCCCCAGGCCTGAATAAAAGCTTTAAATACACTCAGATCCCTGCAGGTGGAAACTGACTTGGAAATTAATATATAAAAATATAGAAATAATTTAATGAAAGGGGATCAAAAATTGTTCCACATTGGGAGGTAAAGCTGTCATTGATAACTTCAGTGTAAAGAGTATTTAATTCACTGTTATCCTCATGCCAGTGGGAAGTGTTTTCATATGGAATAAATTTTGGGTTGATTTAAGAGTGAGAAAGCCAAAATGTTTTGCAGAAGCTGCTTCCTGCTGCAGGTAACTTAAAGAGATGAAACACAAGTGATCAAACATACTGTGATCAGGCAAATTAACTTACATTTTGTGATGGAGATGTCCAAGGGCATCACAGGGGGAATCATTTGCTGCCATTTCAAGCTGTAGCTGCACGTGATTGTCAGGAGTTGCCTTACTTCATGGGAGGAGTTTCAGGAACTTGATGTCCAGAAGATTGTCTGAAATGGGACAAAAGGACTTATTTTAGAACCAATTTAAGCTTGGATTAAATTGGTAGCAAAGGGGAGTATCTTTACTTGAAGAGCTTTTTCAGAGAATTGCACAGTTTTTAGCCATAGAGAAGAGGTTTATTAAGTTTTGACAGCCTGATTTTTTTTTGGGGGGGGGAAAGGGAGGGGAAAAGGGAAAGATCTCATTTAAATAATAAACAAGAGCTATGCATTTGCATAGGTGATGACTTAAAACTTGTGTTTTACATCTCCTATCACTCAGATGCTGAAAATCATCCTTGCATCTAGCAGCCCACCCAAAGTCTTACTACAACTCTATTTTGCTACTGTGTCCCTTATTATTTTTTGTTTTAAAAACCTAAATGGAGATGGCTTTGTTGCTCCATGTAGACCAGACTAATGATGACTAAAGATGTCTTTGTGGCAATTAACAGCTTTGAATTAAGAATCCCTGAGCAAAAGGTTTTTAAACAAGAGTTGGAATGAACCTTCCTTGTAGTTCTCTTGGCTTTGAAAGAAACTCTTGGTGTTGAACTTGCTCAGTTTATTCCTTCGCAGTGGGAAGGGGCTGCAGCCAGGGCATCACAGGACAGATGAACACCCAAATTACCCAAAATGTGCCATTTTTACTTAGATTTTTCAAAAATGATGACACTGAGGATGAGCTGCAACAATAGGCAGGAGCAGCTCTGCTAGTTAGATCTCAGCATGACAACTCTACCACTGCAAAAGTACTCTATTTTTCTAGTTAAAAGACTTTTTTTTAAAAAAAAAGGAAAAAAAAAATCTATTTCTGTGTTTGACACTTTAGCTGACATCTTTGCCATCCATTTTTACTTTGCTTTCATTATCCTTTTTAATTTAATATATTTGAGTCTAAGTCCACATAGGCTGTGTGGCAATAACTAGAGTGTGATTCACTTCTATTTAGAATTAATTTCTTAACAGAATCAAAGATGGCTGTTAAATAAGGGACCATTAAATGTGATTTTAAGGTTCTGTTTAATATTATGGATGTGTATTCCTTTATAGTAAATTTAATTTTGTAAAGTAGTGTATAATATTGTAATATTAAATCCTTGTTTTCTGAACTCAAAACACTTGATCTTCAGTATGAAGTTACAAATCTTTCCCCCCCCTCTGAATTTGAGACAGGATTTACTTGTCCTCCTTTTTACAGTTTGTAATTTCCACTGTTTTATTCCTGTAAAGAGAAAAAAAAAAAAAACAAACAAGCAACTCATTTGTAACACATGCAAATGCTTATTTTATCTGTGCTAATTTATCAGATTTGGCTACTCAATAAAATTAATTGAAAAGAACTCATGCAAATCCATCACTCCTTTCTTATAATTAAACATCCAACAGTGTATTTGATCAGTCTAGAGAAATATTCTGTGCCAACCAGTGGTAAATTCTACTTTTTGCTAAAATGTTGTATTTAGATGATCCAAATGGAGAGGGAATTTGAGAAAATCAGTTCCAGATGACTCAAACTTTTGGGTCACTGGAAGTTTTTCTCCTTCCAGAGCATCTCTGGCAGTCAATTTTGTTCCTCTTACCTTGGGGTTAGTTCTCCCAGTAGATCCCAGCAGTGGGGGCATGCTGGAAGTTGGTCTCAAGAGGCAGCTGATGTCCATGGTTGGAATAAAAGCTTGCAGAAGTGTAATCAAGTTCAATTTTATTGTAGCTAATCTGTAGTTTCTCTTCACATCCTCTTCTTTCTGCACCTTTTTTTGTAAAAGTCATTCCATCTTATGCTTCAAAGTTTTTTTTTATGACCTGTTGTCACTGCTGGTTCATCAAACATAAATTAATTCCTGAGCCTGGTGCTTTGAACTTTGTATTCAACAGTTTTTGAATACAGAACTCTCTCTAAATCACTTGGGATCACAGAAGTACCCCAAGCACAGGTGCAGGTTGGGTGGAGAGTGACTTGAGTGCAGCCCTGAAGAGAAGGATTTGGGGGTGTCACTGGATGAAAAACTCAACATGAGCCCCCAGTGTGCAATTGAGGCCCAACCAAATCCTGGGCTGCATCAAGAGAAGTGTGGCCAGCAGGTCGAGAGAGGTAATTTTGCCCCTCTGCTGGGCTCTGATGAGACCCCAACTGGAGTTACTGTGTCTAGTTCTGGAACCCTCAACAGAAGAGGGACATTGAGCTGTTGGAGCAGGCCCAGAGGAGTCCACCAAGATGCTGAGAGCGCTGGAGCAACTGCCTTCTGAGGACAGGCTGAAGGAGTTGGGGTTGTTCAGCCTGGCTTCAGGCTCAAGGGGGACCTCAGAGGAGCTTCTCAATACCTGAAGGGGGCTACAGAAAGGCCTGGGTGGGACTTTTGAATAGGGTCCAGGGCGGCAGGACTAGGAGTAATGGAGGCAAGCTGGAAAGAGGGGACATTTAGGCTGGAAAGAAGAAAGAAGTTTTTTGCTACAAGGGTGGTGAGAAACTGGAAGAGGTTGCCCAGAGAGGTTGTGGATTCCCCCTCAATCCCTGGAGGTGTTTAAGGCCAGGCTGGATGAGGCACTGAGCAACCTGGTGTGGTGGGAGGTGTCCCTGCCCATGGCAGGGGGGTTGGAACTAGATGATCTTGAAGGTCCCTTCCAACCCAAACCATTCTGAGGAAGTTCTTCCCCACCAGAGTGGTGAGACACTGGCCCAGGTTGCCCAGACAGGTGGTGAAGGATGTCACCGGCAATGGGGCCGTGGCCAGGCTTGCTGAGGCTCTGAGAAACCTCATCTGGTGCAGAATGTCCCTGTTTACTGTAGGGGGTTGGACTAGATGGCCTTGGAACTTCCCTTCCAACCCTACGATTCTCCTTGTTTTTCTTGATTATATTTGGAACGTGGCTCCATTGCTGGTGTTTCAATTTCCTTTGCTGAAAATCGCACCTTGATGCCTTAGGGTAACAGAATTTGATGAGTTTTTCAGCTGAGGGTGGTAAGAGACTGCAAGAGGTTGCCCAGAGAGGTGGTTGAGGCCCCATCATTGAGACATCCAAGGCCAGACTTGCTGAGGCTCTGAGCAACCTCATCCAGTGCAGGATGTCCCTGTCACTGCAAGGGTTGTCACTAGATGGCTTTTGAATGTCCCTTCCAACCTTATGATTCAAACCTCACCTCCCATTTCCCACGTCATCCCTGAGGCACGGCGGCCACCTTTACTGCGGGCGGGGAGGCTCGCTGTCCCTTCGCTGTCCCGCCCTCACACAAGATGGCGGCGCCTCCTTCAGCCGCGGGGCTGCGCCTGTGTGCCGAGGCGGGGCGGGCCCATTGTGCGGCGCTGAGGCAGCGGGGATGGAGGAGGATGGCGGAGGTGGGGTGGCGGCAGCAGCAGCGGCCGGGACACCGGTGGCCCCCAGCGGTCTGTCGGCCTCCCAGCGCCGAGCCGAGCTGAGGAGGAGGAAGCTGCTGATGAACTCGGAGGAGCGGATCAACCGCATCATGGGCTTCCACCGGCCCGCGGCGGCCAAGGGTGAGCCCGGCGGCGGCCTCAGGGATCGGGGGCGGCGGAGGGGACGGGCTGCGGCCTCCTCCTTCCCCTCAGGCAGCGGAGCCTGCTCCGGCTCCCTCTGTGCTCGCAGGGACGCTTGGAGGGAAGCAGAGAGAAATACGGATAAAATACAATATTTTGTGGGAATCGTGCCCTCATGGGCCCTGTTAGAGTTCGTGCTGAGCACAAAAAAGCTGGAAGTAGATTTTATTGAAGAAACGATGAGCGTTTTCAGTCAGTGTCTTCTGGCTTTTGTTGAGGTGTTGGAGAAGAGAAGGCTGAGAGGAGACCTCATGGTGGCTTCTCAGTACCTGAAAGAGGCTACAGAAAGGCTGGGGGAGGACTTTTGAATAGGGTCCAGGATGGCAGGACTGGGAGTAATGGATGTAGATTGGAAGAGGATAGATTGAGGCTGAATATAATAATGAAGTTCTTTGTTGTGAGGGTGGTGAGACACTGGAAGAGGTTGCCCAGAGAGGCTGTGGATGCCCCCTCAATCCCTGGAGGTGTTTAAGGCCAGGCTGGATGAGGCACTGAGCAACCTGGTGTAGTGGGAGGTGTCCCTGCCCATGGCAGGGGGCTTGGAACTAGATGATCTTGAAGGCCCATTCCAACCCAAACCATTCTATGATTTTAAAATCTTTTGGCTTTTGGCTGTCAATCATTTACTAGATATAAGTGGCTGGCACCTGGAATTTTTTTGCAGATTCATTGGTGGGTGATTTGTCTTTTGCCAGAGAGGTTGGTGGAGAGACCATCTTCTTTAGGAAAGGCAACATCAGTCTCACTTGTGTTCTCCCAGGTGAACATATCAGACAGAACTCAAACCCACTGAACTCTCCATCTTCTCTTCCCCAGGAGGGTGGTGAGACACTGGCCCAGGTTGCCTAGAGAGGTGGTGGAGTCCCCATTAAGCCTGGAGAAATCCAAGGCCAGGCTTGCTGAGCCTCTGAACAACCTGATCTAGTGCAAGATGTCCCTGTCACTGCAGAGGTGGGACTAGATGGGCCTTGAAGGTCCCTTCCAACTCTATGATTCTATGACTAGGAATTAGTTCTTGCCCATGAGGATGGTGACACACTGGTCCAGGTTGCCCTGAGAGGTGATGGAGGTCCCATCAATCCTGGAGACATCCAAGGCCAGGCTTACTAAGGCTCTGAGCAACCTCATCTAGTGCAGGAAGTTCCTGTCACTGCAGGGGATGTCCCTAGATGGCCTTGGAAGGTCCATCCCAACCTAGATAATTATGATTATCATCATAAGCCTAGGTTCCTTATCCAGAACAGTGCAAAATGTTATTCTGAGTGACCATCTTCTTTAGAAAGGGCTACATCAGTCTCTGTTCTCCCAGATGAAGGTGTCCAACAAAATTCAAACCCACTGAACTCCATCTCCTCTTCCATGATGTTCCATGGACCTGGTGTACCTGACTCTGTGTTTTTCTTTCCCTTCCTTAGATGATGAAGGCCACGTGGAATCAAAGCTTCAGCACGAACAAGATAAAACCAACTCCCTCCCTTCTGTTTCCAAGAGGATTGTGCTGGGTGACTCTGTGTGCAGTGTGGCAGGCACAGGGGACCACGCAGGCGCCGTGGTGGACCTCAAAGGGGACAAGGACTTGTTCAGTAAAACCCCAGAGCTCGTGGGTGAAGGTCCAAGTGAGCTCCGTCACCGTAACAGAGGGGAGCTGCCATCTGAAGCTGCTCCCAGGGCATCCAGGCATGGTTTGGAGCAGTACTTATCCAGGTTTGATGAAGCCCTGAAGCTGAGGAACCAGCTGATGAGTGAGAAGCAGAGCCAAGAGAACGGGAACACCGGGGAGGAGTTTGATTCATTCCGTATTTTCAGATTGGTGGGATGTGCTCTGCTCGCCCTCGCCGTCAGGGCTTTCGTCTGCAAGTACTTGGTGAGTCCAGGGAAATCATCAACCCTTTTCTGCTTTCCCTGAATCAGAAGAGTTGGAAGTGACCTTCAAAGGCCACTTTCAAAGGCCAAAAGCAAGGACATCCTGCACTAGATAAGGTTGCTCAGAGCCTCAGCATGGCCTTGGATGTCTTGGGATGAGCCTCTGGGGCAGTGGCACAACCTTTGTGGGGTCAAGATGTGTTGAGGTCTAGATCTACGGGGTCCTATCCTTAGAATCATTGATTGTGTTGGGTTGGGAGGGACCTTTAAAGGCCACCTTGTCCAACTTCTGCATTGAGCAGGGATAATCTGCACTAGATCAGGTTGCTCAGAGCCCCATCAAGGCTGGCCTTGATTGTCTCCATGCTTGATGTGGCCTCCACCACCAATCTGGGCAACCTGGGCCAGTGTCTCACCACACTCCTTGGGGAAGAACTTCCTGATGTCCCATCTAACCCTGTCCTCCCCTTGNATTAGTAAACTATATAAATACATTGTTAATAATAGTAAACTTATACTAGTTTTAATCTTCCTATAATTGTAAATACAGTAAATATATAAGAAATATTAGTAAACTACATATACACAGTAAAACTACATAAACATATAGTCAATAATAGTAAACTTATACTGGTTTTAATCTTCCTGTATTAGTAAAAATGTTTTTTAAAGTTGCTGTGAAAACAGGAGCATCTGAGTGAGAAAAACAGGGATTTCTTTAATTTCTTTATGAAATGTTTACTTTTTCTGTGTGTTCTTCTGTGGTTATTGTTTTGCTCTGAGGAGTTTTGCACGAGATACCCGGATGAAATTTGGGAGGNCAGCCCTTCATCATCCTCATGGCCATATCTGGAACCTCTCCATTTGGTTTATTGCCAACTTAGTGTAAAATACCCTTTATCTAGGGTTGAAGCCTATCAGTAGCGACCAAGTAGGGAATTCGATGCACTTGTTTACATTTCCAACTGTATAAAACCTTAAAAAATCCCTGAATTTTCTGTTACCCATCTGATACAGCCACTAGATGACAGCTGAGAGTGTCATGTTTGATGTGTTGTGTTTGAGGAGCAGAAAGATTGGAATAACTGTAGCTTAAATCCCTTGTAATTTTATTCCCATCTTTTCTTGAGCACAACTTAACTGCTCTTCTTCTAGCCTGAAGGCTGCAGAAGGATAATTGAGTAAAAATAATTGTTTCAGATAAGCAGTTCCTATTATCAGTCTTCTATAAAGAGCAGTTCCTTTATATTCCACGTTTATTTGGGTGGTGCAGATCCTGTGGCTGCTGCATCCTGCCACCTTCTGGCTTGCTGGGCTCATTTTTACACACTTGTGAGAATTCAGAGGTTTAAGCTTAAAAAAAATAATGCAGAGCTTTTAATTTTGACATCTAAATTGTCTGCTTAGGCTTTCAAGAACACTGTTTCTATTTATTTTATTTTTTTACCTCCTTAATTGTCTTTTACAACTCGGGAAGCATTAAAATTTCTGTGGGTTTTTTTAGCTATTACTTCTGACCAAGTTAATTTTAGTGTATTTTTTTTCTGTTCCCTCAGTCAATATTTGCACCCTTTCTTACTCTACAACTTGCTTACATGGGACTCTCCAAGTACTTTCCAAAGGTAAATTATTTGTATTTTTTTTTCAGAATCTGATCAATATGAAATGTTTTATATTTATATTTGTGCTTAGAATGTACTGTTTTGGGATCAATGAAATATAAACATACTTAGCTTGTTTAAACTGCTAAATTGAGAGCCCCCAAATGCTGAGAGTTTATACTTCTTATATTAATAAATTCAGTAAATATATATAAAATATTAGTAAACTATATATTCATAGTAAACTATATAAATATATAGTAAAAAATATTTAACTTATGCTGGTTTTAATCTTCCTATATTAGTAAATACAGTAAATATATAGGAAATATTAGTAAACTATATAAATATATAGTCAATAATAGTAAACTTATGCTAGTTTTAATCTTCCTATACTAGTAAGTAGAGTAAATATATAGAAAATATTAGTAAACTATATAAATACATTGTTAATAATAGTAAACTTATACTAGTTTTAATCTTCCTATAATTGTAAATACAGTAAATATATAAGAAATATTAGTAAACTACATATACACAGTAAAACTACATAAACATATAGTCAATAATAGTAAACTTATACTGGTTTTAATCTTCCTGTATTAGTAAAAATGTTTTTTAAAGTTGCTGTGAAAACAGGAGCATCTGAGTGAGAAAAACAGGGATTTCTTTAATTTCTTTATGAAATGTTTACTTTTTCTGTGTGTTCTTCTGTGGTTATTGTTTTGCTCTGAGGAGTTTTGCACGAGATACCCGGATGAAATTTGGGAGGTTGATCTTAAAAAAAAAAAAAAAGACATTCCGGGTTTTTGAAGGCTTTGCTGGGATCAGTTTGAATGACAGCTTGAAAAGAGGGGTTTATTCGTGTGTGAAACTGGAGATTTGCTGTATGGCTTGCTTTTGTGTGTGAATTGGGATGAAATTATTTGTCTGGTTGATGATTTTTGTCGGTGCAAAGAGGGATTGAATGATGCTCCATCCGTAGCTGAAAGGGGCAATTTGCATTTTAAAAGGAATGGCAGATTACCTGGAGAAAACCGAAATAAATCAGTTCTTTTGTAGAAATAAACTTCACAGCAATCATTCCAAGATTATTCCTCACAACACAAACCAGTAAAATTAGCTTTAGATTTGAACGAGTTCATCTACTAGATTTTTTTAATGTTGTTTTTGCTGTATTTATTCAAAATCAGCTCTTTATCTTCAGTATTTAAAGAGGAATTTCCTTTCCACGACTTGTTTTTACTGCACTTCTCCCCAGACTGAGGTCGATCACCTTGTTATCTTTGCATTTCTCCCTCCTAAAACCTTGGAAGGTTGTCAAAAGCTTAATTTAGATTGGATTAAATCGGGAGCTCTAAGAAATATTAACAAATAATCAAATTTTCCAGCCACTCTCCCCTTTTCCTGCATGGATTCCTCATTTCCAGGACAAACAGCTTTCAAAAGATTTTTGGGCATTTCTGAGTTGAGAGAATAAAAGTGCTAAATGGAGTCGTACTAGAATAGAAAGAAGTGGTTGGATTTCAATTCTAAATTTTTTATGTATTAGAAAATTAACAGGATTTTTTTTTTTACAAGTAGTGTGATGAGATTAATTGTGTTTTACCAGTGGAGATGCTTCCTGCAGCCATGTCTGGGGGTGTAACATACATCTGTGATGGATTTTTATCTGCTTCTCCCTCTTGCAAAGCAAAATTGGATTATAACAGGATTAATAAGTGTAATATTATAGGTTTTTTTCTTGCTTTTTTCTCTTTTAGTGTGAAAAGAAGGTAAAGACAACGGTATTAACTGCTGCTCTTCTACTGTCTGGGATCCCTGCTGAAGTTATCAGTCGCTCCATGGACACCTACAGCAAAATGGGAGATGTTTTCACAGACCTTTGTGTCTATTTCTTTACTTTTATCTTTTGTCATGAACTTGTCCTGTTTTTTGGCTCCGAAGCACCATGAAGGGCTGTAGGATCCAGCTCAGTGATTACACTAAAGCTTTCTGGACTCTTTTCCTTGTAACCTCTTGACTGTGCTGACAGGTTTAAACCTTCTTGAAAATTCCTACCCCTTTAAATGATTGAAAAGAACTCAAATCCAGTCATTTTTGGGAAAGGAAAGTCCAAGACTGCCAATTGTTATCACTTTCGTTTATTTAAATACCGTGTTTGCCTGTTACAAATGTGAAAGAGTAGGATTCAGGTCATGACTTTTTTGGCTTTTTAGCCTCCTTCATAAACATTCTCAAAGCTGCTTTTGTTCTTCTCAGTGAGAACAAAAAAGAATTCCTTTCAGCAGAACCATATATATATATCTGTTATGGCTCTAGCTATCAAGAACTGCTCATTTTGTGGTGTACCCATCTATTTTTTAAGCTCTAAATAAAAGAAAACCCTATCATTTCATTGTTCAGATTGAGAATTTTAAACCAAGTTGTTGCTGCTGGAGAATGCTGGTGAAAATACTCCTTTATTGTCTTGCTGGATGTGATTCTTGTGATTGTGGTTGGATTTATTTGATGAGAGCAATGAAAAAAATGAACAATGACAAAATCCTATTCCTTAAAACAATGCCATTAATCAAAAAAGATAAAACAAAATGCTTCATCTCACCTGTTTGCTGGGTTACCATCAACCTAATCCTGGTGTAGCTCATTCAACTGGTTGGAACCAGATGATCTTTGAGGTCCCTTCCAACCCAAACCATTCTATGATTCTATGATTTTGGTGCCTTTTCTTTGTTTTAATCATTCACCTCCCCAAAGGGAAAGTTGTACATTCCAGCAACCACCCCACAGTGTTGAATGTTTGTTTGGGGACATGTAAAACTTGAAAGGGAACTATTTATCTTCCTGTCTCCTTGCAGGATTGCAAAAGGAAATGTCTAATAAGGCATTCATTTCTGTAATTTTTATGACAGGATGTTTGCACAAACCCAAGATCTCCATTGAGGGGGTAGTTTGCTCCCACTGTGCAGTCCCACAATTCAAACAGCTGCCATTTAAATGAAGGTTGAGAAATGTAAATAAGGATTTTGCTTAAAAATTAATGTTTTTTCTTCTCATGCTTCATAAGCCCAATTGTAATGGAAATAAACTGCAAGAATCCTGTGTACCCACATTTGCAAAAACCTCTGGATTTTTAACCCTTAGGGGGAAGATTTCCGTCCTCACCCGATTGCCAGGAGCTGACCCAACTCCCTCAACTCCTTACACTCAAGGAAAAATGAAGCAGATTTTCTCCTCAGTGCTGCGAGACCAAAAACTGGACTTTAACCCCCAAAATAATAATTTTCATCCCACGAGGTCGGGGTGGGCAGGGGGAGAACCCTCTGTAGCTCCTGAAGGGATGAGAAATAACCCCTTTTTATCTCTATGTGCACGATTCTCCTTGATGTTTGTCGCCAAACCCTTTTATCTTTTTTTTTTAATTAAAGGTTTATTTCTCATCCTTATTCCTCACGCTTCGTGCTGGCTTGCGACGGGGGCTGTGGTGGATGCAGGGACAGGCCCGACGCCATTACCGGGTGTACTGCCGTGAGGGGAAAAGCGGGCAGCTACCTCTTTATTAATGTTTCCTCATGGTTCATGGCTCCTGCCCGTTCCCGAGGGTTTCTCCCGGTTCTTTCCCATCTTTTCCCGGTTTAATCTCAATTTTCCGCTGACCCCTCCGGCCGCCGAGCGGCGCTGAGGGGAGCGGCCGAGCGGAAGTGACGTTGTACGTCAGGGGGCGCCGTTTCCCGCCGCGCCTCTCGTCGTCCCGGGCGCTGAGGCGCGGAATGGCCGTCACCTCCGACACCCTAGGTTAGCGCTGGGCCTCTCTCCGCCGCCACCGCCGTCATGGGCCGGGAGTCCAGGTGAGAACAGCCCAGAAGCTGCCGGTTCGCTTCGCTCGGGTCTCGCTGCCCTTTTGGGTTAGGGCGGTTGCGTGGCGGGGGCAGGGGGGGAACAAAGGGCGGCGGCGAGCACGGTGAGGGCCCGCGCGGTAGGACAAGGCCCCGGAGAGAAGTGATGGCGCTGAAGCCAGCGCTGTGTGACTAGGGGCATCGGGAGGGGCTTCAGGGTTTCTCCGCCGAGGACCTGCTGGTCCCTTCGTTGGGCCTCGAACCGACGGCCTCGAACCTACTCCCCCCCGAGCTGCTGTGAGCCCTTCGCGTTTTGAAACGGAGGTGATGATTTGATTAGCCGAAAATATTGTAGTTATTTGTTAATTTTAGGGTTTATTTTTACTTTTTCGGTAGATATTTTGTCTTATGGTCGCTGATATAGACACCGGATTAGCGTAACCAATGATACACTGCGAGGGATGCCATGGCGGGGGGACGGGGGGAGTGATGGTGTTTGGAGTCGCTCACACCCGGAGGGCTTTAAACCCAGTCCTGGTCTGCATCAAGGGAAGTGTGGCCAGAGGGTCAAGGGAGGGTATTTTGCCTCTCTACTAAGCTCTGGTGAGATCCCAACTGGAGTTACTGTGTCCAGTTCTGGAGCCCTCAACAGAAGAAGGACATTGAGCTGTTGGAGCAGGTCCAGAGGAGGCCAGGAAGATGATGAGAGGGCTGGAGCAACTGCCTTGTGAGGAAAGGCTGAAGGAGTTGGGATTGTTGAGCCTGGAGAAGGCTCAGGCGTGACCTCAGAGTAGCTTGGGGTGGGACTTTTTAATTGGTTGTAGGATGGCAGGACGAGGAGGAATGGATGCAAATTGGAAGAGGGGAGATTTAGGCTGGAGAGAAGAAAGAAGTTCTTTGCTGTGGGGGTGGTGAGACACTGGAAGAGGTTGCCCAGAGAGGTTGTGGATGCCCCCTCAGTCCCTGGAGGTGTTTAAGGCCAGGCTGAATGGGGCACTGAGCAACCTGGTGTAGTGGGAGGTGTCCCTGCCCAGGGCAGGGGGTTGGAACTAGATGATCTTGAAGGTCCCTTCTAACCCAAGCATTCTAAGATTTTGTGTTTGCCAGGATATGGAGCAACAGGATGAGGGACAATGTTCGAACCGAGAGCAGGGCAGAGTTAGATTGGACATCAGGAAGAATTTCTTCCCCATGAGGGTGCTGTGGCACTAGACTAATTGCCCAGAGATGTGGTGGCTGCCTCTGTAATACCTGGAGACATCCAAGCCCAGGCTTGCTGGTGCTCTGAGCAACCTGATCTAGTGCAGGATGTCCAGGGCGTGGCACTAGATGGCAACCCTTCTAACCTTATGACTTTGTGGTAAGTGTTCAAGTCCCTGCATAGGTCAGAGGCTTGCTAGAGTTGGGTTGATGGTTGGACTTGATGATCTGAAGGGTTTCTTCCATCCTAGGTGATGTTATTATTTCTAAATGGTAAGAGAGTGGGAGTCAGTGGTGGCTGGAGAAGGGTGGGATGTTCTGCATGTGCTGGAGTTGATTTGATTAGATGTTTATCTGACTCAGCCTTTTGGAACCTGAAAACATCTGCTCAGCTTTATTGTAGAAGGAAAAAAAAAGAGAGAAATTGAATTTAAAAAATTATAGTTTTCTACAACTGAAGGTTTAGAAAGAGGGGGAAGCATGGGACAAACTCCATGTGGCAGAGGTGGGAATGGAGTTGGAGATATCTGGTGCTGACAGATGATCTTTGCATTCAGATTTACTGCTGATGGGCTGCATGTGTGTATCTGCTACTGTACTGATTCCAAATGTACAGGGTACCTAAATATATCAAAGGGGTGAAATAAATTAGTATTATTTTTAGTGCTGGTACTGTAACACAACCCTGGGTGGTGATGAGGGAAGGAGGAAAAGAAGGGGGGGGAGCTTGAGGTTTTCTCTGCTCCTCTCTGGCTTCTAGGCTGGTCAGGAGGAAAGCTTGTGGGATCCTGGGCTGCAGGAAGGTGAATGAAGGAATTATTCACTGAAAATCATGAGTTTTAGGAAAAGGAGGTAGTGACAGCTGAGGTCTCTCTGTGACTTGTGAAGGGTTTCCTGGAGAATTCCTAGCCCTGCTCTCTGCCACAGTCTGGTTGGGATCAGAGAGGGTTAATTGGGGGTAGGAGACTCCCTTTTCCATCACACTCTCCTCTGACGTCTTAGAGCTGACATTGTGATGTTTGAAGGCATTTTTTTGACATGCCAGATTATCCTCAGGGCTTTTTGTTTCTTTAATTGCCATTTTAAAGCTTTTACATTGAGCCAGAGATCAAATATACCAAATTATACACTGTATAAAAATCAACAAGACAGCTTTGTTTGATTTGAGATAGCTTCAAAGAGTCTTTTCCTCTGTATAATGGAAATCAGTGGACTTCTGGAAAGGAAACTCTTCTTGGTGTTCTGGTGTTCACCATATATTGTACCTATTGTAGCACTACAAAAACCAAAACAAAAACATGACCAATTAATCCCACTAATTTCACTGTCATTAGGAATATGTATGGATTGGTCAGTTTGGCAAGATGATTGTGTAAGTTAAGAGAGTTTGAAAGTCCAAAAACAAAAAAAAGGATGGGCTGAAGGAGTTGGGTTTGTACAGCCTGGAGAAGGCTCGGGGGGGACCTCATAGTAGCTCCTCAATACCTGAAGAGGGCTACAGAAAGGTTGGGGTATGACTTTTTAGTAGGGTCCAGGACGGCAGGACTAGGAGAAATGAATGCAGAATGGAAGAGGGGAGATTCAGCCTAGAGAGAGGAAAGAAGTTCTTTGCTGTGAGGGTGGTGAGACCCTGGAAGAGGTTGCCCAGAGAGGCTGTGGATGCCCCCTCAATCCCTGGAGGTGTTTAAGGCCAGGCTGGATGAGGCACTGAGCCACCAGGTCTAGTGAGAGGAGTCCCCACTAGACCGGGGGGGTGGGGGGGTGGAACTAGATTAACTTTAAGGTCCATTCTATGATTCTAAGATAAATAATGTTTTTTAGCCTGCCTAAATTTGACAAATACCTTTTAACTGCAAAACCCTTTACCCTGCTCATCTTCATCTTGGTTTGTTTTGTTTTTTCTTTTATTGTGGGGGGTGTTGTTGAATTGGGCACTCCAGGCACTATCGGAAGCGCTCTGCCTCGCGTGGCCGCTCTGGAAGCCGCTCCAGAAGTCGTTCTCCTTCTGACAAAAGGAAACGTGAAGACAGAAGGTCCCGAAGCAGAGATCGAGACCGAAGGCGAGAGAGGTCACGCAGCAGGGACAAGAGAAGGTCTCGGTCGCGGGACAGAAAGAGACAAAGGTATGACATCACTTCCTACCCAAGTAGTTAAAAATGTCTGTTATCTCTGAGTAGTGATGTCCTTTGGCTATAATTATTCCCTTTGATGTTCTTCTTGATAGATCTGAACCTTTCTGTTTCTTAAGTGGTGTCCTGAGTTAGGTTCAAAAGGATGCTCTGAATGACAAATGAACCCCCCTTCCTCCTCTCAGAAGGAAGGAATAATTTATGAGTTTAGAAAAATTCTAAGCTATTTAGATAACTAAATAATAAATAAAAAGGAAAAAAAAAGGTATACAATGTATACAAAACCATATCAATATCTCGGGGTGAGGATCATGTCCCCAGCAAATACAGGGAAGGTCCCAAACTGGGGTCAGTGATGGTCAGGAGCTGGATGCTAAGTCTAATCAGGATCAAAAAGATGGAGAGAAAGAGTCTTTCCTAGACATTGGCCATCGAGGAAAGAGAGCTGAGCCTTTGATCCCTCAGCTTTTATACTGATGTGGAGCAGGTGGAATGGAATGGGCANTTATACTGATGTGGAGCAGGTGGAATGGAATACTCCTGTTGGGCAATTTTGGGTCACCTGCCCTGTCCTCTCCTCCCTGCAGGTGGGACCTCTCTATGGCTTTCCACTTCCAACCCCCCAAATGACAAATTTGCTAACCTTGATTCCATAATGATAATGAAAATAAGACCCTCTTGCATCCCCTTCCTTGGTATAATCAGGTGGTGTCAGTCTGAGGGCAAACAGTTTCTGAGCAACGTGCTGTTAATTTGAGAGTTCAGTCAGACAGAAGAGGCCAAGCTGAAAAATGAAGTTACAAACTAGAAAATTTGCTCTGTTTTACCTCAAAACCAGGACAAATGGTTTCTACCAACGGGTGGTGGAGTTTGTAAGCTTGTAGTGCTCTTGATGATGAGATATTCTTTATGTAGAGGGTGGTGGAACAGGTTGTGGATGCCCCCTCAATCCCTGGAGGTGTTTAAGGCCAGGCTGGATGAGGCACTGAGCAACCTGGTGTGGTGGGAGGTGTCCCTGCCCATGGCAGGGGGGCTGGAACTAGATGATCTTGAAGGTCCCTTCCAACCCAAACCCTTCTATGATTCTCTGCTTGTTGGATATGCTGGATTTTGTTAGCTCTTAGAATCACAGAATCACAGAATGACCTTGCAAAGTGTTCCTCAGGAGCAGATTGATCACCTGCTAAATAAACATGATTTTATTGTGTGTCAGACGTTCAAGAAGCAGAGAAAGGGAACGGAGCCGGGAGAGAAGAAGATCCCGGAGTCGGGAGAGGAGACGCTCTAGGAGCAGAAGCAGAGGGAGACGGTCCCGATCCTCCAGTCCCAGCAAGAACAGGAAAGCAGAAAACAGGTATTTGCCTCTCTGATCACAATCAAATCTCATTGTTACTGTAAAACTGGTGGATGAGGCATTGAGGAACCTGGTGTAGTGGGAGGTGTCCCTGCCCATGGCAGGGGGGTTGGAACTAGTGGTCTTTAAGGTCCTTTCCAACCCAAACCATTCTATGATTCTGTGTTTGCCAGGACATGGAGCAACAGGATGAGGGACAATGTTTGAAACTAGAGGAGGGCAGAGTTAGATGAGACATCAGGAAGAATTTCTTCCCTATGAGGGTAGTGTGGCTGATGGAAGGAATCATCAGGCAGTGCTTTGATTTTTATTATGAGGAGGGTATTTACGTCACTGCATTGTTACGATCCTTCCCCGTTGCTCATTGTGTCTAAAAAGTGTGTCCCAAAGTTGTAACAAGAGACAATAAATAAGCAGATTGATGGCAATATAGAAATGGTGAGAATCTGGAGTCTCCAGGTTTTTTAGGATAAGCAGTAGTTTGTATTAGAACCAATTAAAAAGGGGCTCATTAGCTCAATTAAAAAAGAAAGGCTCTCTGCTCAGGGTGTGCTTTAACACTTCAATGGAACATTTTACCTCTCCGAGATCATTCAACAAGGTGGAGAATTTCATCTCTTCCCTAACTGGTGTAAAATAATCTGCAAAACCAGATTGTAATTGTTCTAGAAATGAAATTTTGGAAAGAAAGAAATGAGGAGACCAGAATCAAAGCATGTAAATTGGGAAATTGCAGTAGAGTCTACATTTCTGGTGGTTAAAGGGAATATTTTGATGAAATGGGAAGACTTTCTGGGAGTCAGTTTGCTTTGTTAAGGGGTTTGAAAGCGTAAACCTCTACAGGGTGTTTGTAGTTCTCTTTTCATGCAGCACATGTGTATCTTCCCCCTGAGTAAAGCCTTAATTTTCTAAGAAATGTATGATCTTACCCTTTCAGATCAAGATCTAAAGAAAAGACAGAAGGTGTGGAAGTTTCCAAAGAGAAGAAAAAAGATGACAAAGAAGAGGAGAAGGATAAAGATGCTACTACAAATACTGTGGCCACTGAGGTAGAAGCTTTTGAATGCTTAGAAATTTAAAGGATAGAATTAAATCAGGAATTAAATTACCCAGTGATCAATAACCAAAGAAAACCTGTATTAAATCAGGAATTAAATTACCCAGTGATCAATAACAAAAGAAAATCTGTCCTTTGAGCTGGAGAAGGGAATATGCCAGATTCTTCTTCTTATGCCAGATTCCTGGCATAAGAAGATCTTTCCCAGCACACTCACACAGCAGTTCCATTTGTTTGAAGCATGTCACTGTTAATTTTCATTATTTGATTTATTTTTTTTTAATCCTAGAACTTTGATCAGAACAAACTAGAAGAAGAAATGAGAAAACGAAAAGAAAGGGTGGAGAAGTGGAGGGAAGAACAACGCAAGAAGGCTATGGAAAACATTGGGGAGCTGAAAAAAGAAATTGAAGAGATGAAACAGGGGAAAAAATGGAGCTTAGAAGATGATGATGGTATTTAACTTTTTAATAACAGAGTTAAATTACTCTAAAAACTATAGAATAACAAAGCCTTAAACGTGATTGTGGCTTCAAGTCAAATACAGCTGAGATTAACAAACTAGAGAGATGTGTATGAGGAAAATTTATATAATAAAAGTGGTTAATTATTTGAGTAGATTAAGAAACACGGAACAACACCTTTCTCTTTCCATGTCTATTTTATTCCTGTCTTTCTTGCTTGTTTTAGATGATGAAGAAGAAACTGCAGAAGGAGAAAAAGAAGGTGACGAGGTTGAAGATGAAGAGTTAGATCCTTTGGATGCTTATATGGAAGAAGTCAAAGAAGAGGTCAAGAAGTTTAATATGAGAAGTGTGAAAGGTGGAGGAGGAAGTGAAAAGGTAAAATCTCCCCTTAGTAAGATTTTTTGCCTTTGTCCCTTTTTATCTTTGTGTTTTAATACCAAAATGTCTGAGAAAAAAGAGGGGAAGTGCAACAGAGCACAAAGTCAGATGTGCTTCATGCTCTTTGCCTTTACATTTATTATTTTTATATCAAGTATTATTCTGATAAAATTTCACTGAAAGGGGAGGAGGAAAAAGCCAACACAATGCTTTCAGAAGCACAAATATTCTGCATCTTTCATACAGCAAGTTTTTTGGTTAATGCAGTGGCTCAGTTATTTCTCTTGCCTGTTCTTCTAGAAGTCTGGACCAACTGTCACCAAAGTGGTAACCGTGGTGACAACCAAAAAGGCAGCTGTGGAGTCAGAGAAAAAGAAAGGGGAGCTCATGGAGAATGACCAAGATGCAATGGAGGTAACAAAAGAATCTTCTATTCCTACTGTGGGTAGAAAATTCATAGGACAATGAGGATAATCCTGGGATTTTTCCATCTCTTGAGAGATAAAAACTTATGTGGTTAATTTGCAGAATTGTGATCACAAAAGTAGTGATTTTATGCAGGTTTTTTTTTCCAGAAATGTCGTTTGAAGCTTTGCTTTAGGGTGGTGGTGTTGTATAAACCAAATGGGGCCTCTCAGAATAACCATTTGCACTAATTCACCCCCAATTTTTATCTCAAAAGTATTCCTCAGAAGAGGAGGAAGTTGATCTTCAGACTGCCCTGACTGGCTATCAGACCAAGCAGAGAAAGCTGCTTGAACCAGTGGATCATGGGAAGATAGAATATGAACCTTTTAGGAAAAACTTCTATGTTGAAGTACCAGAGCTGGCTAAAATGACTCAGGAAGGTAAGGACAAAAGCAACTTGGGTAATGTTAAAAGAAATAGGGATGGATTTTGATGTGCAAAGAAACAACAAATTCTTTTGATATACAGAAAAAGCATTTGGAGCAAATTGATATAGGAAAAAACCCACAGAATTGGGATAATTATTGTAAACTTTATGTAATTGTTTAGGAAGTTTTGATGGCAAAATATACCTGATTCTTTCCACCTACCTCTTGTATTGTTGTATGACAAGCTAAAAGCAGTTCTGGTGATAAAATGATATCTTTTTTGGGACAAATCAAAAGTATTTTGATAGAGGTAGTAGAAAAGTCTTATTTTTGACTGTGTGATGATTCAAACTCTGTTTCAGAGGTGAATGTGTACAGGCTGGAGCTGGAGGGAATTACAGTGAAGGGAAAAGGCTGCCCCAAACCAATAAAAACCTGGGTACAGTGTGGGATTTCTATGAAGATTCTCACTGCCCTCAAAAAGTAAGCAATTTCCTTTATGAACTTTTATCAGGCTTGATTTTTGTTATACTTGTGTTAGTGAGAAAAACCTGATGCTTTGCAAAATACAACATGCCCCTCTTTGTAGAATTTACATATGTAGCCATCATTCAATAATATTGAAATAATATTTGTGAATGTATTGAAATGTGTTTCTGAATGATTCCTTCTGCCAATTCTATCATGTTTCCTCTGTAATTTTTAGATGGCACTGATACCTGTATGAATATCCAAATTTTTTCTAGCATGACTTTGTGATTCATATCTCTCAAACCTTATTTTATTCTTGAAATACCTATTTTTTAATTTTTTCCCCCCCTCTTCTCTTTAAGACATGGCTATGAAAAGCCCACTCCCATCCAAACCCAGGCCATCCCAGCCATAATGAATGGACGTGACTTGATTGGCATTGCTAAAACAGGGAGTGGGAAGACAATTGCCTTTCTCTTGCCCATGTTCAGGCACATCATGGATCAGAGAGCTTTAGAAGAAGGAGAAGGTCCTATAGGTAAAAAGCTTTTCTTTTCAAAGTGATCATTTTAATTAATAAAACCTTAATTCTTTAAAAACCTTCTAAATTGCTGGATTGCATTATGAGTGTGGAAAACAAAACAACTTGCAACTCCTGCTGCAGGCAGCCTGGACATTATTAAGGAGGTACTTCTGTTGGTCTTGGGAAAGGGAGTGGTGAAAAAGGCTCTTAGGATTCTCTTGCAGGTTCCTGGAACTAAAAAGAAGCCCCTGGAGTCAAAGCTTTGGCCTCTTGGTCCTTATTTCAGTAAATAATAATTATTTAAAAAAACCCCAAAACTATAAGTGGAATTGTACTCATGTTTTTGAGCCATATAGGATTTCTGGAGAATGAAAATCACAGCTTTGGAAGTGGGGCCTTAATATATTTGAGGTTAGATATAAGAAAGAATTTTTTTACAGTGAGGGAAGTGGAACTCTGGAAGAGGTTGCCCAAGAGAGGCTGTGGATTCCCCCTCTCTGGAGGTGTTTAAGCAGCCTGATGTAGTGCAGGATGTCCCTGCTCACGGGTTGGACTAGGTGGCCTTTAAGGTCCCTTCCATCTCAATCTGTTCTATGTGCTTTAGAAGGGTCTTCAGTTCTTCTCTTGTGTAATATGGGAGTGGCACGATGATTGCATCTCTCTTGCCCATGTTCAGGCACCTGATGGATCAGAGAGTGTAGGAAGAAGATGACCTCAAGCATGTGCTGTAGAAAGGTCTTTAGTGTCCTTCTCTTGAGTAATACCTTGAGTAAAACCTTACAAATGTTTGCTGTAAATTGCCACAAAATTCTGACTGTATAAATAGCAACAGAATCACAGAATGTCAGGGATTGGAAGGCACCTCAAAAGATCTTCTAGTCCAATCCCCCTGTTGGAGCAGGAACACCCAGATCAGGTGACATTCCTTGTGTTACAATGTATGATGGAAATGGCTTTGCTTTTCAGCTGTCATCATGACACCTACTCGGGAGCTGGCTTTGCAGATTACCAAGGAGTGTAAGAAATTCTCCAAGACACTTGGGCTTCGAGTTGTCTGTGTCTATGGAGGAACAGGCATCAGTGAACAGGTAGGAAAAAGACATACCTTCAGAGTTATTTAATAACAGAAGAATTAATGTTGCTTTTGCTGGGAATTTGTAGAATCAGTAGAATCGGAAAAGACCAAAGCCATCTAGTGTCACCCCCTGCAGTGACAGGGACATCCTGCACAAGATGAGGTTGCTGTGAGCCTCAACAAGCCTGGCCTTGGATGTCTCCAGGGATGGTGTCTCCACCATCTCTCTAGTCACGTTCCTTTCTCTTTGCCATAAAACCTTCATGATGGATTTTCTCTGTAGTAATCCAAAAGCTTAAGCATTTGCACATGATTTAACCTTCAACTTAACAATCCTTTGGAAAATTCTCAAACAGGGAACCTTGAAAGTTTCAGACAGTTTCTTTATATAAAGAGCACGTCAGTAATTAAGCTATTAGTGGAACGTGATAGTTTGAGAGTTATAGAGAAGCTGTATTTTTGTAAGAGTTTCCCCTCAAGATAAGAAAAGCCAGAAAATGTTAACTTTGGCTCATTGCATTACATATTGCACATTAAAGTAATTAAGAATTTAATTTCAAGTCTGCCCTTCCCACCCCTTAGTCTTTGGAAACAACAGAGCTTTGAATTTCTGTGATGGAACACAGTTTATTTAGCATCAGTTGTCCCTGATGCAACATTTGATATTTCCTAAAGGCCCTTAACTGGGTAGGAGTCACATCCCTGTTATGAATTCACTGCTCTAAGTGATGAGAACTTCACTTGTCAAAAGTCAGGCTTTTGGAAAGCAAAGTTTTCCCAAAGACTTAAGGAATTGCCAAGTGAAATCTTTTCTTCTAATGGAAATTGTTTATATAACAGCTGTATTACAGTGTCGTGTTTCCTTTTCTGCAAGGTGATACATTTTTTTTCTACAAAAATTGAAAAAAGCCCCATTCTAATAGTTGTGGGGGTTTTTTTTTACTGTTTTTAACAGATAGCTGAGCTCAAAAGAGGTGCTGAAATTATTGTTTGCACTCCTGGGCGTATGATTGACATGTTAGCAGCTAACAATGGTGAGTAGAAAACCTTTTCCTATGGAGAATTTTTGATTTTTTTTTTCTTCATATTTGTTGTGTAATTCTACCAAATTAAAAAAAAAATCATGTATTTTGCTAAATGATCTTATGGGATTTTCTTATATCTCTTCAGGCTGCACTATTTAGCTATTGAGAATATTAGAGCACTAATAGTAGGTTTAATTACTCATTAGTTTGACTTTTGGGGAGGACAGGAAATGCTTGAAGAGTTGCTGAGAATATTTTTATGGCTGTTAAAATGTGGCTGGACCAATTTTTTTTTTAGTTTCCAATCATTTGGATAAAGCTGCTTCATTTTATTGATGATTTATTAATGTTAGTGTAGCTAAGCTGTGACTTATTTCTTAATAGTGTCTGACTCTGCCTTTATCTGTTGGTTTTAAAAACCAAAACAGACCAAGAAGCCCTCCCTAAATAACTTTTCCTAAGTTGGCATCAACTATTCAGATTGATTAAACTGAGCCACTGCAGCTTTAAGAGGTTTTGTCCTAGTTGTAACCATTGCATGCTTATTAGATAAAGTTTTATTATTAAATTATTCCACATCAAAACCTCTACTAAACTGTTGACATTATTTAACTTCTGTGGAAAAAGTACCTTCAAGACATATAGAACTGGGCTTCCAAGACTTTAATCGTCAAAGGTAGGTACATTAATGCTGTTCCCAAGTAATTTTACAAAGTTATTATTTGGGGATGAAAGTGCTAGGATGTTCGATAGATCCATAGATTTTTAAGAAATACTTAATTTCATTCCTTAAATATGAATTTTATACTTTGAAAAGCTACTAATGCAGGGCTAAATTTCTCAAAAATAATTTCCAGTGTTCCGAGGCTGAAAGGACCAAATTCTGCTGTAGCCTGATAGGCACAAATCTACATAATAATTGTAGAAAAGGTGAAAAATCTGTTTCATTGTGAGAACATTTTTAGTGTTGTGTCCCAGTTGTTTGGAACTGGAATGTCTTCACTTGATTAATAGCTTTTGAGAGTGAAATTCTTAAATCCCTGAGTTAAATCCTTCTCCTGAAAGGGAATCTCTTGGCTGTTTGTATTGGGAAGGGTGTTAATTATCCTCTCCATCATAATTTCAAAATCTTTGCAAATAAACCACTTGTTTATTTGCTTCCCAGCTGTCCCAGTTTGGGGTGGTTCTTAATTTTCCAACCTAATTGTTTTACTGGATAGCTTTCCCATTTTTATTTTGAAAAGAACCTCTCATTGATGGGTATTATTAGCAGTTAACCTAAAATTAGGCTGATTATCCTCCACTAGTTATTTCTAACTCCAAGGAAAACATGAGATAAGTGTAAAAGGAGTGGTTTTGTTTTTTTTTTTCTGAGGCTGCTGCAGTTAGCTCTGGACTTTGCCTTCCACACATGCGCTGTAATCTCTAATATGTTCTTTTCTAGGTGGCGTGTGAGATAATGGCTGATGTGGCTCCTTGCTTCATCTCAGTCTTAGTTTTATGATGTGTTTTGGCGAGGGCACTACTACTTTTCTGAATTTTACAGGTTCTTCTGGCCCTCTGATGGTATGCAAGAGAAGAGTTTGACAAAATAAAAGGGCCTGGTGCATACTTAAGTAGACGCGATTAAAATGAGAACCTTCCAATTCACATTTGGTGAATTTTTAAAAACAAAAATTAAAAATATTATCTTTGCTAGAAGATAGTGAGACTATATAACATTTTAAAAATAATAAAATAAATTATTCCTGAGGGAAAACCAGATTTTCATTTGATTTTGTTTCCCATGTGGTTTTTTTTTTTCCTCTCCTTTCCCAGGCCGGGTGACAAACCTGCGCAGAGTCACCTACGTGGTGCTGGATGAAGCAGACAGAATGTTTGACATGGGCTTTGAGCCTCAGGTAATTTCATGACACGAGTGACATTGCCACAGAATTTTGTCCTCCATGAAGGATTTTACTACATTATTATCACACTGCCAGTGAGCATTCAAAAAGATGTGCATGACAGTTTGAATTGATTCTTTCATTTTTATTTTATTCTCACTGGTTTTCAAGAAATTTTTATAAAGATTACTTTTTTTTTTTCCTGATGACTAAATTTTCTTCTTACACTTTTTGTTTGAATACTTGTAGCCACGTTGTAGCCCTCTAATCCCTTGATACAGGTGACATGTGAGTAGCTACAGTCTGCTTTTCAAGTCTTTGGTGTCTCCTCACAATGCTGTGCTGAGGACAGGAATAAAATGTTGGTGACGAATGACTTTCTGGCAACTTTCTAAATCTTCCACTTGCTTTTAGGCTGTATTATCTTCCCAGACTAGGAGAATTCCTGTGTTTTCTCTCCTGAGCTTGTAGGGTTTTCTAACTCTTCCATTGTCTTTGGGCTGTATTACCCTCCCAAACTAGGAGAATTCCTGTATTTTCTCTCCTGAGCTGTAGGCTTCTCTAATTCTTCCATTTGTCTCTAGGCTGGATTATCTTCCCAAACTAGGAGAATTCCTGTATTTTCTCTCCTGAGCTGTAGGCTTCTCTAATTCTTCCATTTGTCTCTAGGCTGGATTATCTTCCCAAACTAGGAGAATTCCTGTATTTTCTCTCCTGAGCTGTAGGGTTTTCTAACTCTTTCTCTCCTGAGCTGTAGGGTTTTCTAACCCTTTCTTTCCTGAGCTGTAGGGTTTTTTAACTCTCTCTCTCCTCAGCTGTAGGGTTTTCTAAGTCTTCCACTTGTCCTTTGGCTGTATTATCTTCCCAAACTAGGAGAATTCCTTGTATTTTCTCTCCTGAGCTGTGGGGTTTTCTATCCCTTTCTCTCCTGAGCTGTGGGGTTTTCTATCCCTTTCTCTCCTGAGCTGTGGGGTTTTCTATCCCTTTCTCTCCTGAGCTGTGGGGTTTTCTATCCCTTTCTCTCCTGAGCTGTGGGGTTTTCTAACCCTTTCTCTCCTGAGCTGTAGGATTTTTTAACTCTTCCACTTGTCTTTGGGCTGTATTATCCTCCCAAACTAGGAAAATTCCTGTATTTTCTCTCCTAAGCTGCTGCAGGGTTTTCTAACTCTTTCTCTCCTGAGCTGTAGGGTTTTCTAACTCTTCTGCTTGTCTTTGGGCTGTATTGTCTTCCCAAACTAGGAGAATTGNAACTAGTTCTAACAGTTTCTAACTGTTCTGCTTGTCCTTGGGCTGTATTATCTTCCCAAACTAGGAGAGTTCCTGTATTTTCTCTCCTGAGCTGTAGGGTTTTCTAACTGTCCCACTTGTCTTTAGGCAGTATTGTCTTCCCAAACCAGGAAAATTCCTGTATTTTCTCTCCTGAGCTGTAGGGTTTCTAACTGTTTCTAACAGTTCTAACTAGTTCTAACAGTTTCTAACTGTTCTGCTTGTCCTTGGGCTGTATTATCTTCCCAAACTAGGAGAGTTCCTGTATTTTCTCTCCTGAGCTGTACGGTTTTCTAACCCTTTCTCTCTTGAGCTCTTTTCCCCTTGTCCTTTGGCTGTATTATCTTCCCAAACTGGAAAAATTCCTGTATTTTCTCTCCTGAGCTATAGGTTTTTCTGCTGCATGTCAAGATTCCTGCAGAGCTGTTGTCGGGTTATGTACCACCACTTTGGATTCCTGTGAGTCTTCCAGTGAGGGCCAGGAGGAACTGCAAAAGAACCATTTTTGTGATGCGTGTGGTGCAGATCCCACCTGAAAAAAAGGAGAGCTGTATAATGTGTGTGTGGAATTGAGTCCCAGAGCCTGGATATTAACAGGGGAATGTTCTCTCAAACCAGGTTATGCGCATTGTAGACAACGTCAGGCCTGACCGTCAGACTGTCATGTTCTCTGCTACTTTCCCCAGAGCTATGGAGGCACTAGCTCGGAGGATCCTCAGCAAACCCATAGAAGTGCAGGTCGGAGGCAGGAGCGTTGTGTGTTCTGATGTGGAGCAGCACGTTGTGAGTATCAAACATCACCCAGCTTCCTTCTACTTTGCTTTACAAACCCTTCCCTTCCAGCAGTGTTTCATACCAAAACGCTGAGCTTTCATTAGCAGAAGCTTTATGAAGTGTGATTCTGGAATAAACTAACAGTCTAATTTGCTAATGCAGTGTGGTCACTGTAGACAGTTTTTTATCACTGAGCTTAAACAGTTTTATAGCACATCAAGAGAAATGTGACCAGCAGGACAAGGGAGGGGATGTTGCCCCTCTACTGGGCTCTGGTGAGACCCCAACTGGAGTTACTGTGTCCATTTCTGGAGCCCTCAACGTCAGAAGGACATTGAGCTGTTGGAGCAGGTCCAGAGGAGGCCACCAAGATGATGAGAGGGCTGGAGCAGCTCCCTTGTGAGGACAGGCTGAAGGAGTTGGGGTTGTTGAGCCTGGAGAAGAGAAGGCTCAGAGGGGACCTCACAGAGGAGCTTCTCAATACCTGAAGGGGCTACAGAAAGGCAGGGGTAGGACTTTTTAATAGGATATGTGATGGAAGAACTAGGAGTAATGGATGCAATCTGGAAGAGGGGAGATTTAGGCTAGAGAGAAGAAAGAAGTTCTTTGCCGTGAGGGTGGTGAGACACTGGAAGAGGTTGCCCAGAGAGGCTGTGGATGCCCCCTCA
>VZTY01001065.1:21027-31843 GCA_013400935.1 Turnix velox | reverse complement strand
TTCAGCCTGTCCTCACAAGGGAGGTGCTCCAGCTCTCATCATCTTCCTGGCCTTCCTCTACACCTGAATACCCCTAAATGTGCTGATGAGTTTGTTCTCAGAGCACAGGTTGGTGTAAATCTCAGCCCCTCACCATACCCCAGCCCTGCTGCACATTCTGGCCTCCTCACGTGATGCCCCAGGAATGCTTTTCCCTTTTGATTATTTTTCTAGACCAAGATCTCTTCCAAATATGGTCTCAGCTTAAAACAAGTTTGTGTTCTTAGAGCTTGGGGCATTCACAGAAGAAATTCTGGCTTCCAGCTCCCTGGGGCTAGATGAGGGGGGGGAACGGAGGCAGAGAGCAACCTAAAAGTGCAGAGATAAAAGGCACACAGCTGGACTCAAATTTGTCCCAAAATGTCCATTTTCTAAAATGTTTATACAATCCTAGGAGGGAAGATTTGGTTTTGTGATTTTAGCTACAGCGGAAACAATTGCATTTAAATAAATGACCATTAGTCTGAGTGATTGCCACCCAAATATTCCTTCTCTGAAAGAGAATTAAATATTTTTTTCTTTAGTCAAACTATGAGATACAGATTTGTCAACCAGACCAGCATAAGTAGAAGTAAATTTATCAGCATCTGGTTCTAGTAAGCTAGAAAAATATTAATAGCCTAATGTGGAGTGAGTGTGTGATTCTTGAAGTAATTTTTTTACTTGAAGTATGAAGTTTTTCATCACAAATATTGTTCTTCAGAACAATAAATGCCACCAGGCAACTGTTCTGAGAGTTAACATCCAAGCAAGGAAAATTTTGTACTTAATGGAATTCTTTAATCTGGATTAAAACCTCCCATTTCCTCTGGCTGTGCATGTTAGCAAGCAATCAAATTTGTAGAAATGAGCAGCTCAAATAATTCCCAGTGAAATATGTAACAGCAACAGATTTTGGTACTAAATTCTTCAGGCTTGCTCAGTGCTGGCAGAGGAAGTTGTTCTTTCAGGCTTTTCCTCTCCATGAAAATTTGGATTTCCTGGGAGGGAGGAGAGGAATGGGACTAAGGGGGAGGACATAATTTCATTACATATTTCACCTTACAGATAATTAGTGTCATCATTTGCTGTTGCTGTGTTTGAGCAGTGTGGACACAATGTAGAGCAGTGAGAGGACCCACAGCCTTGATGGAAACACCTCCAGCTCCAAGGTCAGACCTTCAGAGTTCGATTCAGGTTTCACAGCTTCAGATTACAAGTTCCCTTCTCTTTATTATCTGACTGCTTGTGTTGAGATCAGGGTTTCTCCTAGATAAATCAGAAAAAAGCCTGAGCCCAGCCTGGCTCCTACAGCCTTCCGGATGAAGATGCTTAAAGATAACCAACTCTTCAAGCTATGGATTGGCAGCAGCGTTTCCCACCAGAGAGAAAACCAGCAGAAAGATGAGGTTTGTAAATAAACTGAATCATTTGCTAAATGAAGCTAAATAAATGCTGCTTTCCCCTGCTGCTTTCTTACATTGCAAGCGAGGATTCCTGCATGCATTAGGAAGCACTGGCAAAGAGAAAAAAATGAACCAGCATCTTGGCAGGATGTTTCATAGCAATTTTTTGGCCCTGAAGAGCTTCAAGTATCAGGGAAATGGAATATCACAGGGCTGGAGTACAGCAGCCAGCTCCCCAAACAACAGCAGGAGAGGAAAATATTTAGAAAAACAGAATTAGCCACTTGTATGAGCTGCAGAATCTTTGGTTTTTTTGACTGCTCTTTCTTGCTTATTTTCTAAGACCTTATCTGAATAGCATAGAATACATTTAGGTTTTCAAATGCCACTCATTTAAGAACTTACATGGTCATTTTGACCCTGTCACTGGAATGTGTTTGTCAGTGGCCCAAGAGTGTTGAGAGAGGGCAGGGCGGTTGGGGTGAACGTGCAGTTAACAAATGGGGATTTAAAATACAACACTCACTGGTCATCAACCTCCACAAAGCACACAGTTACATTGTGTCACCAAAGCTGACCTTGATAACAAAAGGTCAGATTGTGAAATGTGCTGCTTAAAGTTCCTCTTCCTATGGGATTTCTTCAAACAAAAGACTCAAAAGTCTTTTTTAATAGTAAAGTGCCACTGCAGTACTTGCATTCTTACTAAACACTTTAGAATGAAAATGGCAAAATGTTTAATTATCAGCAGATCCTGGTGTAAAACACTAGTTAAGGGCACATGGGCACAAACCTGTAGGACTTACCTTGGGAATGGCAGCTGGCTTCCTTGCAAAGTCAGCAGTAAGAAAACAAAGCTTATGTATTATTTCCAACCTCCATTTTTCTCTAATGGATTGCAGTGTACTTTATAGAATCATAGAATGGTTTGTGTTGGAAGGGACCTTCAAGATCATCTAATTCCAACCCCCTGCCATGCCCAGGGACACCTCCCACTACGCCAGGTTGCTCAGTGCCTCATCCAGCCTGGCCTTAAACACCTCCAGGGATTGAGGGGGCATCCACAGCCTCTCTGGGCAACCTCTTCCAGTCTCGCTACTCTCACAATAAACAATTTCTTTCTTATATCTAGTCTAAATCTCCCCTCTTCCCAAAACTTCATGTTCCTCCATCCAAATGGAAGTGATGGCAACACCAGGACTCCTCAGTTTACATGAATATGCTTAACAGTTTACAGCATCTCAAGGATAGAGGATGTGTTCTAGGATTTATTTTACTCTGTAATAAAGCTTTTAGACTGAAGCAGAGCAGAGTTAGGGTAGTCATTAGGAAGAAGTCTGTCACCAAGAGGGTCGTGAGACACGAAGAGGTTGCCCAGAGAGGTAGCGGAGGTCCTATCCCTGGAGACATCCAAGGCCAGGCTTGCTGAGGCTCTGAGCAACCTCATCTAGAGCAGGATGTCCCTGTCACTGCAGGGGGTGGCACTAGATGGACTTTGAAGATCCTTCCAACTCCATGATTCATTGATTTATTCTTTGGAACCAGATGTAAAGCTGAATATGAATGCTGCTCATGAGGTGGAGTAAGCAATGATGCCCCTGTGCTGTTCCTCTCCCTTCTCATTAAGGCTCTGAGCCATATGGAAGCCCTACATGCAGCTCAAATCTAGGAATAATAGATGTAAATTGGAAGGGGGTAGATTCAGGCTTGATTTAAGAAAGAAATTCTTTACTGTGAGGGTGGTGAGACACTGGAAGAGGTTTCCCAGAGAGGTTGTAAACGCCCCTTCTCTGGAATTATTGAAGGCCAGGCTAGACGAGGCATTAACTTGATCTAGTAAGAGGTGTCCCTGTGTCTATGGAAGCGGGGTTGGAACTAGATGATCTTTAATCCCTTCTATCCCAAACTATTCTATGATCACTCTGCTTGAAGTCATCCTGACCGATCCTAACACCAGCCCGGCAACCCTGCTTTCCGTCACGCACGAAAAGAAGCCGAAATTCTGCATCTTTTCACCCCTCACTCCACATGACACTTTTTCCGCTCTGCGCCCGCCGGACAAAATGGCGGCGGGAGGAGGAGCCCGCGCTTTTCTCCGCCCCCCCCTTGTGCGCGTCCCCTCGGTGTGTCCGCGTGCCCGCGCTGTGTCCGGGTCCCCGCGGTGTGTCCGCGTGCCCGCGCTGTGTCCGGGTCCCCGCGGTGTGTCCGCGTACCCGCGGTGTGCCCGCCGCTCGGGAGCGCGCCCCCGCCTTCCCTCCCTCCCTCGCTGGGTTCCCGTCGCCGCCGCAGCCGCTCCCTGCAGCCGCCCGGCGGGGTGTGGGGGAGGCGGCCGCTCGCTCCCGCCCCACAAGGCCGCCCCGATCCCTTCAGGTAGGTGCGGGGGGGAAAGCCCGTTCCCCTTTTTCCTCCTTCCCCGCCTCACTCACTCACCCACCCCCTGGGCCCGTCTTCCCTGCGGGTGGGAGGCGGCGGGCAAGATGGAGGATGGCTTCGATTCACTCTCTCCCTCCCTCCCTTCCTTCCTTCTCCCGCCTCTCTCCTCACGGGGAGCAGCTCCCGAGCCGTCCCGCTGTGCCCCGGCGGGAGGAGGCCGCGCCCTGGGCCGAGGTTGTGGTGGGGAAGGAAGAAGGGAGGGAGGAAGAGGAGGACGAAGGGGGATAAATTTTAGGCCGGGCCTTGTTTCTTGTTACCCCCACGGGACAGGTGACACCCCGGGTTGTGTTGGCATTTCCTCAGCCGCCACCTTGGGCCCCTTCAGGTAGAGCTGGGCCTTCCCCCTTCAGCCTCCCAGCTCGGCCTCTCCCCTCAGCAGCGATGAATTCCCTTCAGGAATTACAAATTCACTTCAAGAAGTATGAATTCCCTTCAGGAATGCTGAATTCCCTTCAAGAAGGATGAATTCCCCTCAGGGAATGATTAATTCCCTTCGGGAATGATGAATTCCTTTCAAGATTGATAAATTCCCTTCAGGAATGATGAATTCTCAGCGCCCACGGAGAATCAGGGAGGGAGGGACACACACACTCAGTGCCTTCAGTATGGGATCTTAATTCATACAGTCCGTTAATGAGTTTCCTTAATGTGCTTAACTAGTCTTGATCTCACCTGCATGTGTCTTGGTGGCCTCCAAAATGTTCCTTCCACCCCTTTTTGCCTTTAGGATAATGTTCCTGGGTGCTGCCTGTCCTTGGGGACAGTTAAACGGTAGTTTAGTGCATCTTTATTTGCCCCACAGCCCTCCTGGGGTGATTAATTAGTGGGTGTTTGCACCTTTAATTTGCACATAAAATCTCTTTGGATCTCTGTGTTATTTTGATACACTTCTTTTTATTTTAGTCAAGTGGAAGAGTAGGAGGAACGTTCAGCTAAAGCATTTCTTAAATTAGGGTTTGTTTCTTTTTCGGTGTACAGGTGTCACTGCTTCTCTTACAACTCTTTTTTTTTTTAGTTTCTTTCTATTTTTAATCATTTTTATCCTTCAGGTTTCAGGCACAAACTTAAACAAAGCCCCCTGTGTTTCTCCATTGTTGAACATAATTCAACATTGTCTTGCCTCAGCCTGGCATTAAATACTCTCCAGTGGCTATATTTTAGGGTGTATTTTAGGTTTTTTAGGTTTGGACCCTTTCACTCTTAGTCCTAGGACAGAGAATCTCTGTGGAAGTGCCCATCAAGAGGGAGATGTTGGGATCCGTCTCTTGAACTTCAGAATCCTTCAGTGGGAGGAGGAGGAGGAGAGGGGTAGGTGAGAACACCCAGTGAGATGAAGGAGCACCACGTGCCTCTCTATTGTAGGATCACAGCAAGGTCTGTTCCCTGGGGAGAAGATCCAGTGGGTGAGGACACCCACGGAGATGAATAAGCGATCTCCAGTTCCTCAAAGCTGCAGGCAAGGTCTGCTCCACTTTAGCTCCTCAGGGTGAATGGACAACTTCACAAAAACTAATCCTTTATAAAGATCTACCTCTGCCTTCTCCATATTTAGATTGCCTTGAAGTTTGCTAATGAGAAAAGCCCAGAATAATCAGGGTGCAGTTTGACAACCTCACTCCTCTAAGCCAGTCTGTCTGGTGTTGATTTTGGCTTGAATTCTGCTCTCCCACATCCCTTGCTGTGGGGATTTTCCCCCACCTTCATTCCCTGTGCCCCATTTGGGGCTTGTCATACCCTTCATTCAGGTCTTCTAAGTCCATTATATAATTTTTTTGAGGTCTGATTAGATTTTTTTTAGGTGACAGGGACCAGAACAGAGCGAGTCTGCGGCTTAGATTTACCTGGGGCTTCAGCTTGTGATAGAGAAGTGTGTTTCTGTTCCTCTTTTGCCTCAGCTCCAGCAAACTGTTACCTTTGCTTTCTCCTTGGGTTGTTTTTCACCCTGGTGGTGATTTATTGTGGTCTTGCACAATGGTTAGTGTTGGCAGGAGGGGTGGGAATGTGGGAGAAGAGGGAAGACTGAGATTGTCCCGTTCAGAAGGAAAAAAAAAAAAGCAGACTGAGAGTGGTTTCTATTCATTATGAAACCAAACTGGCAATGGTGGAGGTGAAACTGGAGGTGTGCAGTGAAGAAATCATTGATGTGATCTTCCTTAGGTTTTGTGAAACTGCCTCAACCCTCTTAAACATCCCATTTTGCATCATATCATGATGCTCTTGAGAAGTTTTAAATCTCTCTCCATGTAACAGTCGGGCTCTCATGTTAGGTTTACTTAGGTAGATCCTAAACCTGGATATAATGTGCTTTATGAATGCATCTCTGTAAAGCCCAGTCAGAAGTGTTGTTGCCATGCAAATACCTGTTTTAAAATTTGGTTAAAAATAACTAGCTCAGGCAATCTAGTTTACAAGGTGTGTAAGAAGGTGTGGAGACCATCCCATAAAGTCCCAGTTATGTTGTATATTAACTGCTGCAGCTTTGGGAAGCACCCTCTTTACAAACCCCAATGATTAATGGGTTTAGAGAATTAAAAAATTATTAATGATTTAGAAAATTAAAAAATATAGTTCTCATTGGGTGTGTAGCTCAGTTGGGAGAGCATAAAACTTCTCATCTGAAGGTTGAGAGTTCTCATCCCTGTCCAAGTATGAGGCTTGTCAGAGTTGGGCTCATGGTTGAACCTGATGATCTGAAAGGTCCCTTCCAGCCTAGATGGTTCTGTGATATCATCTCAATTTTGAGTTGGGAAGAATTCAGCTGGCTTTATTGCTGGTGACAGTAGCATCTAGAGAAATTCTGCCCTGGGATATGATTTGTTTAGTTTTTTTAAGGTTTGAAGGCCTGGAAGTTACTTGTTTGCCTTCTTTTGCCATCAGATCATGAGTGGTTTCTAGAAATTGACAATTCTGGCTGGTGCTTGCCAATGTCAAATCTTTATTGAGAGCAAGCCTGATCTTTATCCTTAATATGGGTCCCTGGTAAGGAGCAGGTGTCCTGGCACATCTTGGGAAGAGGAATTTGAAGGAAATCAGAATTTCAACTCCAAATAACTTTTTCCCTAACTTTCAACATTTAAGAAAATGACCCTGAGTTACTGTGGGGGGAGGACTATACTTTTAAGTTCTTGCATTGCTTGTGGGACTCTTTTAATTTCTTAATTAAATTTTAATCTTGCACAAAGAACAATTGAGAAATAAACTTTTCAAAGTTAGGTTGTCTCTTCAGTTTGCAGTCTGGTATCGAGGCAATGCTGTAAAGGAATTGTTGCTTTTATTTTGGGTGGGTTTGATATGTTTTACCCACTGTCAGATGATGAGAAGAATCATGTTATGCAATCAGCTGTGGAAAGTGCTTCATCAGCACAGCCTGGAGAAACTGGTTATCTGGCTTCAGAAGTAGTTTAGACTACAAATGTAGATTCAGCATTAGCAATATTTGTTGTAGGACTGATAGGATTTCATACTCAGTGTTCTTAGAACGTTTACATTTACAGAATTGCATTTCCATTCACGATAAGGTGCAAAACTGTGGAAACAAGCATTTAGGTTTAAAAAACCTGGGCAAGGCCCTACTTTTGCAAGAGTTAAAAAACAGAATCATTGAATGGTTTGGGTTGGAAGGGACCTTGAAGATCATCTAGTTCCAACCCCCCTGCCATGGGCTGGGACACCTCTCACCAGACCAGGTTGCTCAGTGCCTCATCCAGCCTGGCCTTAAACACCTCCAGGGATTGAGGGGGCATCCACAGCCTCTCTGAGCAACCTCTTCCAGTGTCTCACCATAAAGAACTTCTGTCTAATATCTAGCTTGAATCTCCCTTCTTCCAATTTACATCTGTTATTCCTAGTCCTGCCATCACCTATCCTATTCAAAAGTCCTACCCCAGCCTTTCTGTAGCCCCTCTTCAGGTATTGATAAGCTACTATGAGTTCCCCCCCTGAGCCTTCTCTTCTCCAGAAAAAGAAGCTGACAATAAAAGGGACGCCTGAAAAACATTTCAGTTTATACAGTTCATTCTTTTCAAGTGAGCAATGAAAGGATTTCTCACACCTGCTGTCCTGAGAGGGAAAAGCACAACCAATACTGTCTCTCTGCTGCAATCCTGAAAGGGAAAAACGCTGCTGCTACTGCTTAAATTCCCCCCAACGAAGAGAAAATGATCTCTTTTGGTATTCCTTGGGCAGAGCCAGCAGCCCCTGTGCTGTCCTGTGTGGCATAGAGCGTCCTTTATGCAGAGATGTTGAACAGAGCTGCTGCTGTGCTCCATTCCAGCCCTTTTAACTGGTAGAAGTGACGTTCAGAGTGCACTAGAGTGGGAATAATACTCATAGCTGCTTGTGTTTATTAAGTATTCTGTCTTATACTGTGTATGTGTTGGCTCCAAGTGAGGTCGGGTGGTGATGAAAATGTGCTGCTGCTACAGCCTCCTACAGCGCCGTAAATCCCACTGAAATCCCCACGTTGGAAAACTTTTGGAAAATGAGGGGTGTTTATATACTGACTGTCATGAAAAGCAGGATTGTCCATGTTGGCAGGAGGGGTTTTACCTCCCCTGGTATTCACAGAATCACACAAAATCAAGGATTGGAAGGGACCTGGAGAAATCATTTAGTCCAATCCCTCTGCTGGAGCTGGAGCACCCAGATCAGGTCATTGAAAAGGCTGTAACATGGATGTAATTCCAGTCTGGTTAAGTTTTGCTCTGTTTCTGAAGGGGTTTGCTCTGATATATAGAATGGTTTGGGTTAGAAGGGACCTTAACGATAATCTAGTTCCAGCCCCCCTGCCATGGGCAGGGACACCTCCCACCACACCAGGTTGCTCAGTGCCTCATCCAGCCTGGCCTTAAACACCTCCAGGGACTGAGGGGGCATCCACAACCTCTCTGGGCAACCTCTTCCAGTGTCTCACCACCCTCACAGCAAAGAACTTCTTTCTTCTATCCCTCCAGCCTAAATCTCCCCTCTTCCAATTTGCATCCATCACTCCTAGTCCTGCCATCCTGGACCCTATTCAAAAGTCCTACCCCCTTCAGGTATTGAGAAGCTCCTGTGAGGTCCCATCTGACCTTTCTCTTCTCCAGAAGGCATGTTTTACCCCAAGTGGAAAGGACTTGCTGAGTCAGGTCTGTCCTGGGGCTGCCCAGGCTGCAGTGATAGAGCTCAGGCTAGGGTGGCTGAAAGTGGAATAGCCCCATGCTTCTTATTTTAGAACTGATTATTCTAATCAATACAGATAACGGATCAGTATGAAATAATTAGAGAGTACCTGTTCTGAGTTACTCATCAGAGTTTTCATCTTTGCTGCCCTGTCAGCTCAGAAGGCAAAGGATGTGATGTTTGGAAGCTAAAGAAAGCATCGTGTCACAGCCCAAAAGAGTGCTTTTATGTCATAGGTTTTGAGTAGCTTTGTTGTCTTTAAAATTTTTGTAGTGAAGTAGACATGAATGAGGATTTTCTACATAGCTTCAAGCCTAGAGGGGTGGACCATACCAGTAACAGAAGCCTGAGCAGTTGTAAGGTGGAACTGGTGCAGTATGTTATCTAGTATTTATGAGGACAGGCTGAAGGAGTTGGGGTTGTTCAGCCTGGAGAAAAGAAGGCTCAGGGGGAACCTCAGAGGAGCTTCTCAATACCTGAAGGGGCCTACAGAAAGGGAGGGGTACAACTTTTTAATAGGATATGTGATGGAAGGACTAGGAATAATGGATGCAAATTTCAAGAGGGGAGATTCAGGCTAGATAGAAGAAAGAAATTCTTTATGGTGAGGGTGGTGAGACCCTGGAAGAGGCTGCCCAGAGAGGTTGTGGATGTCCCCTCAATCCCTGGAGGTGTTTAAGGCCAGGCTGGATGAGGCATTGAGCACCCTGGTGTAGTGGGAGGTGTCCCTGCCCATGGAAGGGGGGTTGGAACTGGATGATCTTAAGGTTTCTTCCTACCCAAACCATTCCATGATACAAAGATGCGCTTAGTCTGTCCTGTAACATCACTGGAATTAAGTGAAATTTATTCAGCTCCTTCATGCCCCTATAAATGTAGTTTCTATTTCATCTCGCAGCAGCATACCAGCATATCATCAGTTGATGATACCAAGCCTGACTGAAAAAACTAAAGCATTTTAACCTCATGTGTGGACTGGTTGGTGGCCTGTCTGTCACCCAGCTGGCCCAGTGCTGAAGGAGTTTTGCTTTGCAGGTAGTCAGGAGAGCAGCAGTACAGCTGGACTTTATAAGAAGGGTTCATAATCATGTCCAGAACTGCCTCAGGTCCTGGATGGAGGGTCCTGTTTCTTTTTCTGTTTCTATCAACAGTGAAGCTTCTGTGCTTGGTTGCACAGGAAGCTCTAATTCTGCCTCTCCCAAAGCTGGCTTATCCAGTTGTCTCCTCCCTTCGCCAGCATTTGTGTAGTAATAAATTACCAGATAGAAAAGGACCCGCAGAGGAAAACCTCTACAGCCATTTTTCCAGCAGAAATCTTTTTAAAATACAACCCAGTTTCATGACTGCAGTGCCTCCTCTTAACTCTTTGTGCACCAGTCAGTTTAAAAAACTGATTTAATTAAGTGAAAGTGTTACAAATATCTGTTACATGTTTATTTATGGATTTAAAACAAGGCAGTTCTATTTTGCTGGAAACTTTTGGGGCTGGTTTTATTTAAAAATGCTCCCACACAGAGTTGTGTGGTATTTGTCTGTACAATTTAGCCAGAGTGGGATTTAATTTTTATTTAAATAGGCATAACTTTTAATTTTCTACCAATTCTGATTTATCCCATGTATCTTGCCAGGAAACCTGCTTCCACTCTACAGATACACTTACTGCATTCTTCTATTCCCTGCTGTAATGTGAATGAAGTAAAATTATGCTGGAGATGTCCATGTTAGGGTAATTAAGCTTGATTACAGATTTCCTTTTTAAAACTTTGGGGGGAAAAAAAGCCTTAAATAAAAAAAAAAAA
>VZTY01001065.1:310-20858 GCA_013400935.1 Turnix velox | reverse complement strand
AGGCGGGGGGGGGGAAGAGGGGAAAAGCATTAAAAGAAATCCTCTTGGCAGCCTTCCACTGAGATTGTGAGGTTTTTTTAAGCTTCCTCTTGTAAGAAACTTTAAACAGTTCCTGATTTGTGTGTCGTCAATTAGAGTGAGAGTGGCTGCTGCCAGATGGCAGGTAAATGAGCATCAGCCAGGTTTTGTGTGTGAAGTCGGAGTTTGTGGGGACCTCTTGGGAACAGTGCAGTAGACACAAAACACATGCATGTGCTGGTGAAGCTCTGATGTCTGCCAGCTCCTGCAGGAAATATTCCCTCTCTGGGGGTACCTGTGATGGCTCTCCCCAGGAAAGACGGATGGTGTCTGTTGGAAAAAAAATCCCCCTGACTGCAGTGAAGAGAAAAAGCAGAGAACATAGACAGGAACAAGTCTGAGCAGGGGTTGCTCTCCTGAGAAATACCAGAGGCCTCCACTTCATTCAATGCCTTCTTGAGAGGTGATTTTGCCCCTCTGCTCTGGTGAGACCCCAAATGGAGTTACTGCATCCAGTTCTGGAACCCTCAACAGAAGAAGGACATTGAGCTGTTGGAGTGGGTCTAGAGGAGAGACACCAAGATGATGAGAGGGCTGGAGCACCTCCCTTCTGAGGACAGGCTGAAGGAGTTGGGGTTATTGAGCCTGGAGAAGAGAAGGCTCAGGGGGGACCTCAGAGGAGCTTCTCAATACCTGAAGGGGGCTACAGAAAGGCTGGGGGAGGACTTTTGAATAGGGTCCAGGGTGGCAGGACTAGGAGGAATGGAAGAAAACTGGAAGAGGGAAGATTTAGTCTGGATCTAAGAAAGTTCTTTGCTGTGAGGGTGGTGAGACACTGGCAGAGGTTGCCCAGAGAGGTTGTGGATGCCCCCTCAATCCCTGGAGGTGTTTAAGGCCAGGCTGGATGAGGCATTGAGCAACCTGGTGTAGTGGGAGGTGTCCCTGCCCCATGGCAGGGGGGTTGGAACTAGATGATCTTTAAGATCCCTTCCAACCCAAACCATTCTATGATTTTTTCCCCATTCTGATGTGTTCCTACTGTTCTGATCTTTCTTTGTGGCATTCCAGCTTGGAGCAGCTTTGCTTTTTGGGGCTGAAGCCAGTATTGCTGCCTTTCAAGTGAGCAGTGAGACAAGAATGCTGGTAACTGCTCCAAATATCCTCTAGTGTATCAACAAACAGATGAATGGCCTTTCAGAGCCTCTGGGCTTACTCTCACGGAGCAAAAGGACTTTATCAGAACCCTTATGTTTGCAATTATGTATCAGGAAAAATCTCAGGGTTTTTTTTCTGCTCTGGTGGGGTTAAAGGAAGGTAACTTTTTTTTTTATTTTTTACTGCTGGTTATAGAAAAAACTTTAAGCTTCCTTTTTATTGCTGCACAGAAACGCCCGGTCTCTTGACCCGTAACTTACTTCCTTTGTTCTTTGCAGAGTGCAGGCTTGCTAATTATTCTTAGTTGTTTCATTTGCTAGTCAACACCTGCAGTAACTGTGGTTGCAACTTTGGTCCACTGTACTGTGCTCAGCACACCAGAACTGGAGCTCTGGAATAATCTCTGCTAGAACAATCTGCTGTTTGAACTACACTGCTATCATAATTTCACTGTTTGACATAAACCCATATTCATATATTTGCTCAAGAGTAATGCACACAGTGGAACCTAAGGCAAGCCAAGGTAAATTGGGTGTCACTGCAGGGAGTCAGAAACAAGGGATTTATTCCTGGATAAATAGACTTTCTCTATGGCTGGGAGGGGACATTCACAACCACCAAACAAATTCAAATAATCGATGGCAGGATTTAAATTGGGTTGCTGTAGGTGATATTGCAGAGCCAACGCTGGGAAGAATACAATAAATCTTCCAGACTTACTGAAACATGCAGGAGGAAATATTGGGTGTCCTAAGCATGTCTGTAGGGTACAGAAATACTCTCAGATATTGATTGGTGTAATCTTGTCTTCAACATGGTTAATATTATTATCTTAATGAGGTGGAAATACTCAGGTTGTAGAAACAGTATTGTTGGATGAGTGAAAATGCTGCTTCTTGAGTGGCTTGTTGAGTTTTTATGGTTTCACTGCCATTAAGACATCTGAGTGGTCTGTGCAGTTGATATTTAGAAGCATCAATGCTAAGATAGTTTTATAATAATATTAATTGTGGATAGAAGCATAACTAAATTAGTTATAAATAGTTGATTTTAATTATGTCAGTGGCCATACATGACTTCTAGCAGCTGGACAGACCATTGGAAATGGGGTTACCTGCAGTAACATACAGAGCAAATATATGAATATGGGTTTATGTCAAACAGTGAAATTATGATAGCAATGTAGTTCAAACATGGGATCACCCACCTACAGTCCTGAAGGTAGAACGTGAATGATTTGGGTTGGAAGAGACCCTAAAGACCATCTAACTCCAACCCTCTGCCTTAAGCTGGGACATCTCCCACCAGACTAGTCAGTGGTCCATGACAGCCACCAATTTTCTCAAGCAGGATTTGCCCTTAGGGAAGAGGTGAGGTTCAGTGAGGTTTGAAATTGTGATTGGTGAGTGGATATTGGTTGATGAAATGCTCTTGTTCAGTTCTTGAGTGTACTTTTCCCCTCATTATACCACTCTGAATAATACATGGTTTAAATTGTCATTTTAATCTGTGTGTTTAGAGGATATTGTGCAAAACCTCAAGGAAAAGCTTAATGAAACTCATTTTACAAAGTAATTTGCTGACATCAATATTGTTTTCTAAAAACAGACAAAGCAGCTTGGACTGATTTTAAGAAACAGAGATAGCAGCTTTCCATGGCATCGTGCAGTTGGAAGGGACCTTCAAAAGTCTTCTAGTCCCACCCCCTGCAGTGACAGGGACATCCTGCACTAGATCAGGTTGCTCAGAGCCTCAGCAAGCCTGGCCTTGGATGCCTCCAGGCACTGATGGGGCCTCCAGCACCTCTGGGCAACCTCTGCCAGTGTCTCACCGTCTTCATAGGGAAGAACTTTTTCCTCATCTCTCATCTGATCCTGCCCTGCTGTAGTCTCAAACCACTGCCTCATATCCTATCATGCCATGCTCTGACAAACAACCCTTCCCCAACTATCCCATGGCCCCTTTTCAGACAATGGCAGGGGTTGGAAGTGACCTCAAGAGATCATCTAGTCCAGCACCCTGCTGGAGCAGGAACATCTAGACCAGGAAGGTGTCCAGGTGGGCTTTGAATGTCTCCAGAGAAGGAGACCCCACACCCTCTCTGGCCAGTCTGTGTCACTCTTCTGTCACCCTCAATCCTAAAGTGACCAGTTTTTATGTGGAACCGCCTCCGTTCCAGCTTGCACCCATTGTTCCTTGTCCTTGTCATTGGAGGTCACTGAGAAGAGCCTGGCTCCATCCTCTTGATGCTTACCCTTTCCATAGAATCATATAATAGTTTGGGTTGGAGGGCACCTTCAAGATCTTCTAGTTCCACCTCCCTTTCATGGGCAGGGACATCTCCCCCTAGATCAGGTTGCTCAGTGCTTTGTCCAGGTTGGCCGCAGTAAAACATGCAGCCACGGCATCCACAGCCTCTCTGGGCAACCTCTTCCAGTGTCTCACCACCCTCACAGCAAAGAACTTCTTTCTTCTCTCCAGCCTAAATCTCCCCTCTAAAAATCAGTTCCTGGGTGTGGTTTGTTGAGCAGAACAGATTCTTAATTAAGATTGCAGATACTTAGTCCTAAATTATACTGTACAAGATCATGGAATGGTTTGAGTTGGAAAGGACCTTTAAGATTATCTAGTTCCAACCCCCCTGCCACGGGAAGGGACACCTCCCACTGCACAAGGGTTCTCAATGCCTCAATCAGCCTGGCCTTAAACACCTCCAGGGATTGAGGGGGCATCCACAACCTCTCTGGGCAACCTCTTCCAGTGTCTCACCACCCTCACAGCAAAGAACTTCTTTCTTCTCTCCAGCCTAAATCCCCTTCTTCCAATTTGCATCAAGCAGGATTTGCCCTTAGGGAAGAGGTGAGGTTCAATAGGGTCCTAGGCCTGCCATCCTGGACCCTATTTGAAAGTCTTTCGCCAGCCTTTCTTTAGACCCTTCAGGTATTGAAAAGCTACTGTGAGGTCCCTCCTGAGCCTTCTCTTCTCCAGGCTGAACAACCCCAACTCCTTCAGCCTGTCCTCAGAAGGGAGGTGCTCCAGCCTCTCATCAACTTGGTGGTCTCCTCTGGACCTGCTCCAGCAGCTCAATGTCCTTCTTCTGTTGAGGGCTCCAGAACTGGACACAGTAACTCCAGTTGAGAAGCTACTCTGATCTCCCCCCTCATCCCTCAGTCTCTTCTTCTCTAAGCTGAAGACGACCCATCTCTTTGGAACATGGCAGTGTTGGGTTACATTAATACATATTTTTCTCTCTCTCTCTCTTTTAATTTTGGTAGAAAATGATGCACCCTGTTGCCAGCAACAATGCAGCTTTCTGTGGGACGGGCAAGAGCTCTTGCCTTAACGAAGATGCCGTGAGATCGGCCGATCAGTTTGACCTCTACGCTGCCCAGCAGAGCAAATATGGCCACCCCGTGGCCCACAAACCCATTGCTTGCCAGAGACCAGATGCCTTGACCGAGTCTCACTTGCAGACCACGAGTGGCAGGAGTTTAGAGACAAAAGATGAACTAAAGAAAAAGAAAAACCTCAACCGCTCCGGCAAACGTGGAAGGCCATCAGGGACCACCAAATCAGCAGGGTACCGAACCAGCACAGGTCGACCCCTGGGGACCACCAAAGCAGCTGGATTTAAGACAAGTCCAGGCAGACCCTTGGGTACAACTAAAGCAGCAGGATACAAAGTCAGCCCAGGCAGACCTCCAGGTAGCATTAAAGCTCTCTCACGCCTTGCAAATCTAAGTTATACGTGTGGCAATACAGCTTTTCCCTACCCTATGGTGCATAACAGAGGAGTGCACGCTGCTGGGGAAACCAGCAGCAAAATGAATCAGCCCAATGAATGACAGGAAGGAATTAGGAACTCCTTACTAATCCACCTCACTCTGAATTTTGGCATGTTTCTTGCATTTTCTTGTAGTGTTTGCCTGAGTTTTTTTCCTAGATTTGATTTTTATTCAAATAACTCCATAGGCCTGCGAGTGCAATTGGGTAAATTTAAAGCAATGTGGAGAAAGCACTGGTTTAAAGGGGGTTTTGTTGTTTTGTTTTTTATTTTAAATCCTAATTTATGAGTCTGAAGTGTTGCATACACCTTGGTGTCAATCCTTTATGTCATGTTCATCCATGCCCCTAGTTTTAACACTCAATTTCTGGTAAATCTAGTTGTATAGTAAAGCATTAAATAATTAAAATAAAAGAGGACAAGAGTTAGCTGCAAACTCCCCCACAAGAAAGAGCTCAGCCCTGAGAGTTATTACTCTGTAAGAAAAATTAAGAGAGAAAGCAGCAAACTACATTTTCTGCTGCTGCAGGAGTTTCTACAGACCTCAAATAGATAGTTTTAAAAAAAAAAATTTAAAAGCTCAATTGTTTTTTTTTTAAATTTAAAAACCTCAATTGTTTTTTTTAAATTTAAAAGCTCATTTTTTTTTTAATTTAGAGGCTCAATTTTTTTTTTAAATTTAAAAGCTCAATTGTTTTTTTTAATTTAAAAGCTCAATTTTTTTTTTATTTAAAAGCCCAATTGTTGGGTTTTTTTTTTAATTTAAAAGCTCTTTTTTTATTATTTAAAAGCTCAATTGTTTTTGTTTAAAAGTGCTGATTTCAGGTGGCTTTTGTTTCTGGAATTGCAGCAGTAAGATGATTTCAAATAATATTCCAAAAATACTTTTGAAACAGAGGAAACAGAGCATTTGTACAGCTTGTTACAGCTTCACAGCTGCCTTATTAAAATAACCCAAGCTAATTTGCCTTTAGGTGATAGCTGTGCTTTTAATTACTCTGCTCTGTAATTTTTGAAATGCCTAAATAGCACCTATACCAAACCACAAGTCATTCTTTGAAATTTGAAATATTTTCTAAGGAATTAAGTACTGTTCATTCTTTCTAGTTACACACTCTTAAACTCTACATTCTTAAATCTGTAAATAGCTATTTACGCTGCTTTTTTGCCTTTAAAAAAAAATAAAATAAAAAAAAATCCCTGCTTAGGTGGTGACAGTTTAATAGCTTTTAAAGTATTAATCTATAATGTTTACAAATTAAACTTTTTTTTAAAATGGAGACTGTTGCCAAGCTTTCTGACTTGCTTTTGCCAGATATTCCTGGGAATACAGTTCTTTCGTTGTTTGACACTTTTATTTAAGTTATGGAAGCTTAAATATCTACCAAAGGACACCATTTTCATGATTTATAAAAGCAAACTGTATGGCTGATGCAAACAGGATGCAGTTTTACTGCACTGCTACACCCCAGATATAAAGTAATTCATCTATGCATGGGAGCTGGAAAAAAAAAAGTCTTGTTGGTTAACTATAAATACCTTTCTTCACTCAAACTAAAACCTTCCCCCCCTTCCAAAAGAAATGTTCCATTTTTCAACTGGCTGCATTTAATAATTATTTCTTTTTTTTAAGTGTGAGAGAGAGCATGCAAGTTTGTGTGTGTGTGTGTGTGTAAGAGACTTCCATCTAGACTTCAAAAAAAAAATCACTCCTCAATGTTGTGTGTTGTTCGTTCTAAATTTATTTTACTGGAATTCAAGCTTTTTTTTTTTTCATCTGGAAGAAAGTTTAGGTTTTGTTTCACTTATAATGTGATTTTTTGATAAATTTATAGCTTCGAGTGTCTGGGGAGGGGGGGAATAGAGAGAGTTTTGATGGGAATGTGGAGAATTGGGGGAGCAGAAAAATTTGGGTGAACTGAGCCTGTTGCTGAATGAATTGTTTTTGGTGATGTAAATGCTTTTCTGGCCCGCTGTGGGTTTTTTTTTTGGATGAGAGAACTCTTGATTTGAGTGCTGACAAGTTAAGAAAAAGATGTCATGTTTCATACCTTTTTTATCAGGAAAAAAGCAGCAAGCCTTCAGGTGTTCCAGTGATGCCTAAGACATGTTGAGCTGGACTTTTATGCTGTACTTTACGCTAGGTGTGTTGAGTTGTTGTGGGGGAACTGTGTATGCACTGGCAACTTAAAAAAAAAGACAATGAACCTCAACTAGACTGGATGGCTCCTTTTAGTCCCTAGATGAACTAATGGCAGCTAAACTGCTACTAAAAAACCCATAATGTGTTTCTTCACGCTGAAGCTATGAAATGCAGTTAAGATGTTCTGTTCCTCAACGAGCTTGAAATCTTAGCAGTTTTTTTTCCTCAGAAGGCTGTAACTTCTGCCACATGCAAAACGTGAACGTGAGTGAATTCGCCCTCAGGATCTGTGCTGTCTTGGCTGTTTTGAATCAGATGGGTTGGGTTTGGTTTTTAATTTTCAAACAAACAAAAAAAAGACTTGCTTTTAAGTTCTTTCCGGACTCAGCTGGGAAAGCAGCTCCTCTCCACAGCTGAATGTAGTGGCTGTGGGAGTGTCACCCACAAGGTGTTGCATGTCACCGCTGTACCTTGGAGAAACTCCTTCTTCTGACCTCCTCCTCTTCCTCCTCCCCGTCGGCTCCTGCTCCTTTTCCCTCCCGATGGTGCTGGCAGGAGATGATGCAGATGTGTTGCCCTTCTCCTCCTGGATTGAATTTTGCATTCAAGGATGCTGATGAAGTCATATAATCACCCCAGCCATTTCTGTTCCTTACTATGTTTATTAATTGTATGAGGTGGAAATTAATTCAAATGAAAAACAATTAACGCTGTCGATTGTGAAATGATGAAGCACAAAGCAGGAGGAAAAGTGTTCAGGGAGTCTTGTTCTTGGCTCTGAAACCAGGAGGGCAGTTCCCAGAGCTGGTTTATTTTGTCTCTCACTATGGTTTGCAGCGAGGGGAAGATAAAAAAGAAAGGAAGTTGAGAGATTCAAAGTGAAATGGAATTGAATTCAAACTAGAAATGGAATTTTTTTCAAGTACTTTGGTTTTTCTTATGTATAATCTGCAGAACACGTTGTGCTATTTTTTTTTCCAACACTTTTCTTTCCATGACAAACACTGAAGCAGCATGTTAATGCCTAAACTTTATTAGTACCGATGGGAAAACTGGCCTTTTCCCCCCATAGTATAAAAAAAAAACATTGTAAGGTAAATTGCTTATTTTATATTCTATATCCTAACTCAGCTATCCATAAGCTAGGATCACTGTCGTGTGCTTAACACTGTTCAGAAGATCTAAATGTCAAATTTTGGTTTGGTTTTTTTTTTTAATAATTCCTTTTAATGATCAAGTTTCTAATGTCTTTATTTATACATAAATGAAATGTATTAGCTTGCTATTATTCCTCACTGTTTAATATACATATTAATGATAACTGCTATTCAGTTTCTGATTAAAATTTACTTAAAACTTTAAAACCAAATAATTTTGCTACTATGAAGTCTTGCACTGGACATATTCAAGATGCTGGCACCATAAAAAATAATAATCAGATACCATCAAAAGAGCCTGATTTTGATATCAAAGGTGGTATTTTTAAAATCAGTGGTTTGCTTTGTCCTCAGAGCTTGGATTTTAGTTTGAATGAATCAAAAGGACTGTTGAGGGGTTATTAAAGATCTCTGAATGTTTGAAAGATCTCAGAGCTGAGGCAGGACAAACCCAAGCCTTGTCAGTGAAAAAAGCAATGTGTCTGTGAAAAGAACTCCTTGGAGTGACAACACACACGGAGTCATTCAGCTGAGACTCCAACTCCCTCCCCCACTTTTTGAAGAGCTTTAAAAGGCAGAGCAACGTGAAGTCATTTGTCCAATGGTTTCATCAGCTGTGACTCTGCTGTTCTTTGTTGTGTGTGAAATAAAAAATGTTCCACGCTCTCCTTAGAGCTGACAGTTTAAAAACAGGTGATAACAATCATCAGTCCTTCATTTCTGACCACAAAATTTTATCCTTCTCTATTTTCATGCATATATTTTAACACTGCTTAAATATATTTATGACTTGAGTAGAGACTAGACCTTTCTCCTTGTGATTTTATTTGGTTTTTGGGTTTTTCTTTTTTCTTTTTTTCCCAAATAGATAAATCTGTAATCTGAAATTGGAACCACTCCCTGATACTTTTAACCTTTCATCAGTTGCTTTTCCACAGGTTTCCTGTAGGGGATAAAAAAAAAGCCCCTAATAACTAGTATCAGCACCCCGTCCTCTGCTGTAAAAAGCCTGACTAGATACTGTGTATGTTTTTATGTCCATGAACTTGAGCTACTCGTGTGCAATTATGTGTATGGGAATGGAGTAGTGTTCATGATCTGTATTTACATCATCATATGGATGTATATTTATTAATAAAGTTAATACTTTAAACCCTATCTTTTTTTTTTTTTTAAATCTCTGGGCTTTTTTTTTTTAATAGCTTTTAAATTCTGGCTGCAGCTTTGTTCCCAGATCAACATCCTCAGTGCTTCTCTCCTAATTGGAATTGCTTTTTCTTCTCTTCACATCCCAGTTGAGGGACTGGGACTGTTTTGATAAACTTTGGGCTTTTTACCTATAAATAGTCAACTGCTGACTTGCTTTTCCTCTGTTGGACATGGAAATCAATTTGAGAGTAAACTCATAAACCTGAGAGTAAACTCATAAGTTTGAGAGCACTCTTAAACTAACCTGGATGGAATGATGGCAGATGTCCCTGCCTGAGGCAGGAGGGTTGGAACTAGATGGTCTTTAAGGTCCCTTCCAACCCAAACTATTCTGATTCTATGCTCAGCATTCATTATTCTATGAAGATGGATTTATCCCAGTCTTCCAGCAATATTCCTACAGATCTTTCTTGGCAAGATGTGCTTTGCAAAGAATCCAACCTCTCTGGGTTGTTTTTTGTCCTCTACTGAGTTTTTCAATGAAAAACACAGCAGCTGCTATCTCAACTGCTGGCTCTGCATCTTCTCCTTGCTCTCCAGCACCCTCCACACACTTTGAAAGCCCCCAAATAAATACATTTAGAATTAAAACATTTTAAATGACAGTTGCAGTTGTTTCACAGACCTCTAAGTTACTTTTATCAGAAAATTATGATGGTTTTTTTGTTCGGTTTGTTTTTTAAAATTTAGTTTTAAATTTTTAAAATTTCAAAAATGTGCTTTTCAAAGTGATGAAAGGACTTCAGAAGATAGTTTGACTATGTCCTGTGTTCTAAAAATCAGTTCCTGGATGTGGTTCCTTGAGCAGAACAGATTCTTTTCTTGTTTGTAAATGAAACATGTGTAGATCTTTAGTCCTAAATGATACCATACAAGATCACAGAATGGTTAGGGATGGAAGGGACCTTGAAGATCATCTAGTTCCATGGGCAGGGACACCTCCCACTACACCAGGTTGCTCAGTGACTTGTCCAGCCTGGCCTTAAACACCTCCAGGGATTGAGGGGGCATCTCAATCCCTGGATGGGCCTCTCTGGCAACCTCTGCCAGTGTCTCACCACCCTCATAGCAAAGAACTTCTTTCTTCTCTCCAGCCTAAATCTCCCCTCTTCCAATTTGCATCCATCACTCCTAGTCCTGCCATCCTGGACCCTATTAAAAAGTCCTATCCAGTCTTTCTGTAGCCCCTTCAGGTATTGAGAAGCTCCTCTGAGGTCCCCCCTGAGCCTTCTCTTCTCCAGGCTCAACAACCCCAACTCCTTCAGCCTGTCCTCAGAAGGGAGGTGCTCCAGCCCTCTCAGCATCCTCATTGTCCTCCTCTGGACCTGCTCCAACAGCTCAATGTCCTTCTTCTGTTGAGGACTTCAGAACTGGACACAGTAACTCCAGGTGGGGTCTCACCAGAGCCCAGTAGAGGGGCAAAATCCCCTCCCTTGCCCTGCTGGCCACACTTCTCCTAATGCAGCCCAAGATTGTGAGTTGGCTTCTGTGCTGCAAGCACAAACTGCTGGCTCAACTTGAGTTTCTCCTCCACTGACACCCCCAAATCCTTCTCTTCAGAGCTGCACTCAAACCACTCTCCACCAGCCTGTGTCTGTGCTTGGGGTTGCCCCAACACAAGTGCAGGACCTTGCACTTGGTCTTATTGAACTTCATGAGGTTGACAAAGGGCAACTTCTCCAGGTTGTCCAGGCCTCTCTGGATACGTAGAAGCTTTTCAGCTCTTCTGGAAGTCATTTGGCTGCTGTGTTCTCTTTCAGGTCATGACCTGAAGGACAGAAGGTGGAGCAGGATCTGTTCCTCTGTGCTGCTTCCAGTGATGGGACTGGTTTGAGATTTCCCTGCCCATGGCAGTGGGGTTGGAAATGGATGATCTTTAAGGTCCCTTCCAACCCAAACTATTCTATGATTCTGTGATTACAGGACACCAAATTTTTCTTTGGGGCTGCACTGGGGTTGTACATCCTCTCTCAAAGCAGCAGAAATGCTCCAGGGTGAACCTATCATACACTTCAGCTCAAAATAAGCCTGGTTTGGGATGGAGAAAAAATGCAAATTTATCCTTCACAGTTTCTCATTTAAAGCTGTGATGCCTGAAAGCAAAAGTCTATTTTTATCCATTTTCTAGCCCCTGGCTGGGTGTTTATTGTTTTAACATTTAAGAGAGAGGTGTAGCCTGGCCCAAAAAAAGCTTCTTCCTTCTGCTTCCGGGCATGGCCTGGGGGTGGCGAAGTCTCCTCTTCCCCAGAGTTAAAAAAGTAGCCAAAAAAATGACCTGTTTTTTATCCCGCGGGGCTGCTGGAAGGGATTGTTAGTTTAAAAACTTTTAATTACTTCGAAGCTGAAACGCCTGGTGGAATTTTCAAGTGTTGTTTAAATGATGTGAGGCAGATAAATCTTTTCATGTCTGGTTTCTGCGTTGGTTTTTTAACACCACAAAAGCTTGTTCTAATGAAGAGAAAATGCATCGCAGGAACAATTAGTGAAAGCTCCATTGCTTAGAGCAGGCCTTGGAGGTAGGCATTATACTCTAATGTCTTAAATATTAAAATATATTTAAACTATAAATTAAATATTTTATTTAAATGGCTTATCTTTTAGTAGTTCTACTTTGAAATTAAAATATTCAGCCGCAGCCACAAGGAGTAAACAAAAATTCGAACATTTGAAACAATTTCTGTGCAAACTTCATGTTTTATAACCCTTAATTTTTTACATCCTCCATATAAATGCGTATGGAAAATGAAATTTCAAAGAAAAACCAAACATTTTCAAGCGTGAAAGTACACAGATAAAATGTCCCCTAGTGAAAATAAAGAGAAAAATCCCATTTCTGTGACAAAGCTGTGACCTATCTTCATTTCTATAAGGAAAATCGAGGGTTTTTTTTTTTCTTTATCTCATAATGCGTTATGATTCATCCTCGTGTAATTCCCTGCTCGCTGCGGGAGGTTGGACTAGATGGTTTTTCGAAGGTCTCTTTTAATTCTATGATTATATAAATCCGTGATTTCCGTTCCCCCCGCTAGAGTGGGGGAGAGAAGGAGGGGGAGTGTCATGGCGATCCCTACGCTGGGGCCTGCACTCGCCCCCACACGGCTCGGAGGCACCTTCCCGTAGAAAATAAAAAGATTAAAAAAAAAAGGAAGATTAAAAAGAAAAGGAGGAGGAAGATAAAAGTAAGGAGGAACAGGAAAAATGAGGGAGAAAAACAACAAACACCAAAAAACCGATCGACGCATCAAAACCCCACTGCCTCCTCTACCAAGGCAAGACAAGATGGCGGCACGTCGCTACGTACGCACGCACGCACGCCACGCACGGCGGCCGCACGCCGGAAGTATAAAGAGCCGGCTTCCGGCGGAAGCGCCCCGTGTCCGGGGNNNNAGCGCCCGTTGTCCGGGGAGACGCAGCGCTGTGGCGGCGGCCGCCGGAGCTGGGCCGAGGATGTGGCAGCTGCTGCTGGCGCTGATATTACTCGGTCGGGCCCTTTCCTCAGGTGAGAAGAGGGTCTCGGTGACCCTGCGGCTGAGGTAGGGGGTTTGGTGAGCGCCCGGTTAGCGGAGAAAGCGGGGCTCGGCCGCGGTGCTGATCTCTCCCTCCCTTCATCCCGGTGCAGTGATGGTGCCGGAGCAGAGCAGCGCCGAGCAGCCCCGCTCCCCCGGGGATGGTCCCACGGAGGGCGAGCCGGTGAGCTACAGGACGGCGGAGATGGCGGACGCAATGCTGGGCAGCGGGCTCCCCGCCGAACCGGCCGTGGTGCTGTCGATGGTGCCCGGGGAGGCGAGGGAAGGCCAAGCGACCAAAGAGGTTTGCGATGCGGCGGCCGGAGGTGAGGGATGCGGCGTGGGAAGCGGCTCGGCGGGTGTTCCGGGGCAGGGTCGGGAACAGGCCGCGATGGAGACGGTGCTGCCCGTCCCCGCCGAGGAAGCCAACGGTACCGACAGCGCTAAAGCTCCCAAAGTCAGCTGCGAGGAGAGAAACGTCACCGGCATCGAGCACTTCACGCTGCACATCCTCAATGTGTCGCAGGTGAGCGTTCCAAAGGGTTGTGGGAGGTAGAATCAGATTCATAGGGTTAGAAGGGACCTTCAAAGGCCACCCAGTGCCACCCCCTGCAGTGACAGGTACAGCCTGCTCTACATCAGGTTGCTCAAACCTGGCCCTGGGTGCCTCCAGGGATGGAGCTCTCATCAGCTCTCTGGGTAACCTCTTCCAGTGTCTGACCACCCTCATGGAGAAGAAATTCTTCCTAATCATGGACTCACAGGGTTGGAAGGGGCCTTAAAAGCCACCTAGTGCCACCCCCTGCAGTGATCAGGGACATCCTGCACTAGGGGGGGTTGCTCGGAGCCTCAGCAAGCTTGGCCTGGGATGTCTCCAGGCTTGATGTGGTCTCCACTACCCTCTGGCCAAGCTCTTCCAGTGTCTCTCTACCCTCATGGGGAAGAACTTCTTCCTAATGTCTCATGTAGTCCTGCCCTCCTCTAGTGTCAAACCACTGTCCCTCATCCCATCTCTCTGTGCCCTGGCAAACAGCCCCTCCCCAGCTTTCCTGTAGGCTCCCGACACCCCAAAAGGATGTGGTGGGGTGGGCAACCAGGGTCAGTGTCCCACCACCCTTGTGGGGAAGAACTTCCTAATGTCACATCTAATCCTGCCCTGCTCTAGTTTCAACCCATTGCTCTTCATCTTCTGGCTCCAAGCCCTGGCAAAAGCCCCTCCCCAGCCTTCCTGTAGCCCCTTCAGGCACATCCCTGTGAGCATCCATGGCTTTCTCTTAGTGTTTAATGTCATTAATTTCCTCATGTAACATTCTCTTTGCTGTCCAAAAGAGGAAGTCTCTGTGTGAGAAGGCTTTTTGTGTCATTCAAAAATGGAGATATAGCTCAGACTACATGCCCATTCTCTCCTCTTTGTGCCTGTGGTGAACTCTCAGCTTTCCCTGCTTCTCAGATCAGTGTCACCCTATGAAATTGTGTCATTTACAGTCATTCTAGCTTATTTTCTTTTAGCAGTTATGAATTTCATTTTAATACACTCTTTCTTTAAAAAGCTTGAAGATAATTGCTTATCTATTTTGAAACAGATTTTTAAAAGGTTAAAGATGTGGTAAATGTTACCAAATATCTTGTTGGTTGCTGAAAGGTGCCATTCCCATGTGGAATTTAACTTTTAAACCTGGTTTTCTTCTGCTTTTCCAAAGGACCTGATGGAATTCTTAAACCCCAACAGCAGTGACTGCACCTTGGTCCTCTTCTACACCCCGTGGTGCCGCTTTTCTGCCAGCCTGGCTCCTCATTTTAATTCTTTACCTCGAGCATTTCCAACTCTTCGTTTCCTGGCACTGGATGCTTCCCAGCACAGCAGGTAATTCCCATCCCCATCCCCCAGCTTTGCTTTATTTCCAGTAAAAAATTGTGCCTTTTAGAAACAGGATTGATTTTTACTTTTCTTCATCGAAGTGGCAGTTTAAGTTAGTAAAACGAACACTTCCTGCCTTTTGTTCCTTTCTTCTGTGGACCTCTCACAGGCTTGAGAGGTGGGCCCATGTCAACCACATGAAGTTCAACAAGGCTCAGTGCAAGGTCCTGCCCCTGGGTCTGGGCAACCCCAGGCACAGACGCAGGATGGAGAGTGGTTGAGTGCAGCTCTGAAGAGGAGGATTTTGGGGGTGTCAGTGGAGGACAAACTCAACATGAGCCAGCAGTTTGTGCTTGCAGCACAGAAGCCAACCCAGTCCTGGGCTGCATTAGAAGTGTGGCCAGCAGGTCAAGGGAGGGGATTTTGTCCCTCTACTGGGCTCTGGTGAGACCCCAACTGGAGTTACTGTGTCCAGTTCTGGAGCTCTCAAGAGACATTGAGCTGTTGGAGCAGGTCCAGAGGAGGACAATGAGGATGCTGAGAGGGCTGGAGCACCTCCCTTCTGAGGACAGGCTGAAGGAGTTGGGGTTGTTGAGCCTGGAGAAGAGAAGGCTCAGAGGAGGACCTCAGAGGAGCTTCTCAATACAGAAAGGCTGGGGTAGGACTTTTGAATAGGGTCCAGGAGGGCTGGAACTAGATGATCTTTAAGGTCTCTTCCAACCCAAACTATTCTATGATTGTATGATGCAAATTGGAAGAGGAGAGGTTTAGGTTGCAGATAAGAAAGAAGTTCTTTTCTGTGAGGGTGGTGAGACACTGGAAGAGGTTGCCCAGAGAGGCTGTGGATGCCACCTCAGTCCCTGGAGGTGTTTAAGGCCAGGCTGGATGAGGCACTGAGCAGCCTGGTGTGGTGGGAGGTGTCCCTGGGCATGGCAGAGGGGTTGGAATTAGATGATCTTGCAGGTTCTTTCTAACCCAAACTATTATATGATTTCTTTCCCTTATGCTTTGTGTTTGCTTTGTGTCTACCAGTTTATCCACTAGGTTTGGAACTGTGGCTGTACCAAATATTCTCCTTTTCCAAGGTGCCAAACCTATGGCGAGGTTTAACCATACAGAGAGAACACTGGAGACACTGAAGGACTTCATTTTTAATCAAACAGGTGGGTAAATCCATCGTGATACTTCAGTAGGAGGAGCAGGTTGGCTTTTGCTCTCCCTCTTGTTTGTTCTTTAGAATGAATTTCTGAAGGTGCTGAAACAACTCAGTAGTTGCTATAAAGAGCTGGATTTTGGGGTGAGTTCAGGACCAGCTCACTGAGTCAGGGGAAATAGTGTGGGTTTTGGCTGTGGGGATGGGGGTAAGAAGAGTTGAGAACACCTTCCTCCTCAAATGTTTAATTTGGGAATAAAAGGCCAGGCTGGATGAGGCATTGAGCAGCCTGGTCTCGTGTCCCTGCCCACAGCAGGGGGTTGGAACTAGATTATTTTTAAGACCCTTTATTGCTCAAACTATTCTATGATCCTGTGTAAGGCTGGTGCACAAGAAGGTTTCAGGTCTTGTGAAAGAAACAAAAGGATTCTGGTTTCCATTGGCTTGTTGATCACATTGGGAGCTTGGTGCCAGGCAACTCTGGTTCTTCTGCAAAGGAACAAAACAAGAAATAAAATTAAAAACACATTTAAGCTTATAAAGGACTTTGTTACAAGCCAGAAATTGTTACTTTTGCAAATGAATCATGGAATCTTGGTGTTGGAATGGATCTTCAAAGGCTTCTTGGTCCAACCCCCTACAGTGAGCAGGGACATCAGGTTGCTCTGGATCTCAGGAAGCTTGGCCTTGGATGTCACCAGGGATATGGCTTCCATCACCGCTCTGGGCAACTTGGGCCAGTGTCTTGCCACCCTCAGGTCAAAAACTCTTCAAATCCCATCAACTTATGGCATCAAGGTGCCTTTTTCAACAAAGGAAATGGAAACACCAGCAATGGAGCCAGGTTCCAAATGAAATTAAGAAAAAAAAGAAGAATCATGGGGTTGGAAGGGACCTTCAAAAGCCATCTAGTCCAACCCTCTGCAGTGACGGGGACATCCTGCACTAGGTGAGGTTTGCTCAGAGCCTCAGCAAGCCTGGCCTCGGCTGTCTCCAGGGATATGACCTCCACCACCTCTCTGAGCAACCTCTTCCAGTGTCTCACCACCTTCATGGGGAAGAACTTCTTCCTCAGGTACCACTTAACACTTCCCTGCCTGTTTCAAACCACTGCCCCTCATCCTGTGGTTCCATGCCCTGGCAAACAGCCCCTCCCCAGCTTTCCTGTAGCCCCTTCAGGCACTGAGAGGTCTTCTCCAGGCTGAACATCTCCAGCTCTCTCAGCTTGTCCTCATGTCTTTGAGAAATGTTCAACACAAACAAATCCTCCATAGAAATAACCCCAAAGAACACCCCCCAACTTTTCTGTATTTAATAATCATTATTATTGGTGTCAATCTCTTCTAGGAATAGAAGCAAAAAGCGAGGTGACGGTGACAGAAGCAGACTGGGAAGGTCCCCTGCCCAGTGTCCTGACCAAAGGCATTGACTGGTTGCTCCTCTTCTCCTTGCTCTTCTTGGCCACCTTCCTCCTGTACGCCACAGTCCGCACCGACAGCATCCGCTGGCTTATCCCAGGGCAGGAGCACGAGCACCAGGAGTGATCCCAGAAGGTGGGATTTAAAGACAGAATTTCCCTCTGATTGGCCAAGTGGGAATTGGGACCGACTGAAAAAATCATCAGAGGATGAACTGTTGGACCTTTTTGGTGGTTGTAAATTCGAATCCTGACTAAAATTGGTCTTTATTTATCACCTATGGAATGGTTCAAAAAGTAAATTTAATGGTGGTGATGAATGTGCTGAGGAACTGGAGGATTTGTGAAGTGCCTCTGATTTATTTCATAAAGTCATAGAGTTGGAAGGGACCTTCAAATGCCATTGTGTCACCCTGCACTGAGCAGGGACATCCTGCACTAGATGAGCAAGCCTAGCCTTGGGTGTCTCCAGGGATGGGACCTCACCATCTCCTGGGAACCTGGTCCAGTGTCTCATCACCCTCATGGGGAAGGACTTCTTCCTAGTAATAGAATCATGGAGTTGGAAGGGACCTTCAAAAGCCACCTACTCCCAACCCCTGCAGTGACAGGGACATCCTGCACTAGATGAGGTTTCTCAGAGCCTCAGCAAGTCTGGCCTTGAATGTCTCCAGGTTTGATGGGACCTCCACCATCTTCTGGCCAACCTGTCCCAGAATCTCACCACCCTCATGGGGGAGAAGAGATGGAGAGTTCAATGGGTTTGGATTCTGTGGGACACCTTCATTTGTGAGAATACAAATGAGACTGATGTTTTTCCTAAAGAAGATGGTCACTCAGAATACTTTTTTGGGTTTTTTATCTAGAGGAAGCTGGGTTTATAATCATCATCATCATCATCATCATCATGTAGGGCCTACAGAAAACTGGGATAGGACATGTGATGGAAGGACTAGGAATAATGGATGTAAAATGGAAGAGGGGAGATTCAGGCTAGATGTAAGGAAGAAATTCTTTATGGTGAGGGTGGTGAGACACTGGAAGAGGTTGCCCAGAGAGGCTGTGGATGCCCCCTCAATCCCTGGAGGTGTTTAAGGCCTGGCTGGATGAGGCACTGAGCAACCTGGTGGAGTGGCAGGGGGGTTGGAACTAGATGATCTTTAAGGTCCCTTCCAACCCAAACTACTCTATGATTCAAAGACATCTATTCCCATCCCCTGCAGTGACAGGGACATCCTGCACTAGATGAGGCTGCTCAGAGCCTCCCCAATCCTGGCCTAGGATGTCTTCAGGGATGGGGCCTCTGCTACCTCTCTGGGGAACCTCTTCCATCATCTCGCCACCCTTATGGAGAAGAACTTTCTAATCTTTTTATCTAGCGAGAGGTGTCCCTGGCTATGGCAGGGGGTTGGGGCTAAATGATCTTAAAGGTCCCTTCCAACCCAAACTACACTACGATTCAATTTTCCTGACCTTGAATGTTAACAGGTGGGACTTCACTTGTCTGAAGAGTGGCTGTTGCTTTGTGAGTGGTGTGAGGATCTCACAGCAGGTTGTGGCACTGCTTGATGCTGGAATCTGGGCATCTTCTTCCACCGATCCTTTGGGGACATGAATTAAAGGATAAACTGGATGGAGTTAAGAGTGTGTTTGCCTGCTTCGTGATCAGGTTTTGGGTCATGGATTCCTGAAGGAAAACCCTGGGGAATGGTAAAATCAGAAAATGTTTTAAAAACCTTTTGAATGAGTTGTTCCCTCTCATCCCACCAATAACAACCCAAAAACATGTTGAACAGGATGTTCTTTTCCCACCTTTGATGCTGGATTCCTTGTTCATGTTGAATTTTGTCAAAGTTGATGCTTGGACTTCATGATCTTCCAAGGTCCCTTCCAACATGAACCACCTTATGATTTATTTTTTTTTAAATAATATACAACCTGTTTTGTTGGTTGTTTTTTGGATTATTTGATGGTGTGGTGTTTGTCAGAGTTGATGATCTTCAAGGTCCCAACATGAACCACCATATGATTTTTTTTTCACGAATATATAACCTCTTTTATTTGTTTTTTTCTGATTATTTGATGGTGTGGTGTTTGTCAGAGTTGATGGTTGGATTTCATGATCTTCAAGGTCCCTTGCAACATGAACCACCTTATAATTATATTTTTAGTAACATATCACCTATTTTATTTGTTGGTTTTTGGATTTTGTCAGTGGCAATTCATTAATAATCTGAATATCTTTGAAGCTTTTCTCATTATGTGTGAGTTTTGACGTTCTCCACATTCTTACAGGATGAAATGACATACATTCTCCTCTTTTTTTTTTTTTTTTAAGTAAAACGAGTTTTAAGTGGAACTTTCTCAAGTTGCTCAGTCTCTTCCCTACAGATTTTCTGCCAAAATTAGCAGGATCAGCCTTTAGTTTTATTTTTTAATCAGGGCTTTTACTGGTTTTGAGGTGACAGGAAGAGCTCATGTTTAGCAAGGCTTTTGTCAGTGTTGATGGTTGGACTTCATGACCTTGAAAGGTCCTTTCCAACATGATCCCCTTAGGATTTTTTTTAATGTATTTAAGTATATTCAGACTTTTGTTGGTTGTTTTTTTGAATTATTTAATGGTGTGTTTGTCAGAGCTGATGGTTGGACTTCATCATCTTCAAAGTCTCAACATGAAGCACCTTATGATTTTTTTTATTTTTAATAATATATAACCTATTTTATTGGTTGTTTTTTGGATTATTTGATGGTGTGGTGTTTGTCAGAATTGATGATCTTCAAGGCCCCTTCCAACATGAACCACCTTATGATTTTTTTTATTTTTAATAATGTATAACCTGTTTTATTGGTTATTTTTTGGATTATTTGATGGTGTGGTGTTTGTCAGAATTGATGATCTTCAAGGCCCCTTCCAACATGAACCACCTTATGATTTTTTTTATTTTTAATAATGTATAACCTGTTTTATTGGTTATTTTTTGGATTATTTGATGGTGTGGTGTTTGTCAGAATTGATGATCTTCAAGGCCCCTTCCAACATGAACCACCTTATGATTTTTTTTATTTTTAATAATGTATAACCTGTTTTATTGGTTATTTTTTGGATTATTTGATGGTGTGGTGTTTGTCAGAATTGATGATCTTCAAG